>QLTV01004389.1:1450160-1468207 GCA_003457575.1 Thermophis baileyi
CACACACACACACACACACACACACACACACACACACACACACACACCCCTCTCTCTCTCTCTCTCTCTCTCTCTCTCTCTCTCTCTCTCAGGGTTGAATTCTAGAGTTCTTGGTCCTCTCTGAGCTTGGTTGTTTGCTTGCAAACATTTCATTGCCTGGCATGGTAAACTCATCAGTGCATGCTTCCAAGAATCCATAAGAGGAACATGAATGTTTAATATATGAAATTTATGAATGGAAGATGTTCTTCAACACTCGGTCCATAGGTGAAAATAGAGAGATCTCTGCTCCTCAACAGCAAAACCTGAGCTGCCTGGCCCGGGGCTACCAGCTCTGATACAGGCAGGGAGAAGCAGCCTATGCACCTTGACATCATTTCTGTGGGAGCTTGTATGACAAATTAGGCTTTCAAGGCTCAGCGGTATTAGCTGGTGCAGCTATATAAGCAGGCTACAGTACATTTTCTAATATGAATTGCAGAAAAATGTATTGCTTTATCGTAACAAGCTTAAGAATGTGGCTTGACCACCACTATGACCTATATGCATTGGCGTGACTAACAGACTTTTTAAAGTAGCCTATAAATAAAATGTATATTAATAAAATAACAACCATGACAAAGAAGCTGTTATTTAACAATGAATGAGGCTAGCTTGAGAAATGAACACAATAGAACAATTAACGTCTTTGGCTTGCCAAGGCAAAATTATGAATGAATCGTACATTAGCTTCTTGAAATAAAGTACTATCAAGATAAATGACCTGTTTATGGGCCGGCAATTTTTAATCATTTGAAGTTTTCATCAAACCAACTGCTCCATTTTTGGATGTGAAATCAGTTCACACTAGAGATTGTCTCCTTTTGCTCATCAAAGAATGGCAGAGCGACTAGTTATATTTCTTGCCACAAAACACACATTTTCTTTCATTCAGACAAAGAATAAAGACACTCAAGGGTTTTCCCCACTGCTGAGTAGAAGGGTTTTCCATCTAGCCTCGAGCTGGTAGAAAATGACACCTGCTTGGAATTTGCTGTACCCATTCCTTCTCTTTATCTTGTCTTTACTGAGTTTGTTTACTATCGTTTGAGTCCTTCCGGCCCAGGTAATGGATGATACAGCCATACATGCATTTTGCACACCTTGAGATTAGATGGAATTGGAATGGGATGGGGATCACCTTTCAGTGTAAATTCAGTGTTGCGCATACAGGGTACATGTCTCACATATGAGTAGGGATATAAGCATGCTATCACAATACAATACTATTCAGTAGTAGCAATAGCATGTACACTTATATACGACTTCATAGTGCTTTACAGCCCTAAGTGGTTTACAGAATCTGAATATTGCCCCCAACAATCTGGGTCGTCATTTTACCGACCTCGTAAGGATGGAAGGCTTGAACCCCGTCAGGATCGAACTCCAGGCTGTGGGCAGAGTTAGCCTGTGGTACTGCATTCTAATCACTGCGCCACCATAGCTCTTTACCCAGTAAAAAAGCAGTACTGCCAAGGCATATTTATGCTGTGGTTCAGTATAAGTGGTGACATGACTTTTATCAATACATTTGGAAAGCTTGATATATGCCTTTCCTAAGCTGGAGACTTCCAGTTGGGCTGTATACCAGTTGCCATCAGCAGTGTTGGCTGGAGATTGTGAGAATCTCAATACAACACATTTGGAGGGCACTAGATAAATGCCAAATAAATAAATAAATGGGTCAGGCAGAAGATCCAACTGCACACTTCAATGATCCGTAAGCAAAAATAGAAGTCAAAGACGCGAAGGATAAATAGGCTACTGAGATTTGTTCATTTGCCTGGGTTACATCATATTGCATTGTAAAATCAAAAGATGGTAGAATGTTTTACCACTTCCATATCTTCTTGTCCAAAACCTTTTCCAAAGAAAATGTATTTTTCCCCATGCAGTGAAAATGACGGTAAATATGTTTGGGGATATGTTGAAGAGATAAGATTTCTTTATTACAGGTAGTCTTCAATTTACAAGAGTTCATTTAGTGCAGTGGTTCCCAACGTGGGGCCCATGCCCCACAGGGGGGCAATTTGATTTTTAATGGGGGCAATTGGAACCTTGTTTAAACCAGGTTAATGGCCTTTTAGGCTTCCTCCGCGTGAGTAGGAGTTCACTTTTTGAATAGTAAGAATTATATGTCACAGGGGGGGCATCAGGGTTTTAGAGATGCTTAGGTGGGGCATGGCCAAAAAAAGGTTGGGAACCACTGGTTTAGTGACTATTCCAAGTTACAATGGCACTGAAAAATGTGACTTATGACCGTTTTTCACAGTTACGACCTTTGCAGCATCCCCATGATCATGTGATCAAAATTCAGATGCTTGGCAACTGGTTCATATTTATGATCGTTGCTGTATCCCAAGGTCCTGTGATCCTCTTTTGCGACCTTCTGACAAGCGAAGTCAATGGGGAAGTCAGATTCACTTAATAACCGGGTAATAACTTACCAACTGCAGTGATTCACTTAACAACTGTGGCAAGAAAGGTCATAAAATGAGGCAAAACTCACTTAACAAATGTCTCACTAAACAACAGAAATTTTGGGCTCAATTGTGGTCGTAAGTCGAGGACTACCTGTACAGACAGCCCATAAACATTTAGTCTGCATTACACAATGGTGGAGGCTTAGTGAAAAGTTACACAGTAGTACAGAAAATCTTTGGAGAGCTTCTTAAAAATAAACTTCCTTGAATATTTCATAGAATGAGCCTGCAAAAACAACCAGCCTGCATGTGCAGGTATGCTCAGCATTAATTGGTGAAAAAAATGTTGCTTTGTCAAGGCAAACCAGAAACCACTGTCTTCCGCCACCATCAGAAGTTCACTACAAGATTCTGCACTGAGGAAAAAGACACCAACACGGCTTGTATACAGTATATCCACAACCCTTTTGCATCCAGCTTACATACCTGTATATTTCCTCCCTTTAGAACCTGAAAAAGCAGCCAAGGACAATGGGATGTGATTAGATAGATAGCCTTTATTTGGAAAACAGTAACAAACTATTCAATTTATCTAAAATTGGAGCTTTAAAAATATGTGCATATATATTGGCAAACAATATGTTGCTAACAGTACAATTTCTTATATGTAGTGTAAACAACAGGCCTCCATTCTCCAATAGGCAAAGAAGTCTTAAGTCTGAATTTATGGTTTTGCTTACTTGCAGTATAAATTCAGTCTAGAGGGAAGGCCTGTGTATATTCCCTTGATTGTTTGTTTATGGCTTATCTCTATTCTGGATCAGCAGGTGAACACCACTTGTCAGAACCATCTTAAATTACCTCACACACAGCACTGGCATGCATAAGAAAATGATGTCAACTTGCTTTTAAAAGGCATCTTTGGCTCGCATTAAAACAACTTCAACACACACAATGTTCTGATTGCTGCGAGGAGCACCACAAACACAGTAGTCATCCTTAACTTTCACAGAGGCATTGAGTTTTATAAATATGAGCATGATAGTGTAGAATAATCATATCCAAGGACCCATTCTCTTATCCCCCGTCATGAAATTCTGTCCCCCCCCCTTTCTTTTAAGAAATAAGCATTTTTCATTATCAGGCCCTTTGTCTTTAAAGAAGCCAACAGCTGCCGTGAGTCAAATGAAAAACAGAGTGGGAAAAATGGGGCCTAAAAAGGGGAATGAAAATAACAAGACAAAAGTAGAGAAAGAGCTTTTCTAAATATTACTACCAACTGAGAAGCTATAGTATGTCAGGTGCAATCATTTTCTTAGGGAGGACTTCCATCCTAAATAGAAGTGGGCAAAAAGATACCATCCAGGAACATGTATAGATTGAAAAAGAAGTAAAGTAGGGGATAAAGAAAGAGAGAAATGTAGTTGCTTCTTGGAGAAGATGAGTAGACGTGGTAAGCCCCCTGCCTGAAATTTATTCTTCATCCAGGTATCTGGGAGACCGCTTCTGCCGGCGTTGCAGTTCCTCCACTTGACGCTCCAAGTTGTGCACTTTAGCCTCCAGCCGTGCATCAGAGCGATAGGATCCACTCAACCAACCCAACAAAACATAGAGAGTTAGCAAGGCCAACAAAAGTAAAACCTGCACCGAATGGTCAGGCACAGTAAACACAATAAATGCAAAGCAGCCTCCAAAGAGAACCAGCTTGAGGCCCCACATGATGCGGCTCAAGATAATGAACAACAGGCTGAACAGCAGCGAGAGCACCCAATAGCTAATCAGGGCAGCCAGGCTCCAGAGCAGCAGCGCCTGAACCTGCTCAGGGCTCAGCTTCAGAAACTGTGTTAATCCATCTCCTGAAACACAAAAGAAAAAAAAGCAATATAGTCAGTCCAATGCAGCACTACACCAGCCTTCCCCACATGGTACCCCAGGTGAATTAATTCAAATTTTCAACTAGGATATACCGTAGTTTAGGAAGAAGCGTTACCGCATGCAGGAAAGAAACACACTTACTAGCTACTTACAAAGAACAACTACACTCAAGTGTTAAGTATTACAGCTCAAACAAACTCCTCCTTTTTTACCTCATGGTGTAGCTCATGGTGTACCTCATTAATTCCAGTATGCACAGAGCAGCAGGTGGGCACTTTGGCATATTTTATGGCCGTAAATCTTTGTTTGCCTATTAAGCTTTGGGCTGCTTCTCTGGCTCATTGTGAACAAAGAGGGTGGGGCATCTGTTTGCTCCCCTCTCAGCATTGACACAAACAATCAAGGAAATTTCAATCAATGGAATGATTAACCTCATGTTTGAACAAGTCTTAAGATTTATAGGAGTTCATTTTTGAAATGTAGAAGGATTAGGGAACTACCACATATCTGGGTGGCATACATTAAAAATAATCATACAATATATTTTTAAACACTGATAGACAACCACTGAAAGGCAATCAAACATACAAGACCAACCCCTTACTCTAATCAAAAGCCTGGAAAAACAGTCATGTTTTCAGAAGTCTTTGGAACACGGGCATGGTGGGAGCCAGATAACTCTTGGGTGGGTGGGTGGGTGGGAACAGTGCAGCAATAGACAATGTACACTTCCTAGGTCTTATCAGATGACACTGCTTTGTGGATGGGATCTTCAGCATGGCAACTCTGTCCAATCATACAGGCTGAGCAGAGGTCACTAAAGGCAGATGGTCTTTGGATAACAAGACCCTATGCCATGGAGGGTTTATAGGTAATAACCAGTACCTTGAATTGTGTCCTGAAGCCTACTGACAATCAGTACAACTCAAGGAGGAAAGGTATTACACAGACTTATAAGTTATGCCCATAATTGCTTGTGCCACCACATTCTGAACCTGCTGCAATTTTCAAATAGTTTCTAAGAGCAGCCCCATGTAGCATACATTGTGGTAGTTCATATGTGAAGTAACCAAATTGTGAGTGACAGTCTGAAGGGTCTCCTGATCCAGGTAGGGACACAATTGGCACACAAGATGGAATTGTTGAAAGGCCTTCTTAGCCATGGTTTCTACTTGCTCAACACACAATGTTGAGCAGGAGCTGTGAGTCCCACAAGTCCCCAACTTGCATACCAGTCCCAAAAGAAAAAGTGTAATCCCATTTAAATTAAAAACAAAACATCCCCTGCCCGGGCGGGGGGGGGGGTGTTCCAAAAGGCCACAGTAACTCAGTCTTGTCAGGGTTGAGGTTAAGCCTACAGTAGCAGTTTTGTTCTGGGTTTTACAGCACATATTTGCATGGGGAGATAAGATTAAGCTAGCATTAAGATTAGAGTTCCAATCATCAAGGACTATAGTTAAAAATTAATGACACAGTAAGTGCTACACCATACCAGTTCATGGTTGGAATCTCCTGCATTTCGAGATAAAGACTTTCCTTGGTTTTGCCTATCTATTTCAATCTTTAATCTCTTCACAGATGTTGTTGTAAGATTATTTTTTGTATCTTCTACCAGCTGTTAAGTTTGTTCTGAGATACAGTAATCATGTCAATTTTACTGTTTTGACACTGGTTTCTTCTGCTTTTGGTCTTGGCAGCTTCTTTTCAAATTTACCCCAGCAACTTACTTGATTTCATTCCACAGCTTCTCTAGTTCCCTATCAGTGAAGGTCCAGGACATCAAAGAGATTCCTGAGATTCTTGAAAATGATGAGCTTATGTTCAAGAACATATCATAGAAACCAGTTGGCTTTGTTCTTCCATTTTAGCTTACTAGAATTTTAAACATGAGCAGTTCACAATCTGTTTCAGTCAGCCTCTGGCCATGTCTTTGCTGTTATAACTGAACTCTTTCACCTTTTTGTCTCAAAAACATAATTTAATTTCTTTGTGCTGTGTAGCATGTTGAATAGCATCTGACCTGAGAAGCCCATCTTCCAGGGCTATATTATCAATCACTTTATATTGTCTGGCCGTGTGATTTTCTTGTTAAAAAATACAGGAGTGATTTACTATTGCCTTCTCCTGCATACTGTAATATGAAATGATGCCTTTGTTGTTGTCCTAAAATTTCCATCTGTCTTCATCAACATTCCAATATACGGTATGTATGTATGTATGTATGTATGTATGTATGTATGTATGTATGTATGTATATTATTTTTTTAGGAACTTCTTAGTATTTATTTATTTATTTATTTATTTATTTATTCAGTTAGTTAGTTAGTTAGTTAGTTAGTTAGTTAGTTAGTTATTTAGAGGCTGCCTAATTCCCAGCTGTAAGTTCAGGGCAACTCCTAGATAGTACAACCCCATCTAAGACCAAGGCTAATTGATATGTGTCAGGATTGAGAGTGAGTCTGTTCCTCCCCATTCAGTCCCAGCCTTCAGACACTCATTCAGGATTTTGATATTATATCTTGGGCAGCTGGCATGACCACCATGCCTTGGGTGACCCTCCTGGAAGAAAAGATTCCTGGTACATTGTCCCAGTATTACTAAAAGTCATCCCTCCCAAAACATCCTGCCACTGCCACAAAGGGGCTACATAACAGGATTTGTTATGACAATTACAGCTAACCATAAAAATGCTAATCTTGGCCCTTATACTAACACTGACATTACAATGTAATCTTAAACCTTAAATATTCCAAACCTTAAGTTCACTATAATTCCAATGCAAATATATACTGTAAACCAAGTCTCTAAAAAAACCTCAACTCTAATCTAAATCTAAGACATCAAAACAGTGCTCTCAGACACTTACCTTAGTGCTAATTTTAACCCAAAGCCTTAATGAAACCAAACTCTAACCTGACTTAAATCTAATACTGTACAAGTATATTACAAACCTAATCCCATAACAAAACTTCAACTGTAACATAAATCTAAGGTCTATTACACGAGAACAGGAAGCCAATGTTTGTTTTTAACTTCAGACTCTGTCTTGTTATGGGGCAACTAATCACAAACCTTAACTATGATGTAATGCTAACCAAATCAGGGATGAAGATTCCTGGGCACACTTTGTTATTCCTGAGGTGAGAACAAGCCAAGATGCATCAAATTATTAGCAATCATGCTCATTTATAATAATCCAAAACTCCGGCTTTTTTGAGATATACAAATGTCAGCATTAATTTCATTGCTCTGCACAGGACAATTGTTTATGTAATAGACATGTTCATATTTAAATGTATTCTTAGATACATTACATATCAGTTCAGGAAAGACATAAGACTACACCCTGAGCACCCTGAATTTGACTCTGACTCTGCTGAACCCAGTGGACCTTACATATTGGAAAAAGCCCCCCCCCCCCCTGGACAAAGTACATTTATGATGAGGGCAAAAAGACACCAATGTAGCATTCTCAACCATATAATTGGTCAGCAATATATCTTTCAAAAGAAAAGCATTGATGATGTCAGTAAGGAAGCCTATAGGGGAGGAGGAAAAAAAAGGCTTTTCCTTCTCCCAGTTTAGCAGAAAGTTATAAAAAATTGACAGCCAGAGAGGGGCATGGGATTTACCAATGGTATGCTAGGCCACCCCAAAAGCTCCCAAAAGAGCTTAGGATTTAGAAATGCTTAGTAGCTAACTTAAATGGCTCGACTTGGGTTTCTCTCAAAAAAAAAAAAAAAAGACCCAGGATTAAACTGTTGAAGAAAGGGCTATCAGGAAGATGAATAGTATCTCAAAAGAAGCTCATGAAGAAAACCTTTCACCTTGTCATTATGAAAACCACATGCGTATCTTCTGATCACTAGGAGTTCCATTTTACTTCTTTGAAGAAACTAGTGAGATAACCTCCTGAATGAATATGAACAATATTCATGCTGTATTGCTAGACTAAGGTTAAAAAAAAATAGGGATGAAACCAGATTGGCCTTTGCTGCAAAAAAGCAGGTCGTTCCTCCATGCTGATTCCTACTCAGTAGTGAGCCAGTTTAGGCACACATTTAATATCTCAATCCTTCCTTTGCTTACTTGGAAGACAATCCCACAACATTTGAAAAGGGAACTAAAGTAAGAATAGGACTGTGTCCCATATCCTGTTAGATTGCAGCATGCTTAACTTCTTCTGTTAACTTCCATCTTTTTTTCCTCACTATGCCAATAACCTGATCACTTACCAGCCAATCCAAAGGATGTAAGAAACTGCCCTGTAATTCGAGCCACAACAGATAAGGCTGAAGAGATTCCAGAGGAAACTATCCAAAGCATGGCAGACATATTCTGCAAGGAAACCAAATACACACAGAATTCTTCTACAGCACTTATGATCAAACATTCTAAAAATATATGTCAATTTACCATAAAGGGGATGGTCTTTCACCTGAGCCACATAGCAAATGATAGGGCTGCAGCTCCCTCCAGTGCTGAAATGAGTTGGGATTAAATCGAGCAGTGATAATAAGGTGCAGATTTAATAGATGACTAAAACTGTAAACCAAATGGAAAGCATAAAAGCACATGCACTCTGAATGGCACAAAGAGTTAGGAATCATACACAAAACTAAGAGCCTGCTTGGCTGATATAGTAGCAGATTCGAAGATACCAGTGACTAAAAATATCAGAGCCAATGGAGAATGAAATAGAAGTAGGCTGAATTCCAATGAAACCTTTCTAGGATGAAAGGAAACTTTCCCATCCTGGCCAGCATACTTTAAAAAAGTATAAACTGCTTTTACAAAGTTATGGGCATGGCAATGCTTTCACCACCAATCTCATCCTCCCACCATCTATGCATTGAAAGTGTCTGTGAAAGACGAATAATCACCAGTACAAACTTTTACACTTAAAAGGATTCTGCAGAACCGAGGCCTTATTCCCACAGAACTCCATCTGCATTGGTTTCTCCCCTGTAAACTCCACGTCATTCTCAACCAAGGGGGGGAGGGGGTCAAAGAAGCCAGGAGGTTTTTGTGATACTATTCTAAGGTTATGGGAAAATCTTTTCATGTAATTTACACAAAATACGGTCACCAGCTATGGCACTACTTCTGAACTTTGAAATAGCTTACATTGAATTGGGAACATACGCTGGCATAATCAGGAGTCTGATGTTTGAAAACTTAGCTGCAAATCTGTTATTTAAAAAAACAGAAGATTTAGACTTGACATTCAGAAAATGGTTTATATCTGAAACTTGTAGGAATTTGTAATTGTCATTCATTTGAGGAAACAAATCAATTTATATTTTCTTTCCATCCATTAGTTTCTCATTATAATATATTACACTGAATAAGCTGTTTAGAATCCCTTTGAATAGAGAAGAAACCACTTCTGAAATCTTTTCAAGAAAACTGCAGGGACTTCTCCAGGGGTCAAGACTGACTCAAAAGTGTGTGTGTGTGTGTGTGTGCGCGCACACACACACACACACACACACACACACACACACACACAGAGAGAGAGATTTCTAGGAATAAGATGGAGAGTAATTTTTCTTCCACATCTTGGGTACCCTGCACTCACAAAATGTGTCCTAAAGAATTGATGGACACTTGTGGAGGAAATATGAGAGAAAAGACTCAAGGAAAAGATTTGATGGTGGGAGGGAGAGAGAAAAGAATTGCAAGTGAAGGAGAATCTGATTGCACAAATAAGATTTTTAATTTATAAACTGTAACTTATATTAAAATTGATTATGGTTATATTAACTCTTTGCAAATATAATATTGAGTTGAATATTATTTGCAAGCTATTACATAGCATCACTGGGGGGGGGCGCGGAGGAGGGAAAACATCAAGAATTTTCATAGACTGCAATCAGCTAACCAAAACTGCAGTACAAGACATTTCCTAGGTCCTTTTGTGTGTTTGTGTAAAGAAAAACTGGGCTGTTTTGAGCCAAAAATCCTATTTAAAAAAATACAAGGGATGCAAATCAATCCTGAATGGTGCTCAGGAGATAATGTATTGGAATACTTCTTCCTATGAAAAACTGAAAAGACTAGAAAATCAACTTGAAAGTTATGGAGGTCTTATATACTAGCTATTGGTAGACTAAGTTTTTGTTTAAATAGCATGACTGAGTGTTCTATCTCTGGATAATTTCCTGGAAAACTATATAATTATATATTTTCCCAAATTGTGTCACCCAATTCATAAGTATGTGACTTATTTTCCACATATATATAAAAACAAGGATAGCACTGCTGTCATACCTTATTCAGCATCAGAAAGTTCTCTTTACCAACCAAATTCTCCAGTGTCTTCCTTATAGTACGAGTCATTTCAGATAAAAAGTCAGGTTCCACACGCTTCTTTTCCCAAGACGAACTTTGGTGGTGTTGGGCATTGGCAAAACAGGTGTTCACGAGAGAGAGCAACACAATGATGCCCAAAGATGAGGCAAGCATCATCTTGTGGCAACTCCATAAGTTAAGTTTCCCTCCGACCATCCTTCCAGTGTTTGTCTTCACACCCAGTCTTTCTGCAAGTATGATTTTAAAAAAGAGCAGATTCATTAAGATAAGTATATTTCTCTCCATGGGAAGAACCTGTCTTCCTTTGGATGTTAAACAACTACTTCTATTTTCCTTGACACTGGCCATGCTAGCTGGCATGCTAAATCAGTCATGCCTGAAGAATATGGGATTCCCTTCCTATGCTTATCTGGAAATATCTGCATTCTTATCAAGAAATCACAAGCAATACAGATTATCAGTAATTATTTGCAGTACTGAATTTATACTCTGCTTTTTTCCAATCAAATATATATATCTAAGGCGATAATGCTTAAAATGGAAAGATCCAGATCTTCACACATGGACAGGCTTGTAACAGGAGAGGCTTTGGACTATCAGGTCCTACACTGTTTGGGAGTTAAAAGTTAATACTGACACCTTCAACTGTGCCCAATAAACAATTGGCCACTAGCTGCAATCATTTTGCTTCACTGTCATAACACTAGACAGCAACTAAGCTGCAACTATTTACACTCATTGGAAATTCCAGATACTTTTAAACATTAGTTCCACAGAGTGCTTTACAGCCAGTATGGTGTTACTAAGGCATGGACAATGTAGGTTAGTACCGGTATTTATTGCTTAGAGAAGATGAAATTGCATAACCCGTGATAAATGCAAATGCTGATTGTATCATCATTTTCTACTGCTCCACAATTATGGCATCTCCCCAGCAAACCCCCCACACAGATTCTTATTAGAAAAAAATGAGGATTCAAAGGATGTGAAACTGTTGGCATTCACAATCAAGTCCACGGTTAAGCACTCCACACTGCAACCAATGTTCCCTTACAGAAACTGCTGCTTTGCTTCAAAGCCTCAGTAGTCAGAATTTCCAGATTCATCCAGAAAACGAACCAGATCTCATAAGTCTGAAGTCTGCTTTGGAAAAGCTTACAACTCTACAAATAGAATTTACCTACTCTAGGCAAACTACCGAATATAGATTTATTTTGAAAACTCTACTCCAAATAAAGAGGCAGTTACAAGCCAAATTCATCTTCTATACACTCTTGGTGTCTCTGTCTCATATACCCTGTTTCCAGAAACGTAAGAACAAACATAACCAATCTCAGGACCCGTGTGTATAATCCACGCCGTTTCCACCGCCACATTTTTTCCAGTAAGTTGAACAAGACCCGATTCTCTTTTTCTAAATTCATTTCTCGGCTCAATCACAACCTACGGGAAAGCCACAAAATTTTCTGCAAGAGCCTCCGTGAGCTGTAGAAGGTGACCCCCTCCACATCTCATTGTCTGAAAGCGAGAAGCTACTTCTCCCTCCGAAAACTTCAGGTGAGCTGCATTAAAGGAAGATCCCGTGCGGGAGGGAAGGGCGAGGCGACCCGCAACTTCGGGACTCGGACGCCGCCGCCGAAAAAAGTTGAGTGCATACTTACCTTGTCCCGAGCTTGAAGAAAAGGAGTGGAATGGCAGCTCCAGCTGTATGGACAATTTTTTTCTCTCTCTCCCTCGGGGGGAAATTCAAAAATAGCCTCCAAGTCCAGCTACTTTCTGGGAAATGCAGTCCAAGCAGCGTCGGAAGGCGTTTTAAATCCTAGTCCGGAGCATGCTCAGAATTGTACTTCAGTAGTTATTCATTTTGGTGCGTGTGTATATCTAATACACGCAATCTCTTTTAAGTTTACCTGCGGAAACGCTCCTCCCATGGAGTGCCTTCCCTTGAGAAATGAGACCTGCGCCTTCCCTCTCGTTATGGAAAGCTTGTGAAAACTTGCCCGAAGGGCGGGTAGCGGGAAAGTGACCGAAGATCCATAGGTTTTTATTATTGTATCTGGTACATGATGGTTCTTTTTATTATTATTTGTATTTTATTGCGATTATTATAATATGCGTACTGCATACTGCATGGTATCGGAATGATTGAAGTGGCATAAGGCATCTGTAGTAAATGAAAAAGAGCAACAGAAAAATAAATTATCTCTGCACACTGTGCGCTCATAACATGGGAATGCTTCCAAATGTTTCTAAGGCAGCGAGGAAAGTTGAAAATGATCAGCCTCAACTATTTATGGCAATTTCTGCCTCCGAATTGGGCATACTATGGAAGTGTTGTTGGTCTATCGCCAACAATCCGTCTCAAACACAGCGAAAGGTTGATTCCAGTCTTTCGAAATCAACTAAAGTTCATATGAAAAGTAATTTGGTTACTTTTGCTGTTTTCCAAGGCTGACTAGATACATTACAGAGGTGCGGTTTGGTTTTTGTATTTTCCATTATTTCCTGTTCCCGGAGCTTGGCAACTATCGCTGAATAAATCTACTTTTCAACTACATTTCGAGACCCGCGTTATGCCCAAGAAAGTGCATGACGGGAATGGTAGTTTTTTTTTCTAGGGTCCTCCGGATCCGGAAGTAGATTGTGTTCGCGGCACGGTTAGGTCACGCGGCGGGGGTTGTGCCCCTAACGGGGCGTGAGCGAGTGGACAGATTCCGCTTCCGGCCTGTTGCTGGAGGTTCGCGCGCGATTCGTGGCCTGTGGCGTGGTGGCGTTTAAAAAAGCTGAACCGGACTATCGAAAGCCGAATCTTCCTCTTCCTCCTCGGCCTTGGTGGCCCCGAAGCCGCCCCAAGGATTAAACCCCGAGGGATTATACCATTACAGTAGCCATAGGGGGATTATCCTGCGCGCCATGTCCCTCATATGCTCCAGTGAGTGACCCGCTTTCTCCTCGGCTCTCGTTCTTCCCGCACAGCTGCGGCCTCGCACGGAGGGAGGAGGCTCGAGAGAAGGGCTCCCCTTTTAACAGCCCCAACCGTTTGGCGGTTAACTCTGACAATTCCCAATATTGAGATGTCTGAGGGGTTGTAATGTTTACAGTCAGTGAGAGAGGATTATGGTCACTTGTAGACTGCCGGTAGATAGGTAGGAGCTGAGAGGTTGTCACAGGAGAAAGAAATCCCTTTTCTCTCCCCCTCTCCAGAAGGCAGGACACCAAACAATGGATTCAATAGTCCATTTAAATGTTAGTGGGGGGGGGGGAACCCTTCTTCACAATTTGGTACCTGGTCTCTGAACAGTTACTAGATGAAGATAAAGCTTACACTTTTCAATTGTACATCTTAGGGAGCTTTTTTTAAAAATTGATCTCATTTTTCATAAATAGTGGAGTCTGCTAGAAACAGAAACTGAATTCAGTTATAATGAACCGTGCAATTGCCTAATCCATATAGAAGTGCAAGAGGCTATCGAAGCTGTCAAGGCCAAGCATCAGCTCAGTGCAGGAATTTTATATTCATCACATTTTTTGAACCACTCCCTCGCAGAGAATGCAAATTAATCATCAATTACAAATTACAATCCAGCCTTGCTCTAATATAGATCCAGTGAAGAGGAGCCAGTACCTCTCTAGGTAATTAGTTCAAGTGTTCATCTGCTCAGCTAGAATCTGCCTTTCTGCAATTTAAGACCATTATTCTTTGTCCTGCATTTTGGAATGATGGGCATCAGTTCTTGACTTGTATTAAACTATTTCAGATACTTGAAAAATGCTATCTTATTCCATTCATTTATTCTCCCCCCCCCCACCTCAAAGCTAAACACATCAAGTTCCTTCAGTTTCTCATAAGCATTTCTGGTCCTCTGATTTCCTTGTTAACCTTCTCTGTACCCATGTCATTTACTGTGAATCTTTTGTTTTTGGGGTCTACAAACGGACAATATTTTAGAGCTACCTGAATCAGAATGTAATGACCTAATTTGAAACTACCATCAAAACAGACTTGCATTCAGTTTTTGGCAACTATATGATTTTTCCTTGCTCACATTTAGCTTACGATTAACAGGTCTTTTTCACGAATACTGCTATCAACTATATAGCCCACATTCTATAACTTTTTTTCCAATGAAGACGTTTGCATTTGTCGCTATCACATTTCATCTCTTATTTTCTTTTTAATTTTTTCTCTATCTTGTTAAATAGAAGTTTCTAAATTTTCCTTCCAATTATGTTCTCTAGTTTGTTGGATTACATTTATAATTGTATAAAATACAGATTGTGATGTGAGCATACATGGCATTTCCACCTTAAGGTCTTGAGAATTGCCTGTGAGTCTGATTTGCATAAATAATATTTCCAACAGTAGTTTTTTTTAAAGATATTATTAAATCAACATTTTGGTTATCTTCTTTTGGGACTTGATATTCTAACTGAATATTACTTGTTTGTAACAATCGTGTGGAGGTCCATATTGTGGGAGGTCCTGTTGTTATTACTATATATCTTTAAACCCAAAGACAGTTTAACTTGATTTACAGAAGATTTTTTTTTAGTGATTTTTTTTCTACCTCCACCTTTTTTCTTGCAGTTTCTAATGAGGTACCAGAGCATCCCTGCCTGTCTCCAGTCTCAAACCATGTTTATGAGCGAAGACTGATTGAAAAGTATATTGCAGAGAATGGGACTGATCCAGTGAACAACCAGCCACTGTCTGAGGAACAGCTGCTAGATATCAAAGGTAAGGAAGATCAGGAGAATTAGTTTGTTGAATGCAGAATACCTAATCTGACTGGTCTCTTACAACCTTGTATGGAAGTCTTGAAAATATTTGTTAGTTTATGGTAAGAGGTAAAGTAATTCCAAAATATCATGGCCAGGTTTATAGAGAGGATTGTTCAACAGATCCATTTAGAACAATATTTCAAAAAAGTGCTACATGTATAAATCTCATTTATTAAATTATATGCTGCCCATCTCCCTAACCAAAGCAATGCTTGACTAAAATGTATATCTGGCACTTCTCCCTAATCAGAAATCCCACCTATGTTTATGTTTGCATTTTTTCACTTTGTACTTTGTCCATTGTTTCCATGTTGCTCTTTCAATCCGATTTGCTTGAACATCTGTCTTTTTATAAAACATGTGTCCCTGGAAAAAACATGTGACACTGGAACACCCCCCCCCCCCCACAAAAATAGGCAACATTAAAAAAATCATTTAAACTGACAAAACTCTCATAGCCATGGTTTAAAGACTTGTGAGGGTAAATATTGGGGTTCTCTAGAATTAATGCTTGTATATATTTCATTTACAGTTGCCCACCCAATTCGGCCTAAGCCTCCTTCTGCTACCAGTATTCCGGCTATCCTGAAGGCACTACAAGATGAATGGGTATATTATATATATATTAATACAGTAATCCGGAATTCTTATTTTATCGTGAGCAAGTTAAGTTCTGCCACTCATGTAACATCAGCAATCAAATTTTGTGCTTGTAGAACAAGGGAGTCGTAAAAATCAATAGGCTGGTGTCAAATGACATGGAAGCTATCCATTTTACTTTATTTTTCCTGTTCATAAGAGTGGGAAGACCAAGGCAGAAATTAATGGACTGCATATGCTGTCATGCTGTGTGTTCACAGTTACTCACTAAGCCAGCACGTCCAGACAATATTAATGTACTGAATTACTTCCTTCAGGATGCTGTCATGCTACACAGTTTCACTTTGCGCCAGCAGCTTCAGACTACACGCCAGGAACTTTCTCATGCACTCTCCCAGGCTGGCCTCATTGTTCCCCAAGCTATACCCTCTTCACAACCAAATCCTATGGTATGTTCCACATATTTTCGTAATTCTCTTCATGCTGTGTCTTCTTTCTCTGAACTAAAATGCTGTATTTGCTCTTTTTTCCAGGGTGCCGGTGAACCAATGGATCTAGGAGAGTTGGCAGGAATGACTCCAGAAATTATCCAGAAAGTAAGAAATGTTTGGGGCTGAGGACTACAGATAAACAGTTATAATACATTGGCCTGAACTGTTAAATATAGAAATCATTGTGACATTTCTGTAGTAGAAATGCAAAAAAACATGTGCTTTGAACCACTTTTGAGTATGCAACTTTGCAAAACATCTAATTGCAGGCACTATCACAGCATAGTTTTTCTAATGTTTCTGTTTTTCTGTCTTGCAGCTTCAAGACAAAGCCACAGTGCTGACCACAGAGCGCAAAAAGGCAAGTGCCCCTTTTTACTAAACTGAACTGTAGAATCTGAGGTGATTCTGGGATGTGCACAGCAATTCTCTTAGCAGAAGAACCGATAGATCCAATTGCCTGTCCTGGGTAGTTTCTTTCTTGGTGGATGAATTTTGTTTTCTTCTTTTTGCAGAGAGGGAAGACTGTGCCAGAGGAACTGGTGAAACCGGAAGAACTTAGTAGATACCGGCAGGTGGCTTCACATGTGGTAAATATATTGAGAACGTTATCCTAAGAATCCAAAAGCTTTGTAAATTTCTTTAACAATTCTGGTGAATTTCCTCCTTTCACCCTGATGGGAGAACATTTAAATTAATGATAGTTCTCTGTATTTTAGATTTCCTGTACTCTGGAATGTCTGAGAGATTATATACTCTTGGGCCTTTCAAAAATATGGAATTTCTAGTATGCACATGCTTCCTCTGCATCTTCAATGTAGCAGTACATTTTGGTCTTTACTAGCAAACATCCAACAGCAAACAAAATATGGACTATATACACACCTCACACACAAAAGGAGGATAGACCCTCCTTTTGTAAAAACCTCCTCTTATATTGCTCACTGGTCAGTGAATAAAATGAGAAGATTTGGAATGCTAATTGCCATACCTTTGTGTTTTAAAACAGGGATTGCACAGTGCCAGTATCCCTGGCATCCTTGCTCTTGACCTGTGTCCTTCTGACACCAACAAGATCCTCACAGGTATGTTAAGACTTCTGCTTCCTTTATTTCCCCAGAATGCTGTTTTTTGATCCAAATGTATTTTTGAAAGGACAGTAGCTTACATTCCATATTTCACATTGCAGAAGTCTGTTTCCCTGAAGCACCAGTAGTAACGTTACCGCAATATTACCCCGCTTATATGTATTTTAAGTCAACCGCTGAAGAATACTCTATTAATAGATTCTCTTGGTGAGCTGTTCTGGTTTCTGGTTTCTGTCTTGTTTGCAGGTGGAGCTGATAAAAATGTTGTTGTCTTTGACAAGAGCTCAGAACAGATCCTGGCCACCCTGAAAGGTCACACAAAGAAGGTCACCAGTGTAGTGTTCCATCCATCCCAGGTAAGAGTTCTGGATTTTCTGCAGTCTTTTCCTGTGAGAGAATCTCTTACGGGGTTTTCTCATTTGTTGAAGGAAGCA
>QLTV01004389.1:1497310-1509739 GCA_003457575.1 Thermophis baileyi
GTCACATGACCATGAAGCCATGCCCATCACATGCCCATCAAGCCACGCCCACAAAATAAGCCACGCGCACAGAACTGGTAGTAAAAAATTTAGAACCAACCCCTGCTTCCACACATAGGGCACTGAGGGGAAAAGCAAAGCCCAGACCCATCACGTTGCCCATAGAAAAGGCTCAGGAAAGAGGAGGGGATCTGGGGGAACCTTTCACCCACCCCCACATTCTGTGAAGAGACTAATGAAAGGGTCCCTGAAAGGCTTAGAGCATATACAGAGTGTAACCTAATTCAGCTTTTGTTAATTGCTGCTGAGAGAAGCTCCATTGTGACCTAATCTGTTATCTGCATAGATAAAACTTCTAGGCGAATTGCCAAGCTTAGCCTAGCTAATTTGCCAAGTAACCTTGCTTGTAGCTTAAAAATGTGATTCAGCTGTTGTTAATTGCTGCTGAGAGAAGCTCCATTGTGACCTAATATGTTATCTGCATAGATAAAACTTCTAGGCGAATTGCCAAGCTTAGCCTAGCTAAGTAACTTTTCGAATGCAGATTTTTGCCAAGTAACCTTGCTTGTAGCTTAAAAATGTGTCCTCAGCAAATCTAAGTGGAATAGCTCTGAGTTATATGCCAGAAAATGTATTTCTTTCCTTTTCTAAAGTTTATTGTTTTCAGAGCGCTGGGAAGTTTTCATGCTATGAAATTATGTTTCTATAGCAATGACGTTCTGTGCGAGCTGTGTGAGCTATAAGATGTTTGGAAAAAGTTTTTCGCGCACGCGCCTGTTTTCATCTCTCTACCTGCTGTTCAAGGGGGGAGATTAAACGGTCGCCAAAGTTTTGCTTTCTGATCAGAAAAATAAAACTGATTATCAGTAGCCTCGTGTTCAGAGTTTCATTGGATTTATCAGATTCTGAGCTGCATTCGGTGAAAAACCTTACATGAGTTTGCCCCATTTTACGACTTTTCTTGCCACATTTGTTAAGTGAATCACTGCAGTTAAATTAGTAACACGTTTGTTAAGTGAATCTGGCTTCCCCATTGACATTCCTCCTCAGAAGGTCTCAAAAGGTGATCACACTCCAATCGTCATAAATGTGAGTCAGTTGTCAAGCATCCGAATGTAAATCACGTGACCATGGGGATGCTGCAACGGTCATAAGAATGAAAATTGGTCATAAGTCACTTTTTTCAGTGCTGTTGTAAGTTCAAATGGTCACTTAGTGAACTGTTGTAAGTCGAGGACTATCTGTAAATGTTAAATAAATATGTGTCGTCATCATCATCTTTACATACAGGATCACTGCCAGTTTGGCAATTAATGCACTTATTAATTGCCAGATTGCAATGGGGTTGGGGAGGTTAAATAGTGGAGTTTTAAAACTGGTTTTGTAGTGTTGTATGCTGCCCAGAGTCACTGTGAGATGGGTGGCTATATAAATTTGTTTAATAAATAAATACACTTTGTCTGTGGGAGAGAGGGGCCATAATAAAACCGTTTGCTGTCAGCCGAACAGAAAGAAAGCCACATTCGTCAAATGTCATCAAGAAGAAACCCTGGCCAGGAGAAAAGCAGCCCTGCCAATGCTAGTTTGTGGTGGTGAACAGTGCAAGTTGTGCTATGAAGCCTGCCTGCCCCCTGAATATTTGCTAAGCTAGCAGAGACAGTTGTTCTGCCAGCATCGCACTGCCAGAAAAATGAGGCCAGGTGAGACCCTCATCTCAAGAAGCCCCCTCACACTTGGGCAGGGCTGAGATAAGGGAAAGGGATTGTCAACTTCAGCCATCCCTCTTGGTTGACTGGCTGCTCCACCAGAGGAAGCTAAACCAAGGACGGGTAAGTCTCATTTGGGGGAAAGAGTGAAGTTTAGCATCCTGGAGAACCTAAGGCAGCAGTTCTCAACCTGTGGGTCGCGACCCCTTTGGGGGTCGAACGACCATTTCACAGGGGTCGCCGCGCGCGTTAGCCCGCCATCTTGGTGCCACCGTCACTGCAGGGGTGAAAAGGTCCCGGTTCGGCCGTGCCTGCGGGTCGCCAGACAGCTGGTAGCCCGGACGCTGCCATTTGGGTTCTTCTACCCTCTGTGCATGCGCAGAATGCTTTGCGCATGCGCAGAGGGTAAAAGAACCCAAATGGCGGCGTCCGGGTGAAGTCTCCCGCTTCCGACGCTATCAGCTGCCCGGCGACCCGCACGCAACAATAGATGAAGTCAAAAACATGGTCTCATTTGATATCACAGCCGTTTTCAGGTCCATAGACCTGGAATTAGCCAAGAATCTCTGACAACATTATCCCACAGCACACCTGACTTAACCAAATACACAAAGATTGAAATACCCAGGATCATGGATATTATCAACCTCTGTCCAATCATATAGTAGTTGTTAACTTTGTGTGCGTCGCAGCAGCGGCGGGGGGGTCACAGGGGGGTCGCGCCATTAGAAAGGTTGAGAACCACTGCCCTAAGGTTACTATTACTGCTTTAGCAAAGGCATTAAAAAGCTGCCTGGGTTCACTGAGTCAGCCCCGGGCCTGTCTGAACCATGAAGCCTTTTCCAGGACAACCATTCCAGTGAATCCTGCCAAGCACTTTCACGCTGAGGCAGGAAGAGTTGATTTCTCCCTTCAGGAAGGTAGATAAGATGGGTTAATCATTAGGGTTTTTTTTTTTCTCCTCCTCCTCCTCCTCCTGACATTGGAAAATGTGAATGGGTGTCTTTAAAGGAAACCCAGATTTCAGCAACTAGGCAACAATTCAGTGAGCTCATCCTTCCCATTAAAATATGAGATTAGGCAAACAGAGGAATTGGATTTGACCTTGGTCATATCCAAAAGACTGGGGAGGGGACGATGCAGTCTCAATTTTGTTAGATTTTCCCCCCCACTACAATTCCCCCCTTTCACTGCTTATTCTGCTTCACTACAAAGCCAGCTGGGTGACCTTGTCCTAGTTCCTCTCTCAACCCTAAGAAGCAGGCAAGGGCAAACCACTTTTGAAAAATCTTGCCAAGAAAATTGCTGGGATTAGTCCAGGCAGATACTAGGGGTCAAAAATTGTGTCAAAGCCCCCCCCCCAAAACCCCGACTTCATAAAGTGGTATGTTACTACCATTATTTTGAGGTAGATTAAAAATGGCCTACAGTATCTATTTCTCATCAACTTGAACCCCAATGAAATCCTAATTTTATTCTTGCAGGTAGGGTGTCCACACAAATTCATTCTCTAGGTCAAAACCCTGCCTGTAGGTCTTTGTCATTTTAAAAATAATATTAGACTAGCTTATATCTTTGCATTAATACTTCTTGCTTCTGTATCAGAAAACAAAAATGTAATGGTGTAGACAAAGGGGCTTTCCTTTATTAGGCCCATCTCTGCTGTAAGTTATAAAAACAGTAATTGGAGCTGAAGCAATTTCCAAATAATGTTAAGTATCCCCATGCAACATCAATGGCAGCAAAGATATGGCAAACTGGTTTTCCCATCCACTTCTGATGATGCAGTTCAGAAGGTGTTTTGAAAGACATAAAAAATGGGCGAATTGGAAAATGTGGGAAAGCAAGTTTTGCTTTACTACAGGACATTTTTTTCCCCTAAATAGATGCTGCTCTCCTCCTCCCATTGTTGCATTTGTGCAGATTGTCTCAGGGGCATGTTTATTTATTTTATTTATTTGTTTGTCAAACATGTACAAGATAACAGGTATAGGTATAAACATAAACATAATCAAGGTGAATACAGATAGATGAGGACAATAGGACAGTAGGACAGGGACGGTAGGCACACTGGTGCGCTTATGCACGCCCCTTACAGACCTCTTAGGAATGGGGTGAGGTCGACAGTAGACAGTCTAAGGTTAAAGTTTTTTGGGTTTGGGGAAGAAACCACAGAGTCAGGTAGTGAATTCCAGGCATTGATCACTCTGTTGCTGAAGTCATATTTTCTGCAGTCGAGTTTGGAGCGCTTTACATTAAGTTTGTATCTAGTGTGTGCTCGTGTATTGTTGGGGTTGCAGCTGAAGTAGACACTCTCAATTATATTAATGACCGATATGCAGTGCGGGTTCCAGACAGGAGAGCTGTATTCAAGAATTGGTCTAGCGAACGTTTTGTATGCTCTAGTTAGCAGTGTAATGTTGCCAGAGAAGAAGCTACGCAGGATTAAGTTGACTACTCTTAGTGCCTTTTTGGCAATGTTGTTACAGTGGGCTTTGGCACTTAGATCATTAGATATGAGTACTCCAAGATCCTTGACAGAATGAGGGTCGTCAACAAGGTCATGTCCTCCAAGCTTGTATTTTGTGTTCTGATTCTTTTTTACAAATCTTTACAAATCTGCAACTCATACAACTCACATGGGTTATTACCAGCAATAACTCATTGTCCTCATTTCTCAGAAACTCCTTAATAATTCCTAGAAACGTTCTCTAGAATCTCTCTTGTGCGCTTCATTTAACATAGCTGGTGCTTTTAATTTCATCCCTCCTTTTGAAGCAATATTGAGGCACTGGCAATAAGCTTAGAGGACATCACACAATAGGAATCTATTTAAAATAAGAGATTGTCTCTTTGTACATGCAGTGATTGTGTAAGGGCACAGTTTTTAAAAGAGGATCCATATGATAAAAAAGGGAACAAAGCATGAATTTTGATATCAAAAATGGGTTTCTTGCAATCATAATTGTAGCAATGTGAAGATATATAACATCTACATAAGAATTGAATTATTACTGGAAGTAATCACTTAATGGCAGATTTTCTATCTAGTCAACCAAGAACTGAAATATCAAGAGATTCTTTATAAACCATTGGGTATAGCTTTATTTATATATTTTCTGTATAACAAATTTAGAGCTTTGTCATCCTGCTTCTTTTCTTCCAGAGCACTAGCACAGCAATAAATAGGGTAATCCCAATGATAGGTAGTACCACCAAAAACACCAGAGTCAGGTCTTCACTGGAGTTCACATCTGTGGATAAGAGAAAACAGTTTGTAACTTGCTTATTGTCATCTCACAAAGCAGTTGCCACTTGGCCAAGCTATTGAAAAACATTTTCCTTGCTACAGTATGATTATTTTGTAGGGGCCACAGAAATAGCAGTAAATAAAATATAATGATGTCCACATTTCTTATGAAAGCTCCCTTACTTAATCTTTATGTAACATATTCTATTATAGAATATACAGTGGCTTGAGATCCAAATTATTAGCAAATTCTATCAGCATTACCCCAGCTTGGGGTAAAAAGAATGAGGGGAAGGGGATGTTTACAGCTTGGATTTTTCTGTAATAATAATGTAACAGCTTCAGGATTGTCAGTACATTCTGGAATATTAAAGGCAATAATTGTCAGCTGGTGCCCATTTAACAATCCACTTATAAATATTCCTATTTAAATGACTATGCATATCAAGCATTCACTTTATACAGGAATATAGTAACCCGAGGTTAGTGTTTTAAGGAAAACATGAAGTATGTTAAATATATTATTTTAATTCCTGGCTCTTCATTATTGTAATTACTTACCATTCTTCCACTCAACTTGTTTCTCGTAAATACTCTCTTGAAAAATTACAGCTCCATAAGTGCTTACTAAGTCCAAGGATTCTGTCTCATTCTCCTCCTTCAAAAACCGACTGCCTCCTAAGACATAGAGGACAGGATCTCCAATAAGATACATAGAAATGATAAATACCCAGCAGGTTGCAATATATTTCCATTTAATTACAAAAGGGGAAAGTTCTAAAAATAAAATAGGGGATTGGTGAAAGAAAAGTTCAAAAGACCACTCCCTCAGTTCAATCCACCTCACAGAGTTGTTATGGGGAAAATAAGAGGAGATATGGGCATTAGATATGTTTGCTGCCTTGAGTTATTAATAATAAAAAATAATAAAGGTGGGATGTAAATATTTTTTAAAATTATTTACATAATCAATTAAACATATACCAATATTTTTTAAAAAATGAATCCATGGGAGAATCAGGAAATTACAAATTAGTAAGCTTAATATCAGGCAAATTGGTGAAAACCCTATTCAGTGAAAAAGAATTGAGGCAAACAGAAATATAAGCCCTACTAAAGGAAAAATCTGCATGGATTTTATAATGCTAAATATATATTTTTTAGAATAACCTTCAAGTGAATGAAAATAACCTTGCTCATGTTCAATATTTGGATTTTCTAAAAGCCTTTGGCAAAACTGGTAATGAAAATACAATTTAGTGGCAATGAGATCAAAGGCTTTGTTCTTTTACATTTTGCTAACAGGCAAAACAAAACAAAACAAAAACTAATTAGTAATGCACTGAATGGAGAGAAACAAGTAGAGTTCCTCCATAACTATTTTCAGAACCAGTGCTTTTTAACTTAAAATGCACCTAATCAATGTTGGAAGAACCCTTAAAACTTTGTCTAGTCCAACTCCTTCTTCAATGGAGGAACTGCTAAAACATTTTGGACATGTGACTATGTATCTTC
The DNA here is from genome assembly GCA_003457575.1 of Thermophis baileyi. Lineage (NCBI taxonomy): Eukaryota > Metazoa > Chordata > Lepidosauria > Squamata > Dipsadidae > Thermophis > Thermophis baileyi. The sequence continues at coordinate 1,503,782 of QLTV01004389.1, forward strand.
TATTTGAAAACCTCCAGTAAAGAGCAATATGTCACATCATGAGCACTATCAGGAAATTCTTCTTAATATTTAACCACCTGAATCTATGTCCCTCTGATTCTTGCACTGCCCTCTGCCTCTGGGGTGAAAGAGAACAAGTCTATTTCCTCCAATGTATATTTGAAAATTGCTACCATTTCTCCCCTCAGTCTTCTCTTCTGCAGGCAACGCATACTACCTCCTCTAACTATTTCTCATGAGGCTGTGTTTGTCAACCCCCTTACCTTGTCAATCCCCTTATAGTCATCCTATGAACTTGCTCCAATGTATTTTATACTGCAATGTCCAGAGGTGAACACAGTATTCCAATTGGGGTTTGATCAAGGCAGAGTAGAATGGGACAATTGCTTCTTATGGTCTTCATTGCTCATACAAAATTTTGACTTTATGGGTAAGCAGTGAGCTAGTCAGGTTTACGGGCAATACTAAACTATTGAAAATGATTTTTAAAATCCTTCCTTAAACTAGATCATGTTTGATTTCTTCATGCATTCCAACTATTTTTATATATTATGTGCCTCATGAACACCTAAGTAGAGGGAGAAAAGTCCTCTAAAACTGTGGCAGTGAAGCATTCTAACTTACTTGAAGCCACTGGCATTTGACATGCAACTCTGCAGGAATCATGATCGGAGGGATGGCAAACAGATACGCTGCAGAAGAGGTACACCTAGAAAAGATAGAACATGAGTCTGTTAACAGAGTAGACCAGCCTCAATCTCGCCAGATCTAATTTTAGTTAATTTCAACTCAAACAAGATTGTAACTTCTGTTAAGAGATATCTCCAAAATATGTACTCATTAATGCCTTGCTAAAAGAGACCCAAATAAGCAAGCAATGGGCAGGGGCCCTAACAGTTAAGGTATTGTATATTTTGTCCATCTCTCTTTAGATATAAGATATGCACAGCTTCCATAAGCAGTTTATTAGATACAAGTATTCAGGAAACAAGATTTCTTAAACAGATTTGTAATAAAAGATGACTACAAGTAAATATATTTGTCTCACCCCAAAATGCCCATTAAAAATCCAGGTTAATGCCCACCAGAGATTTGTTTCAGACCTGCTCCTTAGCAACATGTGTGATCTGTACTAGTATTAAAAACCCGACCACACCATTTTCTTAGGAAAGTAGTTACTAGATTTTCCCCCTTTACATTCAAGTAGCATACTGTGCACATTGTCCCCTACTCTCTTAGAAGGTAATTTCATTGGAAAAACTGAATACAAAAAGAATTATTTTGCTTATCATCTTACCAAACCATCTAGCACCATTTGAGGGGCAGAATCCACAAATGTGAACGTGTAAATGATGAAACGCTGGTAGTGGTTAGGAAAGGGAAGCTCTGATGTAGCAGGTCCCATGGCTACCAGCTGGGTTCTGTAGTTGTCTCCTTCAAATGGGCACCTGGGAAGAAGATGCATTAGAAAGGCTGTCAAGACGTGGCTCATTCTCCAAGCCTTGGGATCATGATGTGTTGAAGGCCCAATTGTGTTTGGATCTACATTTTATTATTTCATCATTATTAATTGGTTTAACCAGATTTTACAGAATTTTCTGTAAGCCACTCAGAGTCACATTGGTTAAATTGGATGGCCGTATAAACTTGTTTTAAATAAAGTGAGTAAAACATTGCCATTGAAACCACCCAGTGCTATGACAATTAGCATTTTTCTTTTTTTCTTTACTTACCCATCTACTAGGATTGGCCACTGTAATTGCTCAAGGGGATTTGAACTTGGAGTAGCCCAGCACTCATGGAGAACCAGAACTAGGGATGGGTCCAGTCTCTGTAGGATACGAATCTCTACATGCACAGGCTCTCTCAGGATCTTCACAATAGGATACTGTGAGTAGTATGAGGTATAGCTCGAATCTGGGGACAAGAGGCAAAATATGGCTGTATGGTTTTTCAAGGCAAGGAGATGCACAGCAGTCTTGATATCAGACATTAAGGCACATCATGTACCTGTGGCAATGCGCAGCTCAAGGCGGAGGGGTCCTACTTGGAAAATTGGAGCTGGGCTGGGAGGTGAGAACACTTCAACCTGAAGTGGCAGGAAATCAGTAGCATTGTAGATACAACGAGCATGAAGCCTACATATACAAGATTGAAGAGACTTTCCTGTAAATCATTTGCTTTGAGTAGAATGTTCAAAATTAATCTTAGTTTTAGTAGATAGCTATCCTTTCTAAGGTTTTGAGTTAACAAACCTCTGTTATAACATGATTATTTATGGCAGTCTAAACAAACGTGAATCAAGCTGCGCTTAACTGTTGGATACTTTGAAAAGAAGAGCTATGGAAGATGGACCTTAGTTTACAAATGATGCACAACCAATCTATGCCAAAAGCGGGGAACCTTCTATAATTGGACTTCCATTCCCATTCTAATCAGCTAACGTGGTCAATAGTCTGGAAAAATAGCTACATAAATCAAAAGCTAAAGAAGACCAAGATCAAATCTGTAAAACTTAATTTAGAAGACTAAAAATATCCATATCTTAAAACTAAAGGGAGAACTCTCTCATCGGTACATGGCAAACTGAACATACATGAAGGTACTATCTCGTGTAATAGAGCCATCTGGCCCTTTTAGGATGTCAAGGCCAGAAACGAGCTGGTTTTCGTATATCAATTTGCCACCAGTCACCTAGAAGGACAACAAACACAGGCATTTTTATATGGTCTAGTAATTAAATCAAAGATCCTTCAAGATCCAGATAGATTAGCACTTGCCTAGACAGCATCCTCACCTGAATAGTTGTGCCACACTGTGTGAGAGGAAAGCGGAAGACCAGGAAATATTCTGTTTTCCTGACTGGACTGCAACCTGCTTGGGCATAGGAGAGTCTGACACTCTCCAGGATGATCGGATAATCCAACATATCCCTGGAGATTACCAAGATGAAGTAGCCATCTCGAAGGCACTGAACAGTGACTGCAAGACACAAAGTGCAGAGATTACAAGCCAAACAGATCAAGAACTCTCGGGGTGGGTGGGTGTGTTTGTTTATTTTCAGGAAAAGGCAGAAGTGATAGTTTTCTCGCCCAGACTGGGAGCAGAAAATCTATTGCTCAGCTGCCTTCTCACAGCTGCTTTGATGCTTCTCAAATTAAAAATAAAGTGTATCTAGAATAAGCTTCACCAGTATGAATCAATGTGTAATCTGCAAAGGGCCCAGTGAATAATTTCTAGAGTTATTGACCATGCTGGTTGAGAATTTGGAAAGTTGACCCAATGAACAACTTGGTGTTCCACTATATTTGGTGCAGTATTTAAGGTGCTGGCCTAGAAACAGAAGATAGTGAATTCTAGTCCTGCTTTAGGCATGAAAAACCAGCTGGATAATGTTGGGCTAGGCCAGGGGTCGGCAACCTTAAAAACTCAAAGAGCCATTTGGACCAGTTTCCCACAGAAAAGAAAACACCGGGAGCCACAAAACCCTTTTGACATCTAAAATGAAGATAACACTACATATATTGTTTTTTACCTTTATGCTATGTATAAAAAAAACTATAGTGTGTTGCATTTGTGAAATCAATGAACTGCTACAGAGAAAACAAATTTTTATTTCTGCATGCAACAAAAACATTTTGAACTCTGAAAAAAAAGATGGGTTGAAAAGCTCTATAAATCGCGTGCTGGCGGGTGTCGCACATTGGTAGTTGTGACGCATATTTTGAGCGACACGGTTAGGAGAGGGATGAAAGAGCCACATGTGGCTCCAGAGCCGCAGGTTGCAGACCCCTGGGCTAGGCACTCAGTCTCAGCCCAACTCACCTTACAGAGCTGTTGTTGTTGTGATAGGAGAAAGGAGGAGTACGAATACGTTTGCCACTTTGAGTTGTATATGGAAAAAAGGTGGGATAAAAAAAAATCTAACAAAAAATCCTAAACAATATGGAAAACCTTAAAATTGAAACTTGCAGAAGATAAGACTATTGCATATAAACCCTCTTTTTATGAAAATGATCTTATTTGATAAAATGCTGCGAAGAATGTGGATAAGGGAAGATAAACCCTGTCTCAGCACTGTTCCTAGTTACTGGCTGAGAGCAAACAAGACATTTTACTTTTAAAGTACAGCAATGGCTGGACCCTAGGCTCAGCATTAAGTATTTTTTTTTACTTTTTTACCTGTGTTGCCATAGTAGCATGGAGTCACCTGATCTCTAGCATCATAACAGCATCCAGTCTGATGACAAGCTGTTGGTCCTTGTACATCTGCACAGGGTATTCTCCCAGAATAAACCTGGCATTGCTGCTGAGTTAGAGGGCGACCTGGAAGTAAGAGAAATTACATTGTTTAGAAAATAGAAAAATTAGCCCTTAATGACTAGATGCATGTATCATAATAAACCATAATGTCTTTGTCTGGTTTGAGCTTAGCATCACAAACTCTTGTGATTCAAGGAACAAAGGGAGAAGGGCAGAAATACACAAGTAGCTGAAAACTGGAAGGGTTTTATACCTAAACATAAAGACAACTAGACATCACATGTCACCTGTTAGGTCATTTCAGAGATATTTCCTTACTGGATTCCTCAATGCCTTCAAAAATAGCAGAGCTTCCAATGGACATCAAGAGTTCTTAATGTATCTCCATGGAAAATAACCCATGTTGAACTGTATAGCAGTCAAACATCAGGAGCTGACATATGAAATGTTTCATGATGTTTTGTACTAAGTCATAAAATACTTTGATAATTTTTATGTCATAAAATGTTTTATAAAACTTGCCAGATTTCAATTCCACAGGTGTCAGAATGTATCCAAAATCAGGGGTCCCAGATTTTGGATACATTCTACAAGTTAGCCCATTTGAGGTAATTTGGTTGAAAACATTTTGGCCTATGAGGCACCTTTTCACCCAGTTAAAGGTTAGAGACATACAGGATTTAGTAGTATATAAATAAGAAAAACAAGAACTAAAAAAGCAATATAGAGCAATAATACCTATATATATCCATTTCTTTCTCACCGTATGATAAGATTTGCACATTCATAAATTAAAAACATAAAGCCAGAAACCAAAGTTACTTTTATTGAGTGATAGTATATGCTCCATATTGCACATGTACGAAACTGGCAATAATAAACATTTAAGTAATAAGAAAATCCACATACCTAGACTAGACTGGATGACCATTGGATGCACATGCCCAGGAAAGGGCTCCCCTGGATGAACATGGTCTGGCTGAAGTGGAAGAAGCTGGCCAGGTTGGGATTCGCCTGGATACACCAGGCCTGGCTGAAACTGCCCTGGATGCACTAAGCCAGGTTGTGACACAACTGGATGCACATGTCCAGGCTGAACTGGGTGCACGAAGCCAGGCTGGGACTCTCCTGGACGAATCTGTCCCGGCTGGATGGGGCGCACTAGGCTGGGCTGAGACTCTCCTGGGCGAACCTGTCCCGGCTGGATGGGGCGCACTAGGCCGGGCTGGGACTCTCCTGGGTGAACCTGTCCCGGCTGGATGGGGTGCATTAGGTCGGGCTGGGACTCTCCTGGGCGAACCTGTCCCGGCTGGATGGGGCGCACTAGGCCGGGCTGGGACTCTCCTGGACGAACCTGCCCCGGATGGATGGGGCGCACTAGGCCGGGCTGGGACTCTCCTGGGCGAACCTGTCCTGGCTGGATGGGGGGCACTAGGCCGGCCGGGCTGGACTCTCCTGGGCGAACCTGTCCCGGCTGGATGGGGCGCACTAGGCCGGGCTGGGACTCTCCTGGGCGCACCTGTCCTGGCTGGATGGGGCGCACTAGGCCGGGTTGAGACTCACCTGGGCGAACCTGTCCCGGATGGATGGGGCGCACTAGGCCGGGCTGCGACTCTCCTGGGCGAACCTGTCCCGGATGGATGGGGCGCACTGGGCCGGGCTGGGACTCTCCTGGGCGAACCTGTCCCGGCTGGA
>QLTV01004389.1:1512191-1528416 GCA_003457575.1 Thermophis baileyi
TGTCCTGGCTGGATGGGGCGCACTAGGCCGGGTTGAGACTCTCCTGGGCGTACCTGTCCTGGATGGATGGGGCGCACTAGGCCTGTCTGAGACTCTCCTGGGCAAACCTGTCCTGGCTGGTTGGGGCGCACTAGGCCGGGCTGGGACTCTCCTGGGCGCACCTGTCCTGGCTGGATGGGGCGCACTAGGCCGGGCTGAGACTCTCCTGGGCAAACCTGTCCTGGCTGGATGGGGCGCACTAGGCCGGGCTGAGACTCTCCTGGGTGAACCTGTCCTGGCTGGATGGGGTGTATGAGGCCAGATTCGGACTCTCCTGGGTGAACCTGTCCTGGCTGGATGGGGTGCACTAGGCTGGGCTGAGACTCTCCTGGACGCACCTGTCCTGGGTGTACTTGGCCAGGGAGGAATGGGAGAAGTTGAGCAGTCTGAGATTGCTCTGGACCCACTTGACTGGGCTGGAGTGGGAGAAGACCACCAGGCTGGGACTGCCCATGGTGCACCTGGGCTAGCTGGGACGCTCCTGTGTGCACTAGAGCAGGTTGAGGCTGGTTCACACGGCTCATGTTGTTCTCTGGGGTTGTGACATGCTCCTGTGGCTTGGGGCAGATCATGTTGATGTCATGAGCAGCTACTCTTCGGTTCTTTGTTAGTTCCTCTAAATGCACTTTCAAGTGATGTACGCCATCCTAGAAAAACGTTAATCCAAAATGTTACAATATAAGCTTTTAGTAGATAGTGTCAGATATATATATGCTGTGTATGTATGTGTATATACAGTATATATATATATATAGGTCCTTAAGTTTTATCTAAATCTCTTTGGATGTTTTTACATTAATTGCTATGCTTCAGAAAATGTTTTAACAGTAAAATTGGCAAGGACCTCTCCCATCTTTTAGGATTAGGATTTCCAAATCACAGTAGTTTGCAAGTATGGAATTTCCCTTCCATTATTTTTTTAACACAACCTGTTCCTCTTTGTAATATGTGAATAAAAGGAGCCTGTAGGTGACCCGTTACCCCTATAGGGTAGGGCAGACTAAGAAACTACTTCTATGTAGGGCTAAAACACAATACTGTAGTAACATAATTCCCCTCTTTCACTTTACTTTGATGTTAATTAGGGAGGGGGTTGTCTTTCTCCCTTTAGTTTCTTCGAATGGACTCAAGCCCTGCTTGTCTGATTAGTTTGGTAGCAACTCTAGCTTCTGTGCTTCAAAAATCATTCCCTGTGCTTTTTTGCATTGCCCGTGAATTTGCTGGGGGGGGGGGAATGCAGACCCAGGTGTTTACATAAATTATATTTCTTCCTTTCCCAGCCTGGGGCCTTGCTGAGATTTGGGGTGGCAATTCTCCTAATTTCTAGCCAACATTGTTTTTGGTTGATGCAAATTTAAGCCTAAAATATCTGATGGGGAAAGATTGGGAAAAGCTCTTCTAAGTAGAAATTCAGAAATACAATACATATGTCTACAGCTCCCCTCCCCCCACCCAGCATTTTCTAATAAAGTCTCACCTTCTTTATTACACCACAGCCACCATAGCCAACAAAGAAGGCAACTGTCCTATTATCTGACGTGATCAAGTGACGACAGATGGAACAATTGGAAACTTCAAAGACTTTCCCAAATTCATCTGTTGACAAAAATCAATGCATTAACTATCAAAGGCTATTTATTCAAAAAGATTGCAAAGGCCGTAGCATTAATAGGCTCTGCAAATATGTGTTCTTTGGATTACTTACAAGTTCTTCATAACAACACCCCACCATTACTGAAGAGATATAAAGGCTAGAAGCAGATTAAAGAATTTAATTTCTGTAATTTGTATTATAGATTCCATGAATTCTTTGAGCTTCCTCTACAGTACAGTGAAACAAAAACTAACTTTGGACTACAATTTACAGAATTCTCTCCAATAACCATACCGGTTGGAGAATTCTAGGTGTTAAAGTTACCTCCCAGAAAGAGAAGGCTACAATAGTCACAAATTAGTTTGTTTGGTCCTATGGCTAATTCCAGCCATGAGGATTTGTAAATCATACAATAGTTCATTGTAGGAACTAACCAATTATAGTTTATTTGATAAACCTCATTTAGATAACCCAAGCTTACAACGTGTGAATCAAGACATAGGCTCTGAGCTGACATTCTTGTAGGAGGCGTTTATCTGAAAACAAATTCTACAAGAATTGGATGCTAGATTAAATTATATCAAGAAAGAAACTACAGAAACCTTAGCAAGTAATAGCAAGCAGCTTCATTTAAAAAGCCAAAATTTGTGAATAGCTTTCCTGGCTTTGCATTTCTAAACCTCCAATTTCACTCCCAAGGATTGTGGAATTATTTATTGCATACTCCTACAAGTTGCTAATCTTTCCTAGTGCTCTAATTTCCTTGTAAGATTTCCTGTCCCTATTAAATATTTCACACCAGATTATCTAGCCAAAATTATGTTAGAAGGAAGCTGCTTGTGAACCATGGATTGCCAATAGCTTGTTTTCCCCCTTGCACTTTTCACTATAATTTCATGCTAATTGCCCTACAAGTTCACTAATTGTAGGGCAATTAGCATGTGGTATAAGACCCAGGGCAATGTGGGTTTAAATCCCTCTAACCACAACACTCTCTGGGTGTTGTGGGCCAATAAACAACTGAGAATAAAATATGAGAGGTGAAAGGAAGCTTAAGGTGATGCCTTTTAATAAAGTTTGTTAGTTGGAAAAAGTGTTGCCAGGCTCCTCCTGATTGCTGGCTTCTTTAGATCAACATGTCTCTCCTTCCTAGAATGCCAGCAGAAGTTGGTAGGAAAGCCTACATCTATTCTAAGTTGTAGAAATGGCAATTAGATATTCTGAGTCAACTTGATATCAACTGTTCACTCACAGGGAGAAAGTTGTCTAACTTCCTTTTGCTCAGTAATACTAAATACTAAATATAGGAGTAGCCACCACACACACACCCTAAAAAGGATTACTATGTGTTGTAAGCATAAAGTCCCCTACAGAGACCCAAGTGTCCTCTTGTTACAAGAGGTGTTACAACTCCAATTTAGTATTTTGCAGGAAAACAGACTTGTACTTACCCACAACTTCAAAGCGGACCTCTTGGCCGTGACTGGGGTACACAAGCAATTGCAAACCATCGTCTCTGCAGTTATAGCGATACTGGATGGCTTCCGTGCCAGCTTTCCAGAAGTCTGCTTGCCCGTGACATAACTCCAGAATCACCAGGATTACTAAACCTAGAGAGCCACTACAACCCCACCCCATGGTTGTAGTGGCCAAATAAACAAATGCTGCACCAACAAGCTGCTACTGCTGGTAAAAACAGAAGGGTGGGAGAACTGGAACTATAAAAGAGCAAGGGGGGAGGTGGATTGGCTGAAATGAAAATTCACCCAGCAGTGTCTGCACCTGGGGATCTGCAGAGGCCAAATGAGGGACAGGGTCAAAAGAACAAAACTCAACCAAAAGAGTAGTATTCAATAGTATTCATCCAACAGGCACTTCCCTGCCACTTTTTTCTCTCATCCTTTCTTGGACTAGACTGTAAAAATAATTCACTTTAGGAATTATTGCTGATTAGAGAATGAGGCAATCCCACATATACTAACTTAGAAGCCAGTTCCACTAAATTCGGTAGGGCTATCTAAACTACGTTTTGCATAGACTTTAGTAGCAGATGTTCTGTCTCAGTTCTTTACATTTTTTTTCTTATGCTGCCCCCTTTTCTGAGACTGCATGCTTTCATTTTCTTTGAAATTTTTAGGGCTGTGAGATTCAAATCCCAATAAAACAACAGGAGACTATTGAACAATAAATAGAGCTCTTTAAGTATCTTTTGCAAAAGGTCTTAACCTGGTCTCAGGTACAGAGAACCAAGATAAGCAAGTGTTTATCTGGATATAAGGTTTATATACATTTCTAACAGTGGAGAAAAAACTTTACGCCCCCTCCTTCTCATTGGACAGTCCATGTTATATACAGTTTTTGGCTTCATAACAGGTGGTTTCCTGGACTGGAGGTCCCCTGTTATTTTCCTCATCTTCCTCATAACAATAGCTCTTTCCTTGCCAATGTCAGCCTGACCTAGCTGAAATGTTAATTACGTTGTTATTTCCCCCTAGATGTTCCACAACTTATTATCTTGACATACAGATGTCTTACCTAATATTCCAGTAAAGTGTCTTAGGTTACTCAGGGGGCTAAATATGGCGTTGCCATTGCTCTGTCTTTTATATGAATAATGCTTACTTCTCACAATCCCCCCTTTTCTGTTTTACCCTTAAAAGGGTAAACTATTTACCCTTATAAAGGGTAAACTATTATTTATTCCTGTAAGCTATCACCTAATTCCCTTAGCATAATCACCTCTTTTTCTCTTTTGTCTTCTCCATTTCTGACTTAGTTACTCGCATTCACAACAGAAAGTCACACATTGAATACAAATCCCATAATAACAATTACAATGATACAGCCAGATGAATAGTGATATTATGTAAAGCCTTTATTCTAGATCCAATATTTAGATTTCCAACTTTCTCCCACCTCATCAGCCATAGCTGATGTTGCTGCATTAATGAATTAATTAATGCTGTTTTTATAAGGCACATGCTAGATGGCCTAATTGTATATCGTTATAATAAGTAGCTCCCCAGGAATATATTCCTAAAAGCCCTGCTTGTACTTGAGATAATATCACTACATTACAGTCTGCAGAATACACTTCACAAATGCAGAGCACTTTCTCCTATACACTCATTCGAGCCATTTACTTATAGGCCATGGTATTGGTTGATGTGGGTATATTATAAGTGTCTTTGCCACTTCAAAGTTAGAATCTTCCTCATGTTCATGTACATGCTTGTATATGTGTCACTCTCCTATGGAAGGGTCCTCCCACTGCATTAGCAGGTATAACTGCATAAGCATATAACCCACAAAACATAAACCACCCCTAGGTGAACCACCCTAGGTAGGTATAACACTTGTCCCATTGCATCTACCTCTTCTACTTCAGTACAGGGAAACACATTTTCAGTAGGTACAAGATTATATATATATATATATATAATCATTATTGTTGTCTTGTTATTAGTCTAGTTGCTTATACTTCTCAATTCAATATGTGATAACAATAGCCCTTAAAGCTCAGCACATTGATTATACAAAGATTCTATCTTCCTGATACATCCCTATGACTGGTGACTACATCACAGGGGTGGGTTCCTACCGGTTCCTTCCTTAGCATCTCCTGGTATTAGTCCAAAGCAGGGGTCCCCAAACTTAGCAACTTTAAGATTGTGGACTTCAACTCCCAGATTTCTCCAGCCAGCTATGCTTGCTGGAGAATTCTGGGAGTTGAAGTCCACAAGTCTTAAAGTTGCCAAGTTTGGGGACCTCTGGCCCATGGTTTGTGAGATTTTGGTTCAATACCTAGTGGAAAATAACCTGTACTATTCTTTTTTTAAAAAAAACAAAACATTAACAGAGTTGGAAGGGACCTTGTAGGTCATCTAGTCCAACCCCTTGCTCAAGCAGGAGACCCTACACCTTTCGCTTTTTTCACTGTCGTAACTTTGAACCGTCACTAAACTGTTCAAAGTTACAATGGCAGTGAAAAAAGTGACTTATGACCATTTTTCACACTTAATGACCGTTAAGTGTGAAAAATGGTCATAAGTCACTTTTTCACTACTTTTTACAAGTTGGCCACTCCCACCCGGTCACACGACTGCCAAGCCACTCCCACCCGGTCACATGGCCGTCAAGCCACTCCCACCCAGTCACATGGCCGTCAAGCCACTCCCACCCAGTCACATGGCCGTCAAGCCACTCCCACAAAATTAAGCCACGCCCACAGAGTGGTAGTAAAAAAAAATGGAACCCACCCCTGCTACATCATATTTGCGATTACACTTTGGATATCCACCCAAAGGTACTCCATCATCCAAGGTGGATCTTATACAGATTCCAACCTCAATTGTGGTTTCAATCAGTGTCAGTGGTGTCTGCACCCGGGAATACCCCTGTTCAGGTTCGGTATGGAAACACAACTGCTGCCATGTTATAGGATAATAGGCAATACAGTAAAAGTCTCCATTCCTACCTGCATATGTTGCATGGCCTCCCACAAGGCAACAACCACTATCACTGTAAATTTCATATTTCTAGTGGACTAGGCTCCCTCCCACCTTATATGTGTAGCTTGTAACTTACAACCGGTTGTTGGGGACTTACATCCACTCCGTCTTCTTCCTTCTGGTACCAAAGACATTGTCTATACCAGTCTCTTTTCTCAATATAATTAACAACACAATATAAAAGTTTATTACCCCCCAGCCAGATGAGTAACTCAACCTCCCAATGTTCCATAAACTTAGTGTATACGTAAACGACGTGTGTATATTTTTAAAAATTAGTGTAAGAAGATTTGATGAATCTTGCTCCAGAGGGTGGGTCTTTTGTCCAGACTACTGTTTCAGTTGTCAACAGAATTTAGCAGAACCTGTCCCAGGCTTGGCTAAGTAATGCTTACTTCTCACAAGGGCAAACAGAAATTTAGCAAGATAAGATTGGAATAGCTTCCCCAGTTGAATTTCATCCTATCACACGGTGCAGCTGTTTAAGAAAAAATACACTCTGCAGGGAAACTAGATCTACCAGAAATTTGTTATGAAGGGTGCAGGTTTAATTATTTTTATGGTGTATATAGGTTTTTTAAAGAAATTAAACAGCAGCCCGCAATATTATAATGTACAATTTCAAAGTACTCCACACCATGCTTCTTGCTACCCATAGCTTTCCATTTTTCTTTGTCTTGACATTAATTTAGTCTTGATTAGGCAGTTTTAGGTTTCATCCCTGAATTTTTCCTTTTCCTTGAATCTCTTTTTGTCTTTCTGCAAACTTGCGTTTCTGCAAACCCAATCTACTCATACCTCCCTTTTGTGATAAATTGAGCCCAAAGATTGGAAGATGAAAACACTCTGAAATAAATGTTTCAGGCTCTATTTTCTGACTGGTAGGACGTTGTTTATTGTATTCTTTCCATTATATTCATGGATTTTATAATCTGTACCATTTGGGCATATGGTCACATTACTTACTTTCTAATTTATATTGCTTTTCTCTGCCTTATACTAAATTGCATTAACTTTAATGTTAAAGTTAATTCCATTCTGACCCTAAACACGTCTATGCCAACAAAACACCACTGAGGTAAATGATTGTAATCTTTTCATTTAGTATGTTTGGTATATTTTTTCCAGTCATGATTTGGGCTGCAAAAATGCAGGTGACCACTAGATGGTCCAAAGATATGTGACTAAAAGCCTAAATGCTAATAAACACAGTCATAATTACTATCAGAGTTTCTAAAGTTCTTAAAGAACAGAGGATCCAAACTTTGAAGAAGATGGGCAAAAAATTAATGTTGAAAAACTAAAAAATATCACCTTCTCTGGAGGAGATTTTCAAGTGCAATAAAAAAGACACAGATTCCCAGCATGAGAGAGTTAAACATATTTCCTATGATCCCTGCATTTATTATCACAATGTTCTCATTTCACCGCATGTCCACTCACATATTTGGATTGTTAAGAGTGTTTTTCTGCAATGTGAGTTTACGAGGGATGAATCTTTCATTTTAATATTGCTCCTAGGAACCTCCAACCATCATTATCTTTAATTCTGCTTCTTCTCAAATAATATTACCACTAGAATCTGGTGAACCTTCACATGTCTGTTAGTTATATCATACTTCTACTCAGGGGTGGGTTCTAAATTTTTTTACTACCTGTTCTGTGGGCGTGGCTTATTTTGTGGGCATGGCTTGATGGGCATGTGATGGTGGGCGTGGCTTCATGGTCATGTGACTGAATGGGTGTGGCCAACTCAATGTCACTCACGTCAAAGGGTGCCTCACCTGGCCCCTCCCCTCCCAGCCATTCCTTGTCACACCCAGCCTCAACGTATCTATAGTTCTGTAAAAACGTTGTTCACCTTTTTTCAACTTTATTATCTATATACTATAGATGTACTTTCATGGACCACTGAAAGGAGGAAATGGCTCACATGCTTTGCGCAGTGATATCTGCATACTGTCTTTTTCTAATGTCAGTGTGTCCTAGTCTCACACTTTCCTGTATCTGTCAGCAACATTAATTATCTTGTTATTTCCTCATTCTGTGAGAACAGAGAAGCAGAAAGAAAGCTGATATTCAGAAATTTTGATTATACAATATATTACATCATACAATATGGCTGCACTCTTGCTCTTATTTTTACAAGAATAAGATCCCATTTCTCTCAATCCCCCATCTTTTTATCTCAGGATTTTTATTCTTGTAAACGTTCTTGGATCTCCTGTAGCATAATGTGTACTTCCTGTTTATTCAGTGTCCCTTTTTTCATCTCTGATGTCTTAGGTTTTGTTTTCTTACAACAATACTTACTTTGCGCATGCGCAGAGGGTAAAAGAACCCAAATGGCAGCGTCCGGGCGAAGTCTCCCACTTCCGACGCTATCAGCTGTCCGGCGACCCGCAGGCAAGCCCAAACCGGGAGCATTTCGCCCCTGGTGCCACGCCCCCTTTGTCACCTCATCCCGCGCGGGGAGGGGGCGGGGAGGGGGTCGCGGCGGCGGCAGGGGTGTTGCAGCGGCAGCGGGGGGTCATGGGGGGTCGCGGCATTAGAAAGGTTGAGAACCACTGGAATAGATCCTTTAACCATGTAAAACTTGGCAGCCAAGAAGTTAACACACTCCATAACCCTTTAAAAGCAGTATTCTCAGTTTCATGTTGTAGATGTGTAGTGATATTATGCAAGGCTCGTATTTTGGACTCAATAAATTGTGATTTGTTGGTAAAATCCCATGGCCCATCCTTAGCAATATATAATCAATAGCAACACGATTCCGCAATAAGGACTTTCTTACCTCTCCCATTTCATCAGCCAGGGCTGCTATAGCAGATGAGGTTTCGTTAATGCTCTTTGCTAAAGCACAAGCAAGATGTCCGATCTGCTTCTGATTGTATTGAGTAGCAAACCAAGGAAATATGCTTAGAAGTCCAGCTTCTACTTTAGATAATATCACCACATCATCACTACATCCTGCATCATAAGCTTCTTTCATTATTGATCTCTTACCTCTATAACTTCTACTAGCAGTATTTTCAGTTATAGTATACTGCACTGGAGATATAGGCCATTGTATAGAAATTACATGTGAATCATGTATCACTAGATGAGGCTCACCAGCTTTCTTAGGCTTTTCCTTTTCCCCATGACTAGGTACATGACCATGTATTTCATCTATAGTGTCCTTTGCACTATCCTTTACCATTTCAGTTTTCTTTGCTGGTATGCGGTTACTATGATATAGTGTAGCATTCATCATTTCATAATAAAATTCTGTTTCTTGATTAATATCTTTAAAATGTGTAACAGCCATAAACGTGGTTAAACGCCCTATTGTACAGGGGCCTCCTACTGCATTAGCAGGAATAAATGCATAGGCATACAAACCACAAAACAGAAACCATCCTTTAGGTAGGTATATTACCTGTCCTAATGCACCCACCTCTTCTGTCTCAGTACAGGCAAACACAACCTCAGTAGGTACAGGTGTATACACAACCCTTTCTAGTTTCTTCTCTGGCTGTCTGTATACCACACAATCATAAGCTGGTAATATGGTCTTTACTTCAATTACCAGTTTCTTCTGATTAGTCCATTTATTGGGCTTAATTGGACTACCAAACAAAGTAATCACCTTTGATAGATTATAGTTGTTAGGTTCTATGGTGATCTTTGCTTCTTCAAACAAAAACTTTCCAGGAACCGGTACTCCAACAAAACACGTAGACATTATATCCGAGACTGTTGTCTCTCCTTTCTCACAAAAGGATGAACTGTTTAAAGCCACTTTCATTAGGTCGAGAAAAATATTTTCCTCCTTCTTCATTGGCTCCTCTCTTACATGTCTTGTGTACCTAAGTGGTGCTTTTAAATATTCAACTGTATCCAACTGTATCCAACTGTACATCTACCCCTCCATGTAAAGGGTAGACCGGACAATGCTATGTTACCACACAAAAACATAAGCTTTGATGGGGCTTTTATTTCCATATATGGTAAATGTAGCCCTTCCTCCAAAATTCTAAATTTCTTATAGGAAGGTGTATAGCGCTCATAGCATTGGTTATGTAAGGTCTCCATTCTGTTGGACACATCCTTGTAGTTAACAACTACATCATATGTACGGTTACACTTTGGATATTTACCAAGTGGTATTCCATCATTAAATGTGGATCTTATACAGATTCCAGCATCAAATTCTGGTTCAATCAGTGTCAGTGATGTATGTGCCTGGGAAAACCTTTGCTCAAGTTCAGTATGGAAACACAACTGCTGCCGTGTTATAAGATAACTAGGCAATACAGCAAAGGTTCCCATCCCTACTTGTATGTATATCATGGCCTCCCACAAGGCTATCATCACTTTCACTGTTGCCTTCATACTTCTAGTGGACTAGCCGCCCCCCCCCCTTGGGTATGTATATGTAGTATGATACCTCAGACTTCAAAACTGTCACTTTGGGGATTTACATCCACATATTTCCACAGCATATAACTGCACCACTCTACTATATCCTTTCTCAGTATAACCAACAACACCATATAAAAGTTTATTACCCCCAACCAAATAAACGACTCAACCTCCCAATGTTCCATTAATCAGAGTTCTTCCTCCTAAAAGTCAGTTTAAGAGGATCTGACGTATTCGCAGTCACTGTCCATCCATAAGGCGAAGCCACTGGTCCCTTTACCCTTGAATAATGGACCCAGCCTTTCTCCTTCGTCTGCACAGCTCGAGACTCGGTGGTTAACAGCACCTGGAAAGGTCCTTCCCACACCGGCTGTAGTTTCTTTTCTTTTAGAGCTTTTATCAGGACCCAGTCACCGCTCTTATAATCATGTATTTGAAAGTCAAGCGGAGGAGTCTGTGCCAATAGTCCTTTGGACCTTAAAAGAGAAAAACACTGGGACAGTCCTTGTATATATTTTCAGAGAAAAACATCTTTCAGTTCTATTCTTGGCATTCCCACACTTCCAGTATAAGGCATACCAAACATCATTTCATACAGAAAAATTCCTATGTCTTTCCTCGGACTTGTTCTAATGCGCAAAAATGCTAAAGATAAACATTTTGTCCAAGGTATTTGCAGTTCCAAAATTAATTTTTTTAAAGTATTTTTCAGGGTTTGGTTCAATCTCTCTACTTTTCCAGACGAAGTTGGACAAAAAGATAAATGAAACTGCCAATCAATTCCCAATTGTTCCATCACCTGGGTCACTACCTGGGCCGTGAAATGTGTACCTCTATCACTATCAATGGCTTCCACCAACCCATATCTAGGAATTATCTGCTCCAATATTATCTTTACTGTCATTTGAGCATTTGCCCTTGCACATGGAAATGCTTCCACCCAACCAGTTAAGTGATCCACTATCACTAACAAATACTTCAACCTTCCCACTGCTGGCATCTCAGTGTAATCCACTTGGATTCGTTGGAATGGCCAAACAGCCAATTCTCTTCCTCCTGCCAGTTGCTTCTGCATAATCTTTTTATTTATTCTAATACAATGTATACATTTTCTCAAGATCTGCATAGCAATCGTATACATGCCTTTACAAACATACTTTCTTTTCACAAAATCAATCAACGCTTGCGTTCCCCAATGCGTTCCTTCATGCACTCTTTCTATTATATTCCTCGTAACTGGTTTGTTCCCTATTTGCAATCCATTCCTTGTCATCCATTTCCCATCTATTTCTTCTGCACCATCTTTTTTCATTTGGTTTTCTTCATCTCGTGTGAAATTAGGCTGAACATCCCATTCAAGAGTGGGAATTATTACCATTATTTCTGTTTCTTTTCCCTGTCGTGCACCTTCTTTTGCAGCTTCATCCGCTAATCTGTTTCCTACAATCAACCTTGAGGTTCCCTTCTTATGTGCCTCAACATGTATTATAGCCAGCTGCTCTGGTCTTTCGGCTGCCTTCAATATAGCTTTTATGAGTTCTACTTGTTTTAATTCTTTCCCTTTGCTTGTTATCAAACCTCTTTCCATCCAAATTCTCCCAAATGTTTGTAAAATTCCATAGGCATACTTTGAATCTGTATATATATTTCCTACTTCATTCGTTAACAGCTTTAAAGCTTGCAATAAAGCAAACACTTCACATGTTTGTGTGGACCACTCACACGGCAATCTCCCTTCCTCCAACACTTCAGTAGTACCTCCATTTACTACTGCATATCCATTCCTTCTTTCTCCATCCTCCACCCGGGATGATCCATCAATAAACAAATTCATTCCGCCCTCTATAGGACTATCTTCTAAGTCCTCACGTACTTTTTGTTTGTAAATCTATAGCTTCTACACAATCATGTTCCACATTCTCCCATTCTTTCCTTTCCCCTGATAGGAATTCAGCTGGATTTAAATTCCTATCAGTCGAAAGCACTAAATTCTCTTGTGAAAATAAAATCACCTCATATTGCAACAATCTAGAATTAGTAAGCCACTTATGAGCCTTCTGCATCAAGATTGTTCTCACCTGATGTTGACTGCTAACTACTAAAGCTCCACCAAAAGTTGACTTTCTACTTTCCTCCACCAATAAGGCAGTAGCAGCCACAGCCTGCACACATAAAGGCCATCCTCTCACCACAGGATCCATCAACTTAGACAAAAACGCTACTGGTTTCTTCTTACCAGCCCATATCTGAGCTAACACTCCTTTAGCAATGCCATCCTCCACTGCTACAAATAAGTGAAACGGTTTCTTTAAACCAGGCAAGCTCAACACAGGCGCTTGTATCATAGCTTTCTTCAACACCTCTAATCTATCTCTAGCATCTTCTTTCCATTCCACTTCCCATGACTCTTCTTCCAACAATTTATCATATAGGAATCTAACTTTGTCAGTGTAGCTGTCTATCCACAACCAACAATACCCTATTAGTCCCAATAACTTCCTAACCTCCCTCTTATTCTTCGGCAATGGTTGCGTCACTATTCCTTCTATCCTTTCTGGATTTATCTTCTTACTGCCCTGACTAATCAAATGTCCTAAATATTTCACTTCATACTGTAGCTTCTTTCTTGACACTCTCAAGCCCTGACTTCCCAAAAAGTTCAACAACTCATTGGTTCCTTTCTCTACCTCTCCTTTCTTCTCTCCTGACAACAACACATCATCTACATACTGCAACAACTGCAAACCTTCAGGTGGGCTGAACCTTTCCAGCACCTGTTCCAATATTTGTCCAAACAAATTAGGACTCTCTGAAAACCCTTGTGGCAATGCACACCTCCTATATTGCTGATTCCTGTGCGTATCTGGATCAGCCCATTCAAAAGCGAAAATATCTCTTCATTCCTCTGCCAACGGGCAGTCCAAAACGCATCCTTAAGATCTATCACACTAAAATATTTATGGCTATTAGGTATACGACTCAAAAGCGTGTACGGATTAGGGACAATTATATGTCGGCTAGCAACTAATTTATTTATTTGGCGAAGGTCATGGCATAGATGCCATGATCCATCAGGCTTTCTTACAGGTAATATCGGTGTATTAGCAATAGCAATAGCACTTAGACTTATATACTGCTTCATAGTGCTTTACAGCCCTCTCTAAGCGGTTCATAGAGTCCGCCTATTGCCCCCAACAATCTGGGTCCTCATTTTACCCACCTTGGAAGGATGGAAGGCTGAGTCAACCTTGAGCCGGTGAGATTTGAACCGCCGAACTGCAGCTAGCAGTCAGCTGAAGTAGCCTGCAGTGCTGCACTCTAACCACTGCGCCACCTTGGCTCTTTATGTATTGTGACATGGCAGGTTCTATTAAACCGTCCTTCAACAGTATCTGTATCACTGTCTTCAGTCCTCTCCTGCCCTATATTGGAATTTTGTATTGCTTTATTTTTACCAGCTCTGCACCCTCCTTCAAAATCACCTTCAAAGGAGGTATATTTAAAATACCTGTTGCCTCCCAGAACAAGGGGTCAATTTTGCTTTCCTGTTCTTCTGTTAAAATGTTCACAAAATATGTGCTTCTGGTGAATTTGAGCTCACATCCCAGCAGGGATAAAGGATCCCTTCCCAATAGATTCATTCCTGCCTCCGGTACCAGTATTACATCTATGGTTATACTACATGTTCCATGTCTTAAACAAACATTCTTTACTACTGGTACATTAAAAGGTTCCCCTTTTACTCCCTTGATTCTCATACTATCATCTCCTTGTTTAATTCCTTTAGGCATTTTACATATGGATGTTCGAGTTGCTCCAGTATCGATTAAAAACACATATTCTTCATTTTCAGGTCCCACAAATAAATTTATCAAGGGCTCTTGGTGGGACTCCAAAATCAAAAGCCCCTGACACCCCTATTCATCCTCATCTCCCATGAGGGTGTTAGGCATTGTTCTCTTCTCTGAGTTCTTCCCTTCTGTGGGCAATTTCTAGCAAAATGCCCCTCCTTGCCACAGACAAAGCACTTCTTGCTTTCCCCAACTGGTCTCTTCCACTGAAGAGGTCCTCTGCCTTGCCCAGGACATTTGCCTTGTCTAACAATAGGTCTCCTTCCTTTGCCAAAACCCTCCTTATTTTCGTTTGGCTTTTCAGCCTTAAGGACCGAGACCATCATTTGCGTTTTCTGCCTACACTTTGCTTCATCCCTATTCACATAGATCTTTTGTGCTGCTTTCAGCAAATTGGTAATGTCAGTATTAGCCCACTCATCCATCTTTTGTATTTTCTTTTGTATGTCGGGCCAAGCATTCGTCACAAATTGCATCTTCACTGAAGAATCATATGCTGGTGTTTCAGGAGCAAGACCAGAATATTTATTTAAACTGTCTTTAATCCTGTTCAAAAATTCAGATGGTGTTTCATCCTTCAACTGTCCTACCTCAAATGCCTTCTTTAGGTTTGTTCCTTGGGGTACTGCTGTCCTTACTCCCTCAAGGATTATCCTTCTCAAACCTCCATTTGTTCGCGGTCAGCCAAGTCATTGTTATCCCATCCAGGGTCAGCCAAAGGAAATTTAGTGTCTGCAGCAATGGGATTTGCTGCTCCCACCTGTGTCTTCTCCCAATATGCCATTGCAGCTGCCCTAATCTGAGCTCTCTCTTCTGGGGTAAACAAATAGCCCCAAATATGTTGCAACTCTGCATATGTATAAATATTAGGTCCCAAAAACAAATTGAGGGAGTCATGGAGGCCTATAGGGTCTGCCTGAATTGAAGCCATTTGCAATTTATAGTTTCTTAAATCAGATGAATAGAATAGAATAACAGAGTTGGAAGGGACATTGGAGGTCTTCTAGTCCAACCCCCTGCTTAGGCAGGAAACCTTACACCACTTCAGATAAATGGTTATCCAACATCTTCTTAAAAATTTCCAATGTTGGAGCATTCACAACATCTGGAGGCAAGCTGTTCTACTGATTAATTGTTCTAACTGTCAGGAAATTTCTCCTTAGTTCTAAGTTGCTTCTCTCCTTGATTAGTTTCCACCCATTGCTTCTTGTTCTACCCTCAGGTACTTTGGAAAATAGTTTGACTCCCTCTTCTTTGTGGCAACCCCTGAGATATTGGAACACTGCTATCATGTCTCCCCTAGTCCTTCTTTTAATTAAACTAGACATACCCAGTTCCTGCAACCGTTCTTCATATGTTTTAGCCTCCAGTCCCCTAATCATCTTTGTTGCTCTTCTCTGCACTGAGGTAAGGGGCACATTAACAAACATGGTAATGGGATCCCCCTCAGCAGTCAAACCGGTTGGCATTTCCCTTAAGGGAAGCATTTTTGTCTGTGATCTTGTCACTCTATCTGAAGGAGCTGGATTTCTCCTGACTCTCGGCTTAACATCTGCTATTTCTCTTCTCAAATGCTGATATTGCTTTAACGCAGCATCTGCAGTCCTATCCTACTCACATCACCGTCAACCGTTCAAGGAATCAGAACACTTAAGGAGCTAACAAAAATACCCAGTATTTCTACTCATCTAAGCCAATTGTGCACCGGTGCCTTTCTCTCTCTCTCTCTCTCTCCCTTCCTCTTTCTTTCTTTCTTTCTTTCTTTCTTTCTTTCTTTCTTTCTTTCTTTCTTTCTTTCTTTCTTTCTTTCTTTCTTTCTTTCT
>QLTV01004389.1:1554042-1583814 GCA_003457575.1 Thermophis baileyi
ATCACGAATATTGTAAAAAAGGATTAACGCTTCCCATCTCCTTCTTCAGGCATGCTTTCCTGGTATATTCTTGAAAGTGACTTCCTTTGGGATACCGTACTTCAATTACTCCCGCCCCCCCAGGCATACTTCAATGACCAATGAGAGTACACAGTTATGATCACATGCCATGGACTACATGGCATGGACTACATTCCCCAGAATGCTATGTCTTAAAGAGACAGTTCTTAATTCTAGGATAAACCCTTGATAAGCCAGCACACCCCTCCTTGTGACGTGACATGCCTTTCTATTTTTATGTGCCCCTTTTTCAAAAAGTGTTCAGATCTTCACTTGCTTTGTGCATGGGCACATGGTCTCTCTTATCAGTATCATGATCCAACTTAGATAAAAGGGCTCTGTGCTCATATCCACAGAACAGCCAAAGCAAGGAGGCAGAGGTGGAGAAGGAGATCAGACCTTTCAATCTAGCCAACAGAAGATGAATACTTCAGGAATTTTAATATTAGAAATCCGTATGGGAATGCTAGGGGTACCAGTAACTAAGAAATTTTGGAAGATATGACGGTTATCAATAAAATATAGATTCAGACAAACTTGTGAAGATGGTTTCCTGGTCTGGCTAATCTCAAAAGGCTAACAGATTATGGGATTGCTCATCCAAGCACAAATCAACAGTGCTTCCATGCTGGCTAGAAAGTCTAGGCACTACCACCCTAAATACATTTGGAGGCACCATCCGCTGCAAGCAAGAGATAGAGGCAATAAAGAGATGTGGGAGAGAAAACAGAATTCAGTTTCCTTACCTGGAGGCAAGAAAAGGGCTCCCCGGACCCATCCGGACTTAATGGGGATGCGTTCCACTCCAGGGGCTGCATACCATCGTTCCACAGTGCAAGTAGCCAGTGGTTCATGCATCGGCAAGGCCACAATCACAGTAGAATCGAAGAGGCTGATCTGAACATAGAAGGGGCTGCCTGTCACATCACGTTTGAGCAGCCTGTGGAACATCTTCTCAGCCTTTAGAGTGTAGAAGAGGCCCATGGGCCACACACCTGTATAGTTGCCTCCCAGAGCAGAAGCCTGTGCCACATCCACTTCTCCATTCTGATTGGCTTGGTAAAAGGCTCTGGCTACAAACTTCACTCCCCTTTCATCTGTCAGTGATGCATGTAAGGTCACAAGCTGGGAGGGCGCCAGGCCAGAGGCATAAATCTTCACTGGCGAGTCAGCAAGGGAGACTTCAGGAGTGACACTGAGGTGGACCATAGCAGCCAGTTCTTGAGAGTATCTGGGGAAAGTCAAGTTCCTAATCATATAAATTTGGGACTTGTTCAGTCTCCTTACCACTCCCCTCTCAAACCATGCTGGTCCTCAATCTGTGGTCAAAATGTCATCTACATTGCTCTGCCAGTCCTGTGTTACAATGCTGAAGTATTTCAGAGGTGTCTGTTTCATTAACTTGTTCAGACAGTTCTTAATCTCAAAACCCAACTCTGGGACCAATTGGAGGATTTTATAAATGCTCCTAAGTTTTGTGTGGGATGACATCAATTCAAATGCATCTGATTTAATCTACCGGTACTTTGGATATCTTTTGTGAACCTGCATCTACAATTTCCTACTTTGAAATTATTGGCATCAACAGGTTTGTGCTGCAGATCACTTTGCAAGATTATCAAAGTGTTGTTAAAACCAGCAGGAGGGAAAAGGAACAATAAGCCGCTTTGGATACCCACCTGTGTGAGATCATCTTTCCACAGGCAATACCTAACCTGATGTTTTTGCAGTTCACTAAGAACACATCAAAACAGTTGAACAAACTTTCCTTTAAGCCAACTCCCTCCCAGGGAGCAGAAGAGGGGAGGGCAAGGCAAAGCTTCCCAGCATTTTGCATGCCCCCCTCACCTTCCAGTTCCTGCTCCTCAAAGTGAGCCCCTGAATTTGCCTGATTGTAGAACCAGCCTCATGTAGCCATCTTCTCTTCTCTCAGCCCTAATGGAGAGGCACAGTGCAATTCTTTCTCTCTCGCCCACAACAAATACAATACCTTTCAGTTCCAAACTTCTTCAAAATAAAGGCTTGCTCTGCCAGCTGACCACCAAGGAAAAAATAGACTTTGGGCAGAACTCCAAACTCCTTTCTGCACTCTTCTCTGGAGCAAACAGTGGCTTACAGAGGATCCAGTGAAGGTTTTGGAAAATAAGGAGCTGGATCCTCTCCATGTGACTTGAATTAATTCTCAGGGTGATATAAAAGTTGGAATTGAATTTAATAGACTAGAACAAGCAATTTTAGAAAGAAGGGAACATACAGTACAGTATTCTATTTGTAACTGTTTTCTGCCCAGAGTCACTTTACAGAGTATTTCAATAAATAATGCCTTCTTTTAACCTTTTAATGCTTTAAAATATACTATACCTAAAACAAGGAGGAATTGCCTGAAACACTTTCTGTAAAACAGACAAAACTCTGCAGTTATGTGCACCAAGAAAACAATGACTCCAAAAGAGCTCACATTTCACATAAGAATCACTATTTTAGTTAGAAATATTACCTCCTACCCAGCCAGACCAATGAATCTCACCAGACACATAGTGCAGGCTAAGAAGGCTTTAATGCCAAAAGAATCAAGCTTCCATCAGAAAACTACGGTATATTTTCAGTAAAAATCTGTACTGTCTAAAAATGGTCCATCTAGCCAAACTAACAAAATTCACAGTCACATATAATAAATGGCATTGATGAAAAAAGTTTCAAACATTCCATGAAAACAACATTCCACAACACATTCCAGGCAAACTCCTATCTATATTTCCAAAATTAGCACAGAATGACCCACTTCCCCATCCACCAAACTAAACAATTTAACAGTAGATCACAGGAATAGGACGCAAAAACCTTCTTTGGAAGGTTCTATATTTTGGAAACTATTTGGAATAGTATCCCACTCATCTAAAAATTCACTTTTTAGATAAGAATAAGTGACCATGTTGTACTATCACCCAAAATGTTCAAGGGCACCATGGTTTTTGTCATCTATTCTAGGCAAGATAACATGATTTGTTTGGATCATATTGCTTCAAGTATTGTGCTCTTAATGACTGTTGAGTTTGGGCAATTATGAAATCATCATTTTGCTTTGAACCTGAGTGGGAAGCGGATTTCAATCTTATAGGACTTGTCCCTTCTATTTTTTCTGTAACTGGTACTTTTGGTTAGTTTGGTTGATTAGGAAGTTGGCATTTTGCGTAGTTTTCTAAACAAAATTTTGCTGGAATAGGGTTTGAGTTGAGATAATTGGATAATTTTTATCTTAAGATCTACTTCAGGTTTTTTTTCCAGATGGGCAATATTTCATAAGTTGGCTGAGATAATGGTATTCCTATTAAATTCTAGTTTTTTTGATCCTAATGTTGGGTGAGCTTAAATCACTATGAGATACAATTCCTTTGTTTCCAACATTTTAAAGAATGGGATGATTAATGAAGTTCAATTTTGTTACCATTTATTTTCAATATATTCCAGAGCATCAGTCTATTTCAGCCTATTTTGCTTTTAGGCTTGCTTCCATGTCATCTCTTTCTGCTTCATTTGAAGTTTAGAGCCATAGACAAGCAGATTAACAGGAGGACAAATGGTTCTGGATTATCAATTCTTCCCACATCTCCAGACTAATTTTTTAGCTTCCCAAAAAATCATCCATAATCAGAAATTGTAGGTCATACCTGGAAAGGCTTAAATCCATCTCTGTAGTTAATGTTGTATAACTGAGAATCTATTCCCATTTTTATAGTATTCATGACATTTGATCATTCTTAATCTCATCCTGATGAAGAAGGGAATATTGGGATGCACCCCACAACTTCATGTTTTCTAAAATCCAGAAAAAGGCCTAGAGGTCCAATTTTAATATTTAAAGAGTACGGAAATAAGTGGAGGAATCCTGTATCCCTAACAGTCTTCTCAACAGATTCCCTCCCATGCTTTTTTATGCAGGAAAGATTATTGATGGCATTACTGCTGAACTAAACATTCTTTTCCAAATAGCTTCCTTTGACTTCTATCACTTCTGTTCTACTTATGGACATCCCTGAGGAAAGAGAGATTTCCTTGCCTTTTGAGGTAATATTCTCCATTCTCCAAGATACTTGACCCTGCTATTATTGCATCTCCATAGGCCTCATCCCTCAATTTCCATGGCCTCAAATGTCCAATTTCCCCTGGTCTCTAAAATCAAGGCTAAGCACGCCTTTTCTGTTTCTTTTTCTGAACGATACCCCGAACAAGATACTGAATGGCTTGTACAAAATTGCCTCTTTCTATTGTACTTTATCGCTGATTTTTATTACATTTTTTTTTAGTTTGAGGGCTGCTTTCCTATCAGAAGGTGCTGGGGAAGGGGGAGTGGAAGAAGAGAAGAAACATATTTCCTAAACACTTCAAACTTTTTAATGCTGCCATTCTGTTTGCAATGGATACTTCACCTGGCTTTCAGTTTAACATTAACCACACAGATTGCAAAACAATATCAAATAAATAAAATGGAGCAATGGACTCTCTTGTCTGTTTAGCTTAGTGGTGAAACCTGCCCAGTGAGATTGAGATACTTCAGCAGCTATCCTGCCACTCAAGCACTGGATGTTTCTTTCACTCTGGAACATGAACACCCTGAGATACTATGATCTTTTCAGTGGAGTAGCTATTGGCTGTACCGTACATTAGATCAATCACTCAATCTGCACCACAAAAGCTCTTCCCATGAAAAAGCAGTTCCCCAAATGGTAGGCAAATTTTGACAAAGAACTCCAAACTTACTTTTCTCCAGTGCTTTTCCACAATTCTCACGTCTCTCTGCTTGATATTTCTGTTTGTTTCCTTGGGATCCAATCTCTTCTAAACGTCACTTTATAAATTAAAATCCGAGAATGAGGTCTTGGTTCATACAATTGATTAACATGGCCTGTTTATACTGAGTTATCAAAACCGCCTAGTGGTAATCATTAACTGAAAGACATAAACTATATCTAATCCACCCATTGTAAAATACAGTATGACTGTGGGGACAATGGCCTTTCCTTCTTAAATGTACCATTTAAACTTAGCTACTCCTAGATCCCCAGTTTTTTACAGCTATTTTTCCAGGTCATCATATTTATGAGAAAGCAAACTGGGAAATAAGAAATGGTGTCTCTAGACCCGTGATGGCGAACCTGTGGCACGCGTGCCACAGGTGGCACGCGGAGCCATATCTGCCGGCATGGGAGCCATTGCCGTAAATCAGCTCCAGCGCGCATGCTGTTCAGCTGATTTTTGGCTGGCCACGCCCCCTCCCAGGAGTCTCCAGCAGCCCGTTTTGAGGTAAGTAAAGAGCTCGTGCAGAGGCTCTGGGAGGGTGTTTCTGGCCTTCGGGGGGTGGGGGAGGCCGTTTTCACCCTCCCCAGGCTCCTAGGAAGCCTCTGGAGCCTGGGGAGAGGGAAAAACGGGCCTTCCGGTCCCACCGGAAGTTGGCAAATGGGCCGTTTCCGGCTTCCGGAGGGGTGGGGAAGGATGTTTGTGCCCTCCCCAGGCTCCTAGAAAGCCTCTGGAGCCTGGGGAGAGCGAAAAACGGGCCTTCCGGTCCCACCGGAAGTCGGCAAATGGGCAGTTTCCAGCCTCCGTAGGGCCTCCGGGGGGGGGGGAAGGCCATTTTCACCCTCCCCAGACTCCTAGAAAGCCTCTGGAGCCTGGGGAGGGCGAAAAACGGGCCCACCATGCCATCGCGTGCCAAAAGCAGGGGGAGCGCAGGGGGTCGTGTGTGCATGCGCGGGGGGGGGGACGGGACACATTGAATTATGGGTGTGGGCACGAGCGCACACGACCCCCGCTTTTGGCACGCGACGGCAAAAAGGTTAGCCATCACTGCTCTAGACATTCTAGATAGCATTGATTACATCATTATAATATCATGCAAACACTGCATAGACTTTTGATTGGCTAATATCTGACAGTCAGACTGGATCTGAAAGTCCCACAGTATCTTAGCCTTTTTATTCCCCATGACTTGCTATGAAATTACAAACTGGACCTGGGAGGATCAGATGTTCCTGTACAGAATACCAGCCACTTAGTCATGCTGTACAGCATATGCTGTTCCTATCTTACACCCTGATAGTAGGTGTTGGATTGTCTTTGAGGCCTCTCTGCATAATCTGCACCTTGGGTCCTGCCTAGTGTGGTAGACCACAGCTTTTATGGATCTGGTGCTTAATGCAAGTACTCGTGCAGCTATTATCAGTGTTTCAGTCCAGCCCTTTCCAACCGCTGGGAGGATTTCCCAAGCCAACTCAGCTGTGTGTCAATGATACATCCCATGCAGGGTCTTGCCTTGCCATGTTTCTTCCTCTGCTTGATCTTCCACGTTTGCTGCTGCCTCAAGCATTCCTTTGGGTGCCATTTTAATGAAAGCTCAGGCTGTTAATTCCGCAACTGTTGCTACAGTGATTCTGACTTCCCATAATCTTGTTCACGATCAATCATTATAGCCTGAAAAATGTGTATAATGATTGCTAAAAGCCAATAAATGAAGCTTAAATATCCTATAGGACCGTGGTGGCGAACCTATGGCACGCATACCACAGCCTTTCGCTTTTTCCACCCCCACCCCCCCGATTCACTCCGATAGTTGTCATTTGCTTGCCTACTTTCAAAAATTACACGGACACACAAGCAAATAACCTGTGCGTTGATGAGACCTAATTGCAAAGAATGGTGTGTGTGTGTGTGTGTGTAAGACTAGACTAGAGGGATCTTGCACAACGCTCTCTATCTCTGCAGCAATAACGGATCCCTAGCTGCCCACCTCCTCGCCCCGTGCTTGGTCCCCTTGGTGTGTTCTTTTCCTGTGGCAGGATTGTCTCGGATCATGTGCAGAGTGCCTTTCAAATCAACCCCCGCAAATTTTCAGCCCTCACCAGAACAATAGAAAGGAGAGAAGGAGAGGACTCTTTAGCCTCGCCCTTCTTCGATCCGGCTCCCTTCCGCCCTCCTGTGCCGCGGCGATCCTTCACACTCACCCCGCTTCCCTGCCGCATTCCCACTAGGACAAGGACCGCTCCCCCGTCTCCTTTCGGGAGCCCACCTGATCTCCCATCTAAGGCTAGCCGGGCTCTGCTGCCTCCTCTTACCCTCCCCCAGCTCCCCACACCAGTGGCAGCAGCAGGTAAAGGAAAGTGGGCTGCCCTGGGACTTTGGCAGGGTGTCCGGAAAAGTTCTGGCCTGGGGAGGGGAGGGCAGCGGTGGAAACCCCGCAGATGCTGTTATATGAATTCTGTTATAGGATGAAAGTCAGAGGGAGACGCGGAGTTTTTTTTTTTTTTTTAAATCTTAGACCAGTGATGGCGAACCTTTTTCTTCTTGCGTGCCAAAAATGGGAGCGCTAGCGCGCGTGCGTGCCAACACACAACCCCCCCACGTGCACCGCACTGTGCATGTGCGCATCCCCGTACATGCGCCCCCCCTTGGGCCGTTTTTTTCACTCCGGAGGCTTCAGGAGGCTTCCCTGAAGCCTACGGAGGGCGAAAAACGGCCCAACGGGCAAACCAGAAGTCCGTTTCCGAACTTCCAGTAGGCCCGTTGGGCCATTTTTCGCCCTCCCCAGGCTTCAGAGAAGCCTCCTGAAGCCTGGGGAGGGCAAAAACGGCCTTCCCCAAGGCCGAAAATCAGCTGGCCAGCGCACGCATGTGCACTGGAGCTGGCATAGAGCAACGCCTCGCATGCCCTCAGATATGACTCCGCGTGCCACCTGTGGCACGCATGCCATAGGTTCGCCATCACAGTCATAGACTATTCCACTAAAAGACCAACCCGAACTACCCAGATTTTACCAAGCCCTCCACAATCAACATAACCCATGAAGAGATTTGATGAACCATGTATTTTTCCTCAAAGTTTTTTTATTATTATTTTCTTTTCATGGTTAAAGAAGAAAGATAAGTTCTGGAAATTACAAATCATCCGGAAGCTGTAGATTTTGCAATAACTTCTTTCTCTCATTTTCAAACAAATATTCCAGCTGTCCTCCCCACATTTGTTCTTTTAATACCAAAGCTATGAGATGAGAAATTATTGGGATACAATAACACATTTTGCAGGGAAGGTCCTATTGCTGATTGCAAGAGAAGCCAAATAAAAAGTTGTAATACAGCAACGTCTCTTCGTACACTGGATTCTCTCTCTCAACTTTTGCATTTCAAGAAGTCTTTCAATGTGCTACAAAAGAGACTTCCGCTCTCTTATTGCTTGGCTGCTTTAAGTTGTGCCTGGGAGTTCTGCAGCAAGGCCAGTGTGTCTCGCTTCTCAATGCGCCGCAAATGTTTCTTCTTTGCACGCTTCAGTTTTAAGGGATTTCGAATCTAAAAGAAGAAGAGAGAAATATGGTCTTATCTCATGCTCATCTATGACTTAAAAACTTTCTGAATAGCAATCAACCAAGCTAGAGGCTTCCAGAATGTTATTGCTATTAGTTCACAAAACTCCCACAACAGAACCAAACACAGCTTTTCCATAGAAAACACAGTTTTTCCACAGAAAGGAATTACTAAACCTTGTCAAAGGTGCCTAAATCTAAAGAAATCAACAGATTAAACTCTACACATGCAAGAGGAAGACAAAGAAAATGTAGAAGTAGGATTGGCATGTGCCTGCACCGCTCTGTCGTTTTGTCATCTGGCAACAGACATTCCATTCATCAACAGTAAATGGAAAAACAAGAAAGACAGCCAGCCCATCATCTTTTTCTTTTCCTGAAATGTTCTGTACCCCCAAACAGCTATTATAAGACATTGTAAATAAAAAGCATATGTCTTCTTTCTTTCGCTTCTAACTTTTTATGCAGAAAGCAGAGAAAAATCATTTAAATATATATGACCCTTAATAAAAACTAAAATAGAGATTTACAATCACATTCATATGGTATCAGCCTGCCTATGACAATCCACTTGTACTGCTATATGATTTCCCATGTTTGTATGCCTCTGACTTTTTCCATTTTGCAAAGTTGATAGTTATGATCTCCCAATAGTATGGAACTCTGAATAATCTTGGTAGTAAAATATTAACAATGAAACATAGCTGTCGGCTTGGACTCTGGAACTAGCTTTCACTTGGATCAGAGCCCGGATAATTGAAAGGAAGGGCCAGGTGAACTCCAGTGACACAATATCATTACCAATTAAATTTGAGAAACAGATGTTCTCTATAATGGACCTTATCAAATGCCCTTGAAGCTCCCCTATTCATGGCTTGGTCCAAAACCTAGCATGCATCTCTCATGTTGGCTCA
Source organism: Thermophis baileyi (assembly GCA_003457575.1). Taxonomy (NCBI): domain Eukaryota; kingdom Metazoa; phylum Chordata; class Lepidosauria; order Squamata; family Dipsadidae; genus Thermophis; species Thermophis baileyi. Next base: position 1,563,364 of record QLTV01004389.1, read on the forward strand.
TTCTCAAAAGAAATCTCTATGGCAGAAATGTAGGAACTTGGTTCAAGCACATTTACATGCAAAGTTAACAAGTCATGTTTCCATTTAAACTCAGGCTAGGGGACGAACCTATCCACCTTCCTAATGCTTCAGGGAGGGAGAGAGGCAAAGTCCTTCAATCATGGCTGCCAAAAACCAGCAGCACATCAATATCTTGATTCCAAACCAGAAAATCTATTTACATACAACTATTGTATAATTTTACTTGTTTTGGATTGTCAGCGCCTCGTACTGAGGCACTTGTGCTCTCCTTCCACAAGAAAAATTAAATGCAGTTCCATTTCACCAAAGGATTTCCCATCTAAGGCAACAGAGAGCGATATAAAATTTGTGGAGTTACTGGATCAATAATTTAGCCTCCAATTCTCAAAATGCTCCTCTTTAATGGCAATGAAGAAGCATAACTTATTATTTATTTTATTTTTATTTATTTTTATTTTATTTATTTTAGCAAAATTTGTATGCCGCCCAACTCCCGAAGGACCCGAAGGATTATATATTGCTGTTGACACAAACCTATTATAATGTACTACCAAGTTAAGTAAACATTAATTATGAAATACACTCCACTCTTCTTCAACCAAGGAAGGAGATTTTCTTTCTAGATGAGAATAACTTGATCCAAAACTCACCACTTGCACAACCTCCGCTTTCCTCTCATTTTCTAGCCTTCTTTTTAAGTTATCCCTCCTTCGCTGTTTTTTCTCCTGAAAGGAAAAAAACTTTTATGCATGCTATCTTATATGTCACAGTCCAGCCCAAAAAATGACCAAATAATTCCATAAAAATACAATACAAATACTGACAGAAAAAACAGCATATGCAAACAGCTTTATGAACCCAAAAGCTGAATTTATTAATAACTCTCAAAAATAATTAGCAAAGTATGTAACACCAGAATAATGTTTTATTGAGTTGCTTATCACTTTAAAAGTTCTCGCTCATCAAACTTTTCCAGACGGATAAGCTGGAATAAAAGTTATCATTCTATGAGGTCCTCTCAAAAGTTTTCTTTTAAGCAGAACATGTGACTTTAGAATCTATGTGTTGAGACCTTCACTGAAATGAACAGAATATTTGTGGGATTTACGTAAGACAAAGGCAGCTCAAACCAACAATTTTTGAACAAAGTATTTGTAAATTGGCTCTAATTATTTTATTTGAATTGACTGAATTGGGGGTGGTATTTTTTCACACTGGCACATAGCAATATCTGAGTAGCACAATATCAAATACAAAAATTGTGGCATGACATCTAATGCAAGTGTCGTCATTTGTCTATCTTTTTCCCATGTTGTATATTATGTCATTTTGTTTATGACATAAATAAAACAAGCATCAAGGTCTGGTATTACATCTTCACTCAATCTTTCTTAATATATAAGTAGGATCCTCATGAAGCTCTATTAACATTCAACAGCAAAGATATGCAGAAATTCATTTTCTGCTTTACAAAATAGTAGCATCATCAAAATTATGCATGTATGCCTGAATAAAAGGGTAGCAATCCTATTTTAAACTTTCAATAGAATAAGTACAAAACCTTTTAGATGCCAAATTCAAAATAGCTACAACATATCAATCTGCAGGCCAAAGGTATATGCTATATCTAATCCATATGCCTTTGTGAATTCTGTTCACAATTCTTGTGCAGTATCAGAACAGAGGGTGTGAGTTCAACAGACTTAGCACTAGTCCTTTCCTGCTAATTCAGTCCATAACTTAATTAGAGTGACAAAAAATATCACCGAAGATGGTGTCTGGGCAGAGATGCTTAGGGATACATTATAGTTAATAATATTATGGACATATTTATATGTACTCATTTCAAAAGATCTAAGCCCCAGAGCTCACTGTAACAACATTGCTAAAAAGGCATTAAGAGTTGTCAACCTTATTTTATGAAGTTTTCTCTCTGGTAATGTTATACTTCTAACTAGGGTATACAAAACCTTTGCCAGACCTATCCTTGAATACTGCTCACCTGTCTGGAACCCACACTGTATTTCAGACATTAATACATTAGAGAGGATCCAGAGGTATTTTACAAGAAGAGTACTCAACTCCTCTGCTCACAATAAAATTCCTTATTCCAGTAGACTTGAAATTTTAGGCCTGGATAACCTTGAACTACGCCGTCTACGTTCCGACCTAAGCTTAGTGCACAAGATCATCTACCTTAACGTCCTACCTATTAACGACTACTTTAATTTCAACCGCAATAACACTAGGGCTATCAATAGATTCAAACTCAATGTAATCCACTCTAATCTTGATTGCAGAAAATACGACTTCAGCAATAGAGTAGTAAATGTCTGGAACATTCTACCTGATCCTGTTGTTAGTTTCTCTAACCCCCATACCTTTTACCTTAAACTGTCTACCGTGGACCTTACATGTTTTTTAAGAGGTCCCTAAGGGGGCGTGCATAAGCGCACCAGCATGCCTAACGTCCCTGTCTTACTGTACCCATTTGTATGTACTCATTTTATGTGTTTATGGCTATGTTTTGCTTCTTTATATCCATTTATTAGTGCCATTTTTTCATGTGTCCTGTTTCCTTGCACTTATTGACAAATAAATAAATAAATAAATAAATATTGCTTCCATTTGAGACAAACATATTTTACTTACCTCACGCTCCCTTTGTTTTTGTTCTTTCAGCTCCTGGGCAAAATCTTTGATCAACTTCTTTTCCTGACGTATTTTCATTTTATGTTGCCAGGAAGTATGTAAAGGCTTATCCTGGATCATGTGGGAAAACCTGGGGAGATGGGGAAATTTACATCTTCAGCTAAAAATAAGAGCTTAGTGTCAGCACTAGATGGTATCACCTTATAGGTACCATCTAAGGCCATAGTTTGCCTTAATAAAGCCTTACTGAATAACTAATAGTCAAATTGGTGCAATACACTGAGCCATAAACTGCAACTAAACCGAATAGATCTAGGTTAAGAGTCCTGCGTACTCTTACTTGGCAAGGAGTTCCAAGGAAACAAAAGCCTACTTTTGCACATCAAAAGCATTACCCTAACAAATAAGAATGATATTAAAAGCACCCTATGATTTTAATTCCTGTGTGCCACCAAAGGTTGGTTATTCAATACAAACCCTCTAAAATTTACACTCAACTTGAACTGAGGATGAATATTAACATTTTACCTTTTTTGGGTAACATTTTAGTGTGCACACTAGATAGACATGAAGTGCATAAAATAAACTCTGTCTAGGAGAACTAACCAATACACAGTATTTCTATCTAACAAAGCGGTATAAAATACACATAAACGGCAGCCCATTTCTCTTTAACTCAAAGCAGCTTTAAGATGAGTGGACTTCAACTCTCAGAATCCTTGCTGGGAATTTCTGCTAGTTAAAAGTCCATATATCCTAAAAGTTGCTGATGTGGAGAAAACTGCTCTAACCGCTTCCCAAAATGCTGCGTCCGATCACCTGGCGACCAAGATCGCATTCTTACCGCTTTTTGCCGGGGTCTTTCCATACCCGCCCAGATTTAGGCTTTCCTTTGGGGATAGATGGCGCCTCCTTCCGCTTCTTACCCAAAGCAGTTACTTGCAGCTTCCCAGATCCAGCTTCCACTAAGGCGACAGACCCTTCCTCGTTCCCCAGCTGCTGAAGTTGCTCACCCCGTTCCGGCTCTGGAGACAGTCGGTCGGCTTGCAGCTGCTCCTCGGGGATAAGCGCTGCCATTTCCTTCCTTTTTGTCTCTTCGCTACACACTCCCAGCGAAAAAACATGCGCTCTCGCTCGCTCGCTCGCTCCCTCCTTCCTTCTCCCATCCCACGAGGAAGACTCCAGTAGGGCCCTTTCGGATGACGTCCTATATGCGACGGACGCGGATGCGCAGAACTACGAGCGAGATAACGTTCTTTGCGGGCAGTCCTCCGCGAATGCAGTATTCATTGGAAGTTACGTAAGCTAGAGCCGTTCTTTGGCTAGAAGGAGGGTAAGTTTCACTTGTTCTTGAATACAACTTCCGGTATCCGCTGCTTTTAGTGGAATCCATATGCGGGGCAAGAGTGGTAAAAATTCAGTACAATAGTTTTTGCTATGTAATACCCTGTAAATATTTTGGGAACAATATTCCCAAAAATGTATCCTGGCTGGCCATTCTGGGCTTTGCAGTATAGATACATCTGAAAAGCGTTTAGTTGGGGAAGATCCATTAAAAATACCATTAAGATACTCAATTAAAGCTGATACTTTAAAGTTTTCGGTTTTGCAGGGCTTTTAAACAATTGTCTAGAATTAGAAGTATAAAGGGCTTTTGATAAAGGTATTGCTTATTTTGTCCCTTTTTTAGAAGAAAAATATGGTGAAATATTTTTGGTGAACAGTTTATAATTGAACAGTGACAGTACTATAAAAGTTAATACACAATAGTGATTAAAATACATTAAAAGCTCCATATAGTAGAACATAGATCCATATAGTAGAACAAAGTATTCATGTTCTATGTAGTATTAATATAGTGTTCTACGTAGTATTAATATAAGATTAAGTCAATCCTTTATTTTCTTCCTGGTGTTTATGATTTGGGCTAATCTCTCTTGAGACTCTCTTTCACACTGCCATTAATCATTAAATTTTGATAAGAGTTAAAGCAGAATAGAAATTAAATCCATTTTTGCCATGAAAGAATTGCATTCATCACCAACCTGCCCAAAATTTAAACACAGAATAAGAGATGTTTCAGGCATTTTTTTGGCTGCTTAGAAGAATACATATTTTAATGGGCATTAATATAACCTTTTTTTAATTTTATAGTATATTTAGTATATTTTATTTATTTTCATTTGACTGAAGTCTAAACTTAAAGGTCTGCTTTTAGCAGTTACATTTTCCTTACTTGGTTCCTAATTACTAACTGAATTAGGAAAATACAGTTAGAAAAAAATATTTTTGTAATTTTGATTAACTCTTAAACCAGTAACACCTAGTCATCCCTGAGCCTCCTACTTCTGTTTCTTGGCTGTGGAAGACAGTTATGGAGAAACATTATAAGCATATTAAAGACTATAAGCAATGATTGATGGCCTCAGCCATAGTTACTGTTGCATTTATATATATTTATATAATATATGCAAAACACTGTTTTGAATAACATTAATGCTATAAATGTCTAAGAAAAGACAGTTCTTGTAGCTTTGGCAAGCTAGTTCAAACTTAAAAGTTAAAATTTGAACTAATTCATTTATTGAAAGGAGCATCTGGAGTTACAATTCCTTATCTGTTTTTAATACAAAATTTGCCTTTGAACTCATTGGACTGTTTGAAAAAGCAAAGAATGTAAATTTATTTTGAAAATTTGCCAAATCTGATCAAGTACCGTATGATGAGTCGGATCCTGTTTTCTGTATCGAATATAAGAAATGTATATGTGAACTTGTGAAAAGAAAACGAATTTAACATCATTTTGATATTCTAATATTTCAAATGCTCAGTGCTTAAAAATAGCACAGAGACTAATGTGTCACAAAGAGTAATAAACTGATAATTGTATAAATTTCTATGGATCAATGGTCCACATTATGAGATGCATGCATTTGTTGTGTTGTTACAGGGGTGAAATGCTACTGGTTCGGCCCAGTCCGGGTGTACCGGTAGCGGCGGCTGCCGGTGGTTCTGAGAACCGGTAGCAGCGGCAGCGCGAGGCTCCGCCCACCCACCCGGACATCGGCATTTTCTTTTTTTTAACCCTCTGCGCATGCGCAAAGCGTTCTGCCCATGCGCAGAGGGTGAAAAAGTGCATGAGCGGAGTGAGGGTGAAAAAGCACACGCATGCGCACTTCCGAACCGATAGGGAAGGTAAGTAGATTTCACCGCTGTGTTGTTACATATTATGTCTAATTCCTTGGAATAAAGTTATTAAGATAACTAGAAGTATCTTTTATTTTTGATTTTTAACCTTTCTGTTTATATCAATCTAAAGTTGTCTTACATATTAAAAATAGAATATAAAATAATGCAATCAAAATAAAAACTGAAACTAAATTCTGTATCATTACCATTTCCTTGAGAACTTTTAATCATGTTTCTGACGAAGAGAATCTTCAGAAACGTGTTTCTCATTGATTTAAATAATTGATCAGATTAATTAACAGGAGAGGCAATTGCCTGAATAATGAGTCATTGAACAGCAAATTATGATTTGTCAGATTATCATATTTCTTTCCTTATTTGAGATAATCTATTTTTGGTTTATTGTGGCACATTTTGATTCATTTTGGTACATTATGGTGGTTTATAACTGCAGCTCAGTAAATAAATAAAATTGTAGCCACAAGACAGTATAGAATGCATGCATATCTTTAGTTTATGCATTGTATGATAGCTGTACCTGGTATTCATTAGAAACCTGCTAGCCAAGCTTTTACATCAACTGCAATTTCTGGATGCTTTTCAAAGTTCAGTAGTTTAGATGTATTGTAACAAAGCTAAGTAAAACAGACTCAAGAAGAGTCAGCTGACGCACTGGCTGTGTACTTATATAAATATGCTCTTTGATGTCACTATGACCTCTAAATTCAGTGATAGTGACAGTGATTGAGAACCTTTAATCATGCTCTGGCAAAGGGAATCTTCAGAAATGTGTTTCTCATTGATTTAAGTAATTGGTCAGATCAATTAACAGGAGAGGCAATTGCCTGAATAATGAGTAATTGAAGAGTACTGGGCCTAAGATGGAACCTTGTGGTACTCCATTGCTTACTTTCCTCCAGATGTACCGTAGTATCATTAAGGACTACTCGTTGAGTACGGTTTGTCAGCCAGTTACAACTCCATATGGTGGTGATGGTGTCTACCCCACATTTTTCTAGCTTACCAAGAAGTAGGTTGTGGTCTACTTTGTTGAATGCCTTACTGAAATCTAAGTATACTACGTCCACAGCATTTCACTGGTCCACTAATTTAGTCACTTGGTCAAAGAATGAAATAAAATTGGTTCAGCATGATCTGTTTTTAACAAACCCATGCTGGCTTCTAGTCATAACTTTGTTTCTAGATGTTCGCAGACCTGTTTTTTGATGATCTTTTCCAGTATCTTCCCAGGTATTGATGTTAGGTTGATTGGTCTGTAGTTTCCAGGGTCTGTATTTTTTCCTTTTTTGGAGATGATAACCACATCAGCTGTTTTACAATCCTCAGGTAGTTCCTTGGTGCGCCAGGATTTTTGAAAGATATGGTATAATGGTTCTGAGATAACATCTGTCAGCTCCTTCAGAATTCTCTGATGTAATCTGTCAGGTCCCGGTGATTTATATTCATCAAGATCAGACAGGTGTTCTCTTACCATTTTCTTGCTTATTTTAATTTTTATTTCTAGTCTGTCTTTTACAGTTATGTTTTTGGTAGGTTGGGCTATAGTTTCTTTTTGTGTGAAGACTGATGCAAAGAATGAGTTAAGCAACTCTGCTTTCTCTCTACTATCTGTTACGTCCTTGCAATCTTCTCTCTTTAGTGGACCGTTTCCTTGACTTTTTTCTTGTTATTTATATGTTGAAATAAACTTTTTTTTTATTATCTTTGACTTTTGTTGCAAGTCTTTGTTCATTCTGCCTTAGTTATGTGTCCCTCTTTCCATTAATATAAGTTAATGATTGAGTTAACACAAGGTGTCTGTCTCATCCCAGTAAAGCTAATTTAATGGGTATAGATTGCACTCTTGGGGTAGGGAAGCAGCAAATTTCTCCAACACACTGAATGCTTTCATAAGGCGTTAAAACAGTATAGTGGACAAGACAGAACTCTGAAGCACCATGGATCAATCATCTAGGTCAGCGATCCCCAACCTTTGCAGGTTGGCGGCCCGGCTGGGCAGGAAGCAGTTTCAGGAACATACTCTAAATACACCTCTTACTGAATTTGCTCTGAAAATCAAATTCAAATGTATCTGGAATTTCAGGGCTCCCACAGTCTCAATTATCATACTCAAGAATAAAATATTTAAAATTGGCCTATATTTATTATAAGAAAATCTTCTCTTTTTCACATATTTTCATATTCTTATAGCTACCTCTTTTGAGCAGCTAGGAACACATTCCACATTCTGAGACATTGGTTGCCTGTCTTAATCATGGTGCCTGAACTAGAGTGGCCAATTAGGAAGGAAAAGGGTTAAGCAAATTGATGAGCGCCTCATCTATCTATCTATACCCTCTCAAAAGCTGCAAGTTATATGAACCGGGCAAGCAGTTGTCAAACTTACCTGTGATCTGGAATGCAAATTGAGGTAAATCCAGTTGATTTAGCTTGCAAATAAAGATGAAAATTGCTTACAATTAGCCTCTTAAAGTTCTAGCTCTTTTCCCCTGACATCTTGCTGGAGATGCTGTGCAGTGTGAAAAAACACCAGTGGCCTGTTCGTCTATATATTATGGAGGCAAGTAAGCTCTGCATCCATTACTCTGGGTTGGGGTTTCAAATGGGCTTAAAATAGGGTCCATTTTCTATTCAATTTGATTCATTACAAGAATCCCTCATGCAGTTACAATCTACATTACAAATGCTCTTTTATATTTGAGCTATTATGATTAATATGATTGGGATATTATTTTACTTAAAGCTGTCTCTATGAAGAAACAAGAGGATATGGATTGCATTTCAAGATTTATTACGTGGTTTGAATTTTGTAGCACCAGATTTCATCGTATTGTGGATCTGCTGGCTATAACAGAAATTATTGGAACATGAGCTTGCATAGAGGGGGGAAAAATCCTCGGGAAGTTTCTATGTTACATTTATTAGCATACTTATTCACACCAAGAAATTTGGTTTTGTAATCTGAATACAAAAAATCAAATGAACACTTAATGTAATACAATTATTCAGGAATAGTATATAGAAACATAGGACTCTACAGTACAGAGATCCCGATTCAAAAATGCTGGGAGATTACTGTATGTAGCATGTACAGAGCACCTGCTAGGAATATCTTAAAGCAACTGTATCTTTTGTTGGGTCCTGGTCCATAACTGATACACAAACCTGGGAAAAGATTATTTAATTTACAGTATTCCCAGCAAGTGCTACAAAAGCAGGCACACATTCCATAAACCATGTTTTCCTTTCAGAGCTGGATCTTTACATAATCCTAATAAGAGACTAGAAAATTGACTTACATTAAGTACAAGAAATATTTCTGATAATTACACAAATGTTAACATACATTCTCCAAAGTAGTATTAATGCAACTGTTAAGAATAGTTATTTCAATGCAAATATTAATGTGAACATGACAAGTCATATTTACATAGTTTAGAAATCTAAAGGCACTTGTTTCACTTTTTTCCATTACAATAAGCACCCATTACTATATTAAAAAAAAAAAACCAGTAGAAATGGAAGTACTCATAATGTTTGCACAAGCACTACATGCAGCTATGCAGTCACTCTGGGATCTGTCTTATTACAAAAGAGATCTACATAAACTCCCTAAAATTCATGATGATTTTGAGTTAAAGCACAGATTACTTGGTGAAATGGATCTTTGTTTCACAGCTTTACAAGTAAAGTTGTAAACATAATAAGGTCATTTTATTTGCATCAAAGTGCTTGTAATAGATGTCATGAAATATAGGAGGGAAAGGATGCAGTCCAGAGGTGTTAAGAGGCAACTCGGTCCAAATATTACATGTGAGGGAAAGAGGGTGAAAACAGCCCTTCCCTAAAAATGTTCAGAGTATATGGTAGATGCGATAGTAGCATCCTCAATCTGGCAAGATTCTGTCTATAAGTATGAAATAATAACGAATTCAGTTTGGAAGGATCACCATGTGTCATTTTCAGTTTTGGGCCTGATATCACCTCTGTATTTATCAGCTGTGAAATTTAATCATGGGCGGGCACTTCTAAGAAGCAGAGTGGGCACAAAAGTTTCTCTAAAACGGATAAATTAAAAAGTAAGCATTTCATATGGAAATAGTTTGTGAAGGCAAAACGACCAAGACCTCGTGAAACAGCAGAAAAATTGATCTGATAAAAATAGACATTATCAACCTGAGTGGATAAATTGGATCTATGAAACTGTGGAACATGTTTAATTCTAATGTGTTCATTAGAATTAAATGCTAAGCCTTTGCTACAGAAAGTGGAGATACTAAGATAAATGGCATATGCTGGACCAAGAAAAGTGTTTAGCTATTCTTTATTTGCTGAATGGACAAGCTGGCCAATAAACATTTGTTTCTTTTGCCTTCAGAAATAATTCTGTATCATATCACAGTGTGATCAGGGTTTAAGATATGTGGTTCAAGTTCCTGATAGGTTGCTTCTCTGCCATGAATTGAATGATTCCTCCTTTGGCAGGGGTAGTTTCCTTTTTTCCTAAAGGTAGCATATCATTGGTAATTAGTTGATAACATATTTCCCATTCTCTTTTACTATCTTTAATAAAATAAAGTAAAACTCAACCCTAGGGCAACAAAAATAAACTAATTTAGCAGAACAATTTTCTTTGCTTTCAGTACAAGCCACTAAATCAATCAACTCCTAATCAATGCATTTCTTATAGTGCTGATTGGAAACCTTTATTGACTTTTTATGTGAAACTAAAAAAAAAATGAAATTACCATACAGGGTTTGGATGATTGGAAGATAAAATAATTATTTAAAAAAATGTAAACAATGTTGTAACTATAGGGTAAAAGCTTAATGTACATTTATGCTTAGAACTGCTATAAAAATAGCAATAGCAATAGCACTTAGACTTATATACCGCTTTTACAGTGCTTTATAGTCCTCTCTAAGTGGTTTACAGAGTCAGCCTATTGCCCCCAACAATCTGGGTCCTCATTTTACCAATTTCAGAAGGATGGAAGGCTGAGTCAACCTTGAGCTGCTCAGAATCTAACTCCTGGAGTGGGCAGTGAGTTAGCCCTGCAGTACTGCATTCTAACCACTGCGCCACCACGACTCTATAAAATCAGAAATAAATTCTTTGCATTTCTTTTCTGCATTTTTTCTGTGCTTTTCTTCTTTCTTTTCTTTCTTCCTTTTTATTCTAAACATTAGTTCTTGATAGTTTCTGTCATCTTTAAATTGTAATACTACGTATAAAAAAGAAAAGTGAAGTTGAAAAAACTCAGAAGCCTGCTTAGGAAAAGCTCTCCCTCGTACAAACACACAGAGGAAAATATACAAATTTAAGGCAATTCCAAACAGATGGCCTCTTATGGGGGGGGGGGAGGGGAGACCACTTGCAGATAATCTATCTCTTCTTCATGAAGACCCCAAAGAGTTACAAATGGAAAGGAGTGGTGGTAGAACCCTTGTATTATAAAATTTAGAATCGCCAGCACACATCATGATTGGTGCTTTTCAGGATATGAACATTGATGAAACTACAGAGGATGTTTCATAATGCAGGGAATGTGACAGGCCTTGCATTTAGGATAAACTTGTGGCTGTCCTGTATAGAAGAAGCTCATAATAAACAAATACAAAACTTGTTTTCCATTTCTATGTTGAGGCAGATTTTTGGGATTTAGCAAGAGAAGGAAGGGAAAGATAGGAAGCTCACACTCATATAGCTTCAAGCCAGGGAAGCATCTAGAGTAAATATTCAGCATTGTGTGACAGGAGAAGAGAAACCACTTGTCTTCATGATGCCTGGAAAACACACACAATAAAGATTAATCTAGCATCTGTAAATGTTTCTAACTACTTAATTGCTCAGGAATAACAAGTTCATTTATCTGCATAATTCCCAAAATAGTAGAATCAAAATGCCTGGAGAACATTTGGGAATCTCTAAACGGTAACAGAAAGAAGTTCAGGATTTGAGAGTCCCCGGAGCCTGAAAAATCAGAAGGAAGTTATGGTGCACCTTTTCCAGCTAACATATTTTATCACAAGGCATAAGCTTTCATGAGCTGTGGCTTACTTCATCAGGTGTATAGAGTGATGTGGATTTAATAATATTTGTTAGATGGGAAAAGTACTATCAGACTTTTCTGATTATTATTATTTTTTGCTATTATGGATTATACAGAATTCCAACAGAATTGGAAAGGACCTTGGAGGTCTTCTAATCCAAACCCCCTGCTCAAGCAGAAAACCCTATACCATTTCAAACAAATGGCTGTCCAACCACTTCTTAATAACCTCCAGTGTTGGAGTATCCACAACTTCTGGAGGCAAGCTGTTCCACTGATTAATTATTCTCACTGTCAGGAAATTTCTCTTTAATTTTAGGTTGGATCTCTCCTTGATAACACAGTTTATCTAGCTCATTGATTAACTTGGCTCTCCTCCTTTATAGCCCTCAAAACTCCTGGTTTAAGACTACATTTGCTACATTAGTAACCCAGACAAAAAAAATTATTCTCACCATTGGTTGATAGCTCTGTTGCTTTTGAGTCTTGAGCCTAATCATGGCCGTGATAGCTAAGGATACTTCAAGAAGCACAAAGATGAGGAACACAGAGTTCAGGCCAAATGACAGAATCTGTGGGCAAAATCACATGCAATTATGCTGATTACCACCACTCCACCTGACTGTAAATTCCTCTGTTATATAAACCATAGAATTGAAAACATTTATCATTATAGTTGCTTGGAACTACTGGAATTCATATCTCAGTGAAGTGAAGAGCAATTAACTAACTTAAAACCCAAATATTACTCAATTATTTAATTTAGTTTCACTTGATATAAACTTAGCTTAATTTAGCATATGTTGATAACTTGGAGCTTATTTGCTCTTTTTGTACCACCTCACTCAGGAGTATTGCCTGAGCCCCTCTGAAATAAAAAAAAAGGGGGGGTACAGGTGAAGACTACAGGAGTCACCTACTGTGGTCCTCAGTCAGGAAGTCGGAGGGGATGGGCTTCTGCTTGCCTCAGCTTCATCCTTCCCATGCAAGACAAGAGCTTTTCCAGACTTTTGCCTAGGGTACCACCTTGCTTGAATAGCCAAGATTCACTCAGGCCTTATCCTTCCCTTGCGGAAAAAAGGCAGGTGGTGACATTAGGTTTCTTGGCTTCTTCAGGGTTTTTAGTTTCTTTTTATATTAACTTCTTCCTTGTATTTCTAGTTTTCCTATTTTTTTTCTGGCTACAAATCTTTTTAGCAAATTTTTATGATGAATATGAAGACTGAAAAAGCAGTAAGCCATCAGGATGCAGGTCCCTCCCTTCAAAGGAGATCTTTTCTTTAAGCTAGCAACTGAACGGTGCAGGGCAGCAAAGAGTTGCATAGAACATGCACGGTTATACTCATAATAATTACTGCTGCATTCAGGGAGATGATAAGCAGGGAAGTGTTGCAAAGAAATAAATGCTAAGACGGGAAGGTTGAATAAATCAAAATTCAAGAAATGATATCATGAGTTTCTCAATCAATATAGAAAGAATACAGTAATTGGATTTAGACACTATACTCAGAAATAATGTTTAATTTTGACTGTGTGAACCCAACCACTATGAATTGTTAACATTAATTTGTGTCTTAGGATGTTGTATGTACTTAGTTATTTGCAGTTTACTTATCAAATCATGGTAAATCATTAAGGAAATCATGGCTTAATGTAGTATGTTAGCTCAGTCAGTGCGTTTGTTTCCAGTTAAAAATACCCGTGTAGCACAATTTAATTATAGTTCTGCAAGTGACACAAAAACAGTACAAAACAAAACAAATCTCATAATAGAGAACAGGGCTCATATCTATACCAAATTTAGACAAGTTGAAGAGTCTTGTAAGGTCTGAATCTTACTATGTCAGAATCATTTAAATTGCTGCTACGTACACATGAAGGTAGTTCAGGAATTTACCTGATGATAATTTCGGCAGTACTGACTGAGGTTCGAGTCACATGGGTTTCCTTCTTTAACAGTTTGTGCAATCTCAATACCATGTAGGATTATTGCAACCAGTCCAACTACACAAAATATCACGTTGACAAAGAAAGCAGATTTCACCTACATCAATATATTAGATAAAGGTTAGTTGTTACACATCTTGTGTAACTCTTAGAAGCATCTGTCTATATACTACTAAAACTCTTGTCATGATCAACCAGGCAAAATGGTGCACCATAGGGCAACAATCTTTGAACCAAGGTACCTCAAACGGCCTAACTTACAGAATGAATCCAAAATACAGGACTCATGACTCCCGAATGAAATTTGAGGAAGTTGTGGCTGCTTCATGGTACTGGCTGCTGCTATAATGATGGGCTGCTGTTCCGGTCACATGATCCTTATTTTCAACATTCTGTGACAGTTTCCCAGACAGACTCACAATCCTTTGCTCCCTCCCCTGGCAGCACCCATTTAACTCTCTGGTGAAATGGGAAGGAAGAAAGGCAACGAGGGAGGGAGGAAGGAGGAAGAAGAAGAAACCCCCACACACCTTCCCCAGCCCACCCACATGTATTTGTTCTGAGCTGAACTGCCTACTCAACACCTTCCATGACCCACACCATCCTTCTCCCTCCTCCACCTGGCATTCGGCTCCTTTTCTCCTGTATATTGCCTCTTCTTGCCTCGTACAAGCTAAAATAGTGAAATGATAGCATGTCAGTAATTCTGATTTCTACTAATAGGAAGAAATTATACCATCCATAAGCTCATTGGAGCAACCATAATTTAAAGGGAGAAAACAGTTTTGCTCCAGTTTCAACTAAAACAATTCAGAGCTAGGAAGACATTGACCTAGTTCCCCAAAACAGGTTGGCATATGATCAAATGTCCAGAGCTGATTCTAAACTAGTGCAAACTCTTCATGCAGACATTCCTTTAGTTATCTTGGTCAAGTGTGAGTCTTTTCCCATTTGAGTCTAATTGCAGCACAAAGGCACCAGTGAATCCCCCCCCCCCGTCATGATATTGCTCCATCTCAGATGTGAGGCAGCCTTGAGTTTTCTTTAACTATATTGGTATTAAAGTAGTGTTCCTTCCCTTAATCCAATGCAGGTTTTCCTGTAGATACAATCTAACATGTGTCACTAACCATTCTCTTGGTGGCATATTCAGATAATTCCTTGAATTTGCTTAGACACTTTATACTAGTGTGGGCAAGCGTCTTTCCCTCTGTTCTCAGGCACTGTCCTCCAAGATTATTTTGCTTTGGGCTGCGGGATGATCCAGTTCTTTCAAGTGGCCTTTCCTCAGTACTTACTAAATCTCTGTCAATCCCCATCCCAGAGACCTGAATCAGCCTAAACAGGAATTTTTTAGTGGGCTGCAAGGGTGGATTAGAGCAGTGAAGTAGTGAAGCCAGCTCTCTCTTTATTACTTCATGCTAAGGTGGCTTTACCTGAGGGAGAAAAAACAAAGCCAGACTGATAAATCTGGCGACATACTCACTAGCTGATCAGACTGTCTTTTCTCAACTTCTAGCAACAAGGACCCAGTGATCAAGAGCTACAAAGGCAAAGAAAAACAAACAGAAGGTATAAGGGTGAGCCTATTTTACATTGCAGAACCGGTGCTCCTAGAATCAGGCTGTTCCTACTAGACATTTATTAATTAACTTGATTTACATCTCTGGTGGGATTCAATTTTTTTTACTATCGGTTCTGTGGGCGTGGCTTGGTGAGCGTGGTGTGGCTTGGTGGGCGTGGCTTGGTGGGCATGGCAGGGGAAGGATACTGTAAAATCTCCATTCCCACCCCACTCCAGGGGAAGGATACTGCAAAATCTCCATTTCCTCCTGATCAACAGGGACTCGGGAGGCAGAGAATAGATGGGGACGGGGCCAGTCAGAGGTGGTATTTATCGGTTCTCCGAACTACTCAAAATTTCCGCTACCGGTTCTCCAGAACTGGTCAGAATCTGCTGAATCCCACCTCTGATTTACATCCCTCTTCCTTACTCAAGCACTAAGTGCTGAAGGCAACTAAAAGATGAGAAAAAGCCTATTCCAGTTTCCCTTATGGGTAGGTCAAGGCATGCCAGTTGAATTTGTGTGAAATATGCTCAGAAACTTAAAAGTCCTCTATATCAAAGAACGTATCCCTTAACCTGGTGTCTTTGGCCTGCATTGGATTTAAACTTCACTGCTTTCTAACCAGCACTGATATTATGGGAACTGAATTCTAAGATATCTGGAAAGCACCAAGTTGGGAAAAAAAATGTGTAAGGAAAAGTTTGTGCTGAACAAACTTATTGTCTACTGGGCAGGGAGGGGGGGAGGTTCTAGATCTCTCCCTGATTCTGAAACTATACAGAACCCCGCAGAAGCTTCTACAGACTGAAGGTGGGTAAACCTTTGTGCCTCTCAAAAAGTTTGCTTACCAGGATCCCAATCCAGAAGTAAATGCCACTTTGCACAGTGACGGTGAAGCTTTCTTGAGCTGCTGTCAGGGCAATGCCAAAGCTCACCTGGGTAACTCCAAAAGCAATCTGCATGATCTGAAGGAAAAAAGAAGAGAGGGTGCGAGTAATATATTTGGATGTCTAAAGCATTAACATCACCATCTAACAAACCCAAGGAGTATTTTGTGCTATGCAATCCCAAATATGTCAAGTTTTAATGAGAAATGTCCTACAAAATCAAGTTTTTCCTCTATTAGAAAGAGTATTTTGGATAAGACATCAATATAAAAAAGGGAGGGGGGGGGATGAAAATCACACTCAGAATTATAAATAAAACCAGTACCATCATTTCAACTAAATGGTTAATGATTAACTCCTTAAATATGTTCTTGGGATTTCAGCACAGATGATTTGCAGGGGCTGTAGCTGGAGAGAGACCAATCCAGTGCCCTCCTTGTGTTGCCTCCTCCTCCTCCTCCTCCTCCTCCTCCTCCTCCTCCTCCTCCTCCTTTGGGCTTTCCTTTTCTTTTTTAAATACAATCTTCACTTAAAAAAAAGAAAAGAAATGTAGAATGGACTTGGAGCATTGGTTAAGGAAAAACCAAGCCATTAAGAGGGGTCTAGAAATACTAACTCCTTTAGGGATGCCATGCTAAAAAGTAGAAGTTTGTCTCCAAGGCCCTCCAAAACCAAAAATCTTTCTAGGTTTGCAAGGAGTCCAAGGTTATTCTTATATATCTGATTACCAACAATCCCAATAGAAGTAGTACAACAGCAAAAATATCTGCTAAAACCATATTAACACAAAAATAACTCTAATGTCTTTGAGGTATAAGCTTCTTATTTAGGGATTATGCAAAAAATGTAGGTGTAGCAGTCCAGGTAGTAAGTTCTACTAGAATAGATCTCGGGAATGGGGAGAGGAAGGATTAAACCATGCTCTCCCTCTACATAAGGAACTCCCAATAAAAATTTAGTGTACCTTTCGGTCGCTAGCATAATCATATAAAAATGAAAGTCTGTGATTCTACTTATAATTCAATTTGTTAACAAGTCTTTCTTGAATGGTCTTAAGGACCTGAGTTGTCTCACGCAGAGAAATGCAGAGGCCTTCACCGAATTTGGGCTTAATTGGACAAATCTAGAGGGCCTTACCCCAATCACATTGAGCAGAGTATTCTTGATCTTTTTGTTATGGGTTAGTAGGAACTGAGATGCCGCAGAAGCAGAGTCAACCACTCTGACTGTAGCTGCCGGTGTTGGCAGAGAACCTGTCTGTGGGACCGTTTGAGTGACGATCCTCACATTTCCATGCTCTGTCACAGTGCTGGCCATTTCTGAAGAAAACCAAATGCATAATTAGAAAGAGCCAAAATGAATGTGTTCCAGTTTATAAGAATACCGGTGAACCGATATTTAAAATGAATCTGACCATTTCAAAAAATAGTGGAATTGTTTTCCCATTATATTTGATACATTACACCACTTTCTAGCCTAGTTCCTTAACCATTAGACCAAACTGGGTCAGATTCCAATTAACTACTATTCCAAGAAATGTTTCACAAATACTGTTACCAAGCCTAATACCCCCCCCCATCCTATATCTGTTTGTTTGATTTCTATTTCTGAGAATTTTATACTAGTTTTCATTACAGTAAATACAATTTTATTATTTTTAGCCCATTTATCTAACCTTACCTAGATGATTTTCAATTTTTTTTGAGAGGGGGGTATATAATTTTTGCATCATTTACAAATTTGATAAGCATTTCTGCTACTTGTTTACCAAAGTCATTGACAGAGTGGAAAGAATGGTAGGTCCAGGACTGAACTGACATCCAACTTAATAAGCCACTTCAGTTTTGCAACCAAGTGTCTACCTAAACAAGAAGCACCAGCTTCACTAAACCATAGTAGCAAATTCCAAAGCTGATCACTAATTGATTACTTTTAGGAGTGATTGGTGCTTCCAATCAAAAGGTTTTATTGTGCAATTTCTTACTGCATTCATAGCAGAGGTGAAATTCAGCAGGTTCTGACAGGTTCTGGAGAACCGGTAGCAGAAATTTTGAGTAGTTTGGAGAACCGGCAAACACCACCTCTGGCTGGCCCCAGAGTGGGGTGGGAATGGAGATTTTGCAGTATCTTTCCCCTGCCACGGCCACCAAGCCACGGCCACAGAACTGGTAGGGAAAAAATTTGAATTTCACCCCTGATTCATAGGAATCCAGAGGGTTTCCATATTTCATTATTTTCCATGTGTAAAACTGATCCACCTCCTTCATATAACCATGTGTATCACTTAACAACCATGGCATAAAAGATTGTAAAACAGGATGTGACTCACTTCATGACATCATTTAGCAAAGACATTCAGGTCCTAATTGTGGTCGTAAGTCAAGAACTACCTGTATTGAATAAGGGGCAATTTCGTGGGTTCAGACAGCATGCTAAGCTCAAACTAAACTAAACATTTTGACTTAATGAAATGTAGGAATCCAGCCTATATTTATGGTGCTTCCAATCAAAGGTTTATTGTGCAATTTCTTACTGCATTCATAGGAATCCAGAAGGTTTCCATATTTCATTATTTTTCATGTGTAACTGACCCACATCCTTCATATTATATTCAGAAGCCCTCCATCTGGAAGTTTAAAGAGAATTACAGTGTGTTTCCTAGCCCTCTTATTAATGATAAAGCAAAACAAGTTTTTAGAAAGAACATTTTCTATTTCTTCCTCTTTAGGAGTTGATTTCACCATTTCCATAGACATTTCATGTTTCGTTTTTTGGCATTAAGGAAAAACGCTCCAGTCAACCTGTTCATCATGTATGTGAATTGCTTGGTTCACTTTTGCGTTGTACAACTAAAAGGAAATGAAAATAGCAGCACAATATGTCTGGAAATGTGGCAGAACCTTAGGGTCGACCTGCAAGAGATGCTATTAACACAAAAAGCAACTGCATTAATGGATTTTTCAAAGCAAATAGCAAGACCCAATCCAGATGGACAGCCTGTGTGGGGAATAGAGGACCCCACCAGTGCTCCAAAGTGGAGCTAGGACCTCACATCTGAGGATGGGATCTCATCTACCTTGGCCCTCCAAAGCACAGACCAGATTTTTAAATAATCAACCTAGGAACGACCTTGCTGCAAAAGTCCACCCTCGAGGACAAACTGCCAAAATTGAAATCCCAGCCTGGATACCTGTGTGCAGGACGCACACTCTGTTTCCCTGTTCAACTCTGATGCCAATACCACCGGGGCCTCTGCGCTTGCTGCCTCCTCCTCCGAAGAAAACAACTGAAATCCGTATTCCTTCTCCACTACACTCTTGCTAATAATAATAATAAAAAAAAATCGAATAAAGAAGATCATAGTTGAATGTTTAGGTCTGTGCTCTGACTCACCTTCGCCTCCAGGGAAGCAACACGGTTCTCTTCTCTGACCCCGCGTAGTTTCTTGTTTTCACCACGCCCGCTCCTTCCTCCCACCGAAAAACGCAAAGCCGATCTATAAGGAGCCGGGGAGACACTCACCCGCGAGAGAGCCGCTTCTTCCCTTTCTCTAAGCTTGCAATCCTTGGCCGGCAGTTGCCGCAAACCCAAAACTCTTTCGTTCCCCGCGTCGGCTTCCCAATCCCGAGACCAGGCAGCTGCGGTCGGTACCCTTCGCTGACAGTTTCGGCTCGCAACGCTTTTCCGGGAAAGAAAACGGAACGGAGATCAGCAGGGGTGGCGAAACACCGAATCTCGGCTCTGCGCGCGCGCAAAGAGGTTGCTGTTGCTTCCCAGCTCCGGACTTCTTCTGCAGCGGCTAATTTGGGGACATTTCTCAGAATGGTTACTAATGTAGCGTCGCCAAAGATTGTAACATACGGGTAGAAGAGGAGGAGGAGGAGGATGCGGGAAGCAGCTGCTCCGATTGAGAAATGACTTTATTCCTAATAAAAGTGTATATGCTATTTTAGGGAAATGTTGCTTTAAAAATTGTATGTATGTATGTATGTATGTATGTATGTATGTATGTATGTATGTATGTATGTATGTATGTATGTATGTATCTATCTATCTATCTATCTATCTATCTATCTATCTATCTATCTATCTATCTATCTATCTATCTATCTA
>QLTV01004389.1:1585478-1626349 GCA_003457575.1 Thermophis baileyi
CTTATCTATCTATCTATCTATCTATCTATCTATCTATCTATCTATCTATCTATCTATCATCTATCTATCTATCTATCTATCTATCTATCTATCTATCTATCTATCTATCTATCTATCATCTATCTATCTATCTATCTATCTATCTATCTATCTATCTATCTATCTATCTATCTATCTATCTATCTATCTATCTATCTATCTATCTATCTATCTATCTATCTATCTATCTATCTATCTATATCATCTATCTAACTCCTAATTTCCTAATTCTTCACCACCCTCTCCTTTCAGGGGCTGTGGACAGTGTACAATATAATTAATAAAATTAACATTAAAATCAGACTTGATTTAAGATTTAAAAGTTTTAAAATTACAAAAATTACATTACATTTCAAAAGGTGAGAAATTCCAAGATGGGGGGGGGTTAGCAGTTGTTAATACAGGTGGAGGGGTGGGAGGAGTTCTCCTGGGGTCAGCCAGCCCCATGGTTGTATGGGCCTCTGTATCCCTCAAGCAAGGCCCTCCAGCCAAGTTTTCATCCCTTTGCAATAGGCACATAGGGTGTGTCATTTAATGGGGTAAAAATTAATTTTTGCAATTTTTTTCAGTGAGGGGTTCTAAAAATGTGTGTTTTTACACCAAGAATTCAAATTTGTTGTTATTTTTGCAATTGGACAACATTTAGCTTGGTATGGTAAATCCACGTCTGATCATATACCCCACAAATATTGTTAAGTTTATCTTCTCAAAATTACACCTTGCGCTACAAAAATCAACTTTTTTTTCTGCATGAATCTTATCTAACTAAGCAAAAAATAATCCATGCAATCAGTGGTGAAATCCAAATTTTTCTACTACCGGTTCTGTGGGCGTGGCTTGGTGGGCGTGGGCATGGCTTGGTGGGCGTGGCTTGGTGGGCATGGCAGGGGAAGGATACTGCAAAATCTCCATTCCCTCCCCACTCCTGGGGGAAGGATATTGCAAAATCCCCATTCCCACCCCACTCTGGGGCCAGCCAGAGATGGTATTTGCCGGTTCTCTGAACTACTCAAAATTTCCACTACCGCCTACTCAAAATTTCCGCTACCGGTTCTCCAGAATCTGTCAGAACCTGCTGGGTTTCATCCCTGCATGCAATCCTAAACTAACATCAGAAAGCAATTATCTGAGTTACAAAAATGTTTAAGGGAGTTTCATCAAGTCTTGTTTTGATTCGTTTGACATCAGCCGCCGACTTGCTTCTTATGCCTCTGATATAACCCTCACGTTTCTCATGTGTATACACTCTGCTTGCTGCCTCTGTGACCTGTTTCACACATCTCTCTATTGATTGGGCACGACAGGCCAATGTGGTACTTGCATTGGTTCGTTGATGAAGTTCTTTATTTCCGCTGCAGTCAGTTTGCATGTCAAAGGTGGCTCATGTATACCTTCAGACCAGTCAATCAGCTCCAACAGAGTGGATGCTCTGGCTTGACCTCTACCCAGTGCATGGCACCACCTTCACAGCTGGTATTAACATTTGTAGAATCTCCTCCGATGGCCTTCAAGCTTTTGTCAATGCCTTTCTTCTTCATGAAATACACCAGATTATCTGGAATCACTTGAGCAGGTTTCCCTGTTTTTGAGCCTTTCTCTGGAGTGAAATGATAAAGGTATCTTCCACCCAGCTCACTGCACACAGAATAATGCTCTTCTTTGATGGTACCGGGGAATTGCTGGTCTGAATTGCTGGGGAATTGCTGGTCTGAAAAGTTACGCTATTTATGTAGTTATTTATCAAGCAGATCTAAATTATATTAAGTAACCAAAATACCTTTACAATCCCCAAGGCATGTTACAACTTTTGAGCACCCCTAATGTTTGAAAATTTTGACATGCCCTAATAGGCAGCTCCCCATCAGCTCTCCAAATGGTTGAATATTATCATGCTGAGCCAGAGGTGGGTTTCAGCAGGTTCTGACCAGTTCTGGAGAACTGGTAGCGGAAATTTTGAGTAGTTCGGAGAACTGGTAAATACCACCTCTGACTGGCCCCGCCCCCATCTATTCTCTGCCTCCCGAGTCCCAGCTGATCAAGAGGAAATGGAGATTTTACAGTATCCTTCCCCTGCCACGCCCACCAAGCCACGCCCACAGAACCGGTAGTAAAAAATTTTTTGCATCTCACCACTATAAGACTGAGCGATGGGGTAGCTTTAGGGTGGAGAGAGGGAGACTTGCCCAAGGATTTCCCAACAAGCTGCGTTGCTGTGGCAGGTTCTGCCTTCCAGCTCAGAAATATTGTTTCTTCACTTTGTAAGCTATCACAATCATGTAAGTCAGTGTTTCTCAATCTTGGCAGCTTTCAGAATGCATTCTGAAAGCTGCCAAAAGTTGAACAATACTGATCTAAGTGACTCTAGGCTGCATACAACATGTTAAAGCAATGAAATAAGTCGAAAACAATGACAAGCAACAACAACAACAGCCAATATCTGTTTATCAGGGAAGGAGATAACAAGCACCAAGGAATAAAATCCAAAATCACTGTAGCGAAAGGCCTGCTGCAAAAAATGGATTTTAAAGGCTTCTCTAAACAAAAACGGGGACAAAACAATTTAGATTTTGGAGAAGATACAATCTCATAGAGCAGTAGGGGTGGGGCCCACAGACAAAGAGCCCATCTCCAAGGTCCACAAGATGACATGTTGTTGTGGAAATGGAAGATGGGCAGAAGAGATGTTGCCTTGGGAAAGATCAGCTAAGAGAGGGCAGAGCCCATAGTCACATAAGGAATGGACAATCAGGCTCAGAAGGAACACTTCCCACCCCCCCAGGCTGTAAAGGAGATGGTGAGAGATTGTACAGGTGGTCCTTGATGTACGACCACAATTGAGCCTCAAATTTGTTGCTAAGTGAGACATTGGTTAAGTGGGCTTTGCCCCATTTTACGACCTTTCTTGCCATAGTTGTTAAGTGAATCGTTGCCGTTGTTGAGTTAGTAGCATGGTTGTTAAGTGAATCTGACTTCCCCATTGACTTTGCTTGTCCGAAGCTTGCAAAAGGTGATCACATGACCCCGGGACACTGCAACCGTCATAAATATGAACCAGCTGCCAAGCATCCAAAATTTGATCACATGACCGTGGGGATGCTGCAACGGTCATAAGTGTGAAAAATGGTCATAAGTCCATTTTTTTCAGTGCCATTGTAACTTTGAACAGTCACTAAATGAACTGTTGTAAGTCGAGGACTACCTGTACTTTTAGACTTGCAAGATTCTGTTTATGTAGCCTTAAAATAAATTAGAAGTAGCTCATCTGATCAAATTTCCTGTCTCATTTACCTAGGAAAGCTGATACTGGTATATGTTAATCATAGGACTTGCTGTAAGTCTAATGTCCTAGTTCTAATCAGATGTTAGGTATCATTGAACAAGGCAGTCCTGCAGAGAACTAGGCCATGAGCTTTGAAAGGCCTTAAACATTAACCAATAATGCAGTTATTCTGTACATACATTTAATATGGCTTTAATTTTTTTTAAAATGAAAAGATTCATAGTCCCATCTTAGATATTAGCCTTCTGCAACCTGGCATTCTCCAAATGTGGCACTTCCCAGCCAGAATGGTGAAAATGTTTATTATCTAGCAATTTGAACCACTGAGGTCTGAACAGATCTGGAGAATGTTCTGCTAAAGAAATTTGGCATAGGCATTTATTGAGAAGTGAATCCTGCTGTTTATTTATTTATTTGTATTTCACCTTTATCATATTTACAAATAACTCAAGATTATCCAACATACCTTCCTTCTCCTATTTTCCCCACAACAACCACCCCGTGAGGTGAGTTGGGCTGAGAGAGAATGACTGACCCAAAATCACCCACCTGGTTTTCATGGCTAAGGCAGGACTAGAACTTCACAGTCTCTCATTTTCTAGCCTAGTGCCTTAATCACTAGATCAGACTGGCTCCCTAGTTGCTCGGAGAGTGCTTTCTAATAATTGGTTTAAGGAAATTCCAGAGACATCTTTCATTGCTCCATTATGTAATTTTACGAGGAACTCAGATATTGCTCAACTATACAGCATTAAATATTGCATAAACCTTATGTTGTCCTGATATGCTTCCCTTCCTAAGAGGCATTCAATGCGCGCTTCTCCTTATTATCTCTGGAAGACAGTCCGTGTGAGGGATATTAGGTTAAAAAACAGTGAATGACCCAAATCTCCTAGTCATTGAAGGATGGTTTGCCCTGCTGCAGGTAATCTTAATAACACCATCAAAGTATTGCAAGATATTACAATATTGCAATACTAGATTGTATTGCAATACAATTCATATAAGAGAATGTCCTAGTACACATAAGAGCCCAGACTGTGAAATGCAGGAAGAAAATCAAGACCTTCCACACTTCAGCTATATCTTCCACAATGTGGTCCTTGATGCATTGAATTGTCCTTTCATGCTACATGTTTCCCTTTAAAGAGGCAAACAGTGGAAATGAGGTTTGGAAAACATGGATCCAATACTATATTCTTGGGTGAAAAGACCTGCCATTTCTCACTACTGGTTGGTTAGGCTGGGGGTGAAGGGAGTTGACCCCAAGTCTCAAGAGCTCCAAGCTGCCTCGTTCAACAGCAGAGATCTGTGAGGGGAGGAGGAGGAGGGGTAGATTAAGTGGTTGCACAAACAATGAAAGTACATGAGAAAAGGGAAGGGAAAAATCAGCAGATTTCTATTCCTCTTTCTGAAAAGGATCCATGTAAATTAACAAGTAAAGCTATTGTCCAATTTACCCTCTTGTGAAGGTCTTCAGGAAGACTTCTCCGTACACGACAGATTTTTCCTTAATCCTGAGTTTCCTTTCTTTCTCCAAATAATATAAGCCTCCCTCAACACAGTGCCCTCAAAATCTCATACATTATTGAGTTTGTACATTTTACTATGACACAGTTTACTTAAAGATGGCTTGTGGAAACCCTCCCCCCCCATGTATTAGTTTCATAAGTGAGCAACTATGGCTAACAAACTAACACTTTGGGATGTTCTGTGTGGATCATCAGATCCCACCAGGAGGATTTAGAGAAAAGTCACATTAAAACCAAAAACAATAAAGCTGGCCAAACTTGCAGAGGCAAAAGGGGAGCACTGCTAAAATCTGTGCTTGGTTTCCCCCTTTGCAAAGCAGCTAGTGCCTGCCCAGGCAAACAGGAAGTGACTTTTGAAAGCATTCTTACTTTGCCCGTGCAAGGCCCATTGAGCATGAGCAGAGCCACCAAATTGGAGAACTCTGTGACAGATGCTTTAAAAGTCAATGATGAAAAGTAGCCAGCCTATTTATTACTTCCCTAACTCTATCCCCCAATACACCAGTTTTTTTGCAGGGTTTGTCAGTTATTCCCCCCCCCATGTGACTTTCTGTTCCCTTCCTTTCCTAGAAACTGAGAACTATGACTCAGACCGAGCTCCAGAGGACTCTACTGCTGCCTAGGCCGAGAGTGCTGATGAGGAGGAGGCAAAGAACCTGGGAGAAGTGTTAGGAAGCTCTAGCAGTTAGGAAGCAGCCTTCAGTGGACACAACACTGCAACAGATTTGCATGCTCAACTTTAAAATGCAACGCAATATCTAATTTATGCCATCAAACATACTCTTTGGTTTGTTTTCTCCTAAACATATGCTTCTTGCTTAAATAATGCAGGACTGTTTGAGCATAGGGGATGATAACTAATCTTTGAAGTTACCTTTGGTTTCCAGACTTTTCCACATGAAGGAAGGAAGGAAGGAAGGAAGGAAGGAAGGAAGGAAAAGGAAAGGAAAGGAAAGGAAAGGAAAGGAAAGGAAAGGAAAGGAAAGGAAAGGAAAGGAAAGGAAAGGAAAAAGGTAGATTACATCATAGATTTCGTCTGAAGCTATCATTCAGGTATGGCACCTTCCTTCCTCCAGATACAGAAATCACTGTGAGGAATGAAAACCTACTCTGGCTAGTCTGAATTTAGAGCATGCAAGCCATTGTTTAAGGGATCTTGGTTTGTAACATCCACTCCAAAGTGAAGCCCAAGTCCATGGAAGGAAGGAAGGAAGGAAGGAAGGAAGGAAGGAAGGAAGGAAGGAAGGAAGGTTAGCTGACAGACACTGGAATCTAGAGGTTAATTTCCTCATCTGCAATCTACTCTAAACAAGCTGACAGTACAGAGGGGTGCTTAGTTTGTCTGTAATCCAGTCTGGAGAAATACAGTATCACTGCCATTGATTTGAGATTTATACATAATAACTGTTCTCAGAAAATTGAGGTGAAAGGTGACTCTTATTAGTAAATCTAATTGTGCTAATACTGTAAAGTAAGAGATAGAATTAAGAGAAGGGGTAGTGACGAAGGAAGATTGAGAGTTTTGAAGGTGATAATCTATGGTATTGTGGAATAACTTTTTTAAAACATTAAAGATGTCAAGTACTTCCACAATGACTAAAACGATAAAAAAACCAATGCCAACAACACCCTCTGCAACAGGACAGAAGCTAATAACAGATATGCCGTGTTGTGAAAAACCAGGACCGGCACCAAACCTGCAAAGTTTACAATCTACATTAAATATGATTCAGGAATTCATGATAAAAACATAGGAATCAATTACAAATAATCATGAGGAAATGAAGGGTGATGTAGGTGGGGTAAAAGAGGATATAAAGAAGTTGGACAATAGAATGTAGACAATCCAATAGTCAAAAATGAGCAGAAAATAAAAGAGATAGAAGAACAGAAAAAACAGAAAAGAAATTAGAAGAAACCGGAGAGAAATTGACAGTAGTGAACAGAGAATTGGAAGAGGCAATAACCCACTTAGAATTAGAGAAATCCGCCTTCTACTTAAGATTCCAAAATGTTATAGAAACAAGGGAAGAAGATCTACCTAAATTAATGGCAGATATATTAGCAGACTCCTTGCAAATGGAGAAGAGTGAATTGATAAACAATATCAATGAAACTTACAGGGTACAAATGAACTATGCAAGAAGACATAGACTGCCACGTGAAATCCACATACGATTTGCGAAAAAAGCTGTTAGGGACAAGGTATACAGAAGAACGAGGGATGAGCAGTTGACATATCAGAGAAGAGAGATTATAGTTTTAAAACAGGTACCTAAAAGAATTAGAGAAAAGAGAAGGAGTTATCAATTTCTTGCAACACAATTAATAAAAAATAAAACTCTGTTCCGCTGGTAGATACCTGAGGGCATGTTAATAACATGGCAAGATAAGAAGATAAGGATTGATACAATAGACAAGGCCCAGGAATTCTACGAGCGGTACATAGAGGAAGAACTAGACAGTAGAGAAGAATTGGAAACTAAAAGCCAAGAGGAGCAACAGTCAGAGGAAACGGAATTAGAACAAGATACGAGAAAGAGGAGTGATACTGAAACTCAGGAAAGAGAGGGAGCGAGAACAAGAAATCAAAGGGAAACAAGACAAAGGAAAGGAATAAGGGCAACAAATAAGTAGAGGAATGGAAGAGAAAGTGAAATTACTATCAGTTAACGTAAATGGACTAAATTCACAAAAAAAAGGACAAGTATTTTCTAAACTTTATAAACATAAACTTTATAAATATAACATGGACATTATATGCATACAGGAGGTACACATTAAAAAAGAGAACGGTAACCTCCTGGAAGCCCCCAAACTAGGTAAAGTATTTTTAGCCTTAGCTGAGACAAAAAAAAAAGAGGAATTGCAGTTTATATAAAAGATTGGCTTAAACCCAAACAGATATTTGTAGATGAAGAGGGAAGAATGTTACTAATTGAAATATTAATAAAACAAAAAAGAATATTAATTGCAGTTATTTATGCTCCAAATATTAAACAGAAAGAGTATTACAGTAAATTACACAAGCAAATTGTAAAATCGGAATTGGATAATATATGTCTAGTCCAGGGGTGGGTTCTAACTTACCTCGCTGCCAGTTCACTTCCTCTCGCGCCGTGCAAAAAAATAAAAATAAAAAAAAGCCGGAAACAAGATGGTGACACATGCGTAGTGCCGGAAACTCAATAAAATAAAATTCAAAAAAATTAAAAAAAATAATAAAAAAAATTAAAAAAAGATGGCAGCGCCCACGGACCGGCACCGACCGAACTGGATCCATGACATCATCGTGATGTCACCAGCGGGTTGCTACCGGTTCAGGCGAACCGATCCAAACCGGGAGGAACCCACCTCTGGTTTAATCGGGGATTTTAATGCAGTAGTAGACCCAAAAAAAGATTACAAAACAGGAGGGGAAAAGAATTATGAAAGGAGAACATTGCCAAAGACCTTTCTTGAAATGACTAGAGAGCTAAGTGTAAAAGATGTTTGGAGAGGAATTAACCCACAAAAAAATCAGTATACATATTTCTCCAACCCCCACAATTCATGGTCCAGGATTGACATGGTCTGGATGGACCCAGAAATGGAAAAAAATGTAGAGGAAGTAGAAATAAAACTGAATATTTGGGCAGATCATAACCCGCTAATAGTTAAATGGAAAGGTAAGGAAAGAAGGAAAAAGAGATGGACCAGGAATCAAAGGGTGGTGAAAGAAAAGAATTATGTCAAATACATAGAAAAAGAATTAGGGTTTTTTCCTGAAGGAAAATTGAATTAACAAACAACTATCCAAAACCTGTGGGATACAACTAAAGCCTACGTCCGGGGCCTTACCTTGGCATATACAATACGGAGAAATAAAAATAAAAAGAAACAATATATAGAACTGCAAGAGAAATTGGGGAAATTGGAATATAAAATGCAGAAAGAACCTCATAACCAGGAAATTAAGAAAGAA
Organism: Thermophis baileyi; assembly: GCA_003457575.1. NCBI lineage: Eukaryota > Metazoa > Chordata > Lepidosauria > Squamata > Dipsadidae > Thermophis > Thermophis baileyi. Next base: position 1,594,294 of record QLTV01004389.1, read on the forward strand.
AAAGATATAATTAAACATAAACTAAATGTACTTACACAAGAAGAAGTGGCCCAAAAAATTAGAGCAAACAGACAAAATTACTTTGAAAATGCTAAAAAAACGGGGAGATAGTTGGCCTATAAACTAAAAAAAGAAAGAGAAAAGAAATTAATACAACAACTGGAAGATGAAGGAGGGGTGATATACCATCAGAAGGAGGGGGGAAAAAGATAGCAACATGATATTTTCAAAATTTGTATAGACAAGAGAAGATTGAAGAAGATGACATTAAAAAATATCTACAACAGAGAAACCTCCCATCATTACCAGACACATCAAAGGAACTATTGAATGATAAAATAACAATATCAGAATTAAGAAGGGCAATCAAAAAAAAAAACCACCCCAAAACAATAAAACACCGGGCCCAGACGGGATCCCAGCAGAATTCTATAAAGAACTGCAGGAATCATTGGAGAATTTACTACTAGAAATATATAATGAAGTACTTGACCGAGCTAAGACACCAGAATCCTGGATGGAGGCACTGATAACTTTAATCCCCAAAGATAATATGGAAAGACAAAAAATTCAAAACTATAGGCCAATCTCGCTGCTGAATGCCAACTATAAAATATTTATGACAATAATGGCAGAAAGGATGAAAAATATATTAAATGAAAATATACATTCAGATCAGAACGGTTTTCTACCCAATAGACATATAAAAAATAATATAAGAACGATAATGAATACACTAGAATATTACGAAAAACATTCAGAAAAACAAGTAGCACTGATATTCCTTGATGCCAAAAAGCATTTTATAATTTAAATTGGGATTTTTTTATTAATCAATTAGTAGCAATGAATTTCGGTGAGAAATTTATTAGGACAATTAGAGCAATATATTCAAACCAGAAGGCAAAAATTATATTAAACGGAGAAATTACAGAAGGCTTTAGTATTACAAAAGGGGTAAGACAGGGATGTCCCTTATCCCCTTCTTTATTTATATTTTCAATAGAGACTTTGATGCAACAAATCAGACAGAACCGAGAGATAAAAGGATTAAAAACCAGAGTACCAGAATATAAGGTACAAGCCTTCGTGGACGACTTAGCATTCATTATAGAAGAATCTTTAGAGACAGGTCCGATACTACTACAAGATATTAACCAGTTTGGTAAGGTAGCAGGGCTCAAAATAAATAAAGAAAAAACCAAAATTTTAACCAAAAATTTAACCAAAAGACAAAATGAAGAATTAGAGGAGAAATTGGGAATTTCAATAGCTAAGAAAATTAAATATTTGGGAATATGGTTATCGGCAAAATGTAGTACAATAAAAGAAGATAATTATAATAATCTGCTGAGACAAATACAAAAAGATCTAGAAAATTGGAATAAATTACAGATATCATTAATTGGCAGAATCTCAACGATTAAAATGAACATACTACCCAAACTGCTATATCTTTTTCAAACAATCCCGGTAAAATTAGAGAAGAAATTTTTTGATCAAATAAATAAAATAACATTCAAATTTGTATGGGCAGGGAAAAAACCGTGCATTAAATTTAAACTCTTGCAAGATAGTAGAAGAAAGGGGGGCTTTGGACTCCCGGATTGGGAGCTTTACTATCAGGCAGCTGCTTTGACATGGATTAGAGATTGGATTCGGCTCAAAAATAAAAGAATACTAGCGTTAGAGGGTCATGACCTCCAATTAGGCTGGCACGGTTTTCTTTAGGATGGAAAAAATAAGTCACATTCCTACTTTCAAAGACATATAGTAAGGGATGCTCTCTTTAATGTCTGGATAAAGATAAAAAAACCATTGTAGAAAAATTCTAAACTGGCTTTCAACTATGGAGGCAATCATTTATCCAAACAGCATTGACCTTAGTAAAATGGTAAAATATTCAGAGCTTCTAGATGAAAAAGGAGATTTAAAACCAATTCAAGATTTGAAAGAGCAGGGAATAAATATAGATTGGTGGCCGTACTTACAAATCCAAACAAGATTTTAAAAAGATCGAGAACAATACGGCATTTATGTGAAACAATTAGAACTAGATAAAATTTTACTAGGAACGGAGAAAAAAAATGATTACAAAACTATACAATTTTTTACTAAGATATAAAATGGAGGAAGAGACTGTAAAAGAAACGATGATTAGTTGGGCCAGGAACTTTGGGCATAATATAGAATTAGAACAATGGGACAAACTTTGGGAAAGGAACTACAAATTAACGACAGTGGTGGCATACAAAGAAAACCTTTACAAAATGTTTTATAGGTGGCATTTACCCCCAGCGAGATTGGCCAAAATGTTTTCAAATTTATCCCCTAAATGTTGGAGATGTAATTATAAATCTGGAACATACTATCATATGTGGTGGATGTGCCCCTCCACAAGGAAGTACTGGTGTAAAATTCGAAGGTGGTTGGAAGAAATTACAGAGCAAAAAATTGATTTGAAACCAGAATTATTCCTATTAGGAATAATAGACCTGAAAATGAATAAGAAACTTCAATATATTATACTGCATATACTCACTGCAGCTAGGATTACATTCCCACAACATTGGAAACAAAGTAACATACCCTCAGAAGAAGTAGTAATTAGGAAAATTCTTGAATGTGCTGAAATGGATAAAATGACCCTGGAGTTGAAAGAGAGAGACGATTCGGATTATTATGGAAATATGGAATAAGGTGTACAATTGGCTCAAAAATAGAAAATGATATGGTAATAGAAGGAATGTTAATTGGAGTAATTAAACAACATTAAGTATAAAGATGTAAATACAAATGTAAATAAAATGTAGATATGAAAAATCAATATCCTTAGAATTGTTAAAAGATATATCAATATAATGTTATTATACTAATGCAAATTATGTAAGGTACAAATGCAAATTATGTAAGTCAATATGGAAAGCTGTAAAATACTTTTAAACGGTATGTATTGTTTTGTTATGTTTTGTTTTGTTTTCTTCTTTTTGTATTTGTGGTTGTTTGTTATGTTGTTTTTTAATGAGAAAACTGTTTAATAAAAACTATTTTTAAAAAGAAAAGAAAAGGAGGTATCCAGTGTCTTTTAGAAAGTGCCAATCATGGTTTGAACAAGATGTCTATTTTCTCATTTCCATGAGCTCTAAACCTGCCAGAGATTACTGTTTTGCAATTTCTTCATAAGGAGAAACTGTATAGAGTACTTGAGGGTCTGAAGTCTTTTTCTTGTCTGGAGAGGATTACAAAGAGCCAATCTATTCACCAGCTCCGTCATGGCGGAGCTGTCTTCAATTCACTATTACTTACCTGAATGTCAAACTTTTCCTCCAGCTTATCATTTTCCAATGATTTCATTCTGATCATGCCTATTCTGTAGTAATCTCTACAGTCTACTGCCTCTTTCCATCGGAAGGAAGGAAGGAAGGAAGGAAGGAAGGAAGGAAGGAAGGAAGGAAGGAAGGAAGGAAGGAAGGAAGGAAGGAAGGAAGGAACTTAGACTTAGACCTGGGGTGTCAAACTGGTGGCCCGTGGGCCGGATGTGTCACATGCAGGCCACGCCCATCCCAACTCCGTGAAGGGAAAAAACAATGACAGCAACGTGACGCGGCGAGTTTGACACTTGTGACTTCGACTTAGAATAACTTTATTGTCACTTTGAATGTACATTAATTGGCATACATTTAAATGACATTTCGTTGCATACAGCTCTCAAATGGTCACCACCTCCAATATACACTACATACGGTAAACATGACAAAATAAATAAACAAACAAACAAACAAACAAGCAAACAAATACAAAATTATGCATATACCCAAATATATTATATGACACAGAGGAAGGAAGGAAGGAAGGAAGGAAGGAAGGAAGGAAGGAAGGAAGGAAGGAAGGAAGGAAGGAAGGAAGGAAGGAGGCTCTAACTAGAGAGTAGAGGTTAATTTTTGCATCTGCAATCTAATTTAAATAAATACTATGTCAGTGCCATTTATTTGTGTGCTAGAAATCTCCCCCAGACTTTCTTGAAGGCTGCCTTCACATCTTTGTTACGTAAGCTATAAATTAAAGGGTTGACCAGAGGGTTGATTACTGTATAAAACAATGCATTTGCCTTGTCTGAATTTGGAGTGTGTTGAGAGTGGGGTCTGCAATACATGATAAGAATGGAACCATAGAAGAGAGTGACTGAAACCAAGTGAGCAGAGCAAGTGAAGAAGGCTTTGCGTCTCCCTGCAGCTGAGCGGATACGCACTATGGCTGCCCCAATACCAATATAGGAACTCAGGATCACAACTGTGGTTGCTAACATATTACTACCAATAAGAGTAGCCAGAATGAGTTCATATACTTGTGTGTCATCGCAGGCCATCTTCACAAGTGGCACCACATCACAAAAGTAGTGGTTGATGACATTTTCCCCACAAAAACGTAGTCGAAAGGTGTTACCAGCATGTGCAATGGCATTGGCAAAGCCAGCTACATAGGAACCTACCACCAGCTGGATGCACAGCTTCTTGGGCATGGCAGTAGCATAAAGGAGTGGGTTGCAGATGGCCACAAAGCGGTCATAGGCCATGAAGGCCAGTAAGAAGCATTCACTGAAGCTTAATCCAGCAGAGAAGAAGAACTGGGCTGTGCAACCAGCAAGGGACATGTGGTTGTCGATCGACACACAGTCAGACAAGATCCGAGGAGTGTAGACCGAGGAGTACCAGACATCCAGGAAGGAAAGGCTGCCCACAAAGAAGTACATGGGTGTGTGTAAGCAGGAGTCCAGGTAGATCAGGGCCATGAGACCCAGATTCCCAATCAGTGTTAGGGTGTAGGATGCCAAGAACAGCACAAAGAAGATTATGCGTAGAAATGGGTCTGTTGTAAATCCAACCAAGACAAAATCAGTGACCAATGTCTGATTGCTTTTCACTTCCATTGTTTTCATAAGCATAACCTGTTTACAGAGGAAAGAGGACTAAGAATTTGGCAGATGTCAGTCGAGGAATAGAGAATTCATTCAAAATCTTTGAAGGATGTGTTGAACCCCCAACAGCTTTGGTACAATTTTGTCAATGTTGCCCCAAACTGATTTTGCTTCTGCTTTTTAATATTCTATAACCATTTACAGGATGTAGGTCAGAATCATATGCATTCTGTGAGCTTTTCCAACTCATTCTGAATGTAGATCTCAGCATACTTGAGTACTTGAGTGACGTTATTGGCTGTCTGACCTTTAGGAGGCTTAGGGCTAAGTAGAATTTTGAGGAAGACCAATCCGTGAAATTAGAGCTATGTCCTAGGACAGATAATGTGTAGCCACTTTTACATATTTGCCAAGATAACTATATAGACTTGCTCATGTAAACACGAGGAGTCAACCTGGACATGAAGGAAACATTGGCTTTTCCAACAGGACACAGGGATATGGAGGCATATATTCCACATGGATTCTTTCTCCTAAGGGGATATAAAAAATGTTTGGCAATGATTTCCCATATTGAAATTGTGTCTGGATTATTTAAGGGAGAATAAAGTGTAGGAATTTCCTTGGTGGACCCAACACATTTCAGTCAGCTGATTTGGAGATGGTTACATTGTGATATGATTCATTGAAGAAGCCCACTCAGGTCTTTGGGGCTACATTGCCATATGCTCAAATAGTAGTATTGACAGGGAGCATTTTTCTTCTGCTGGGCATTCATCTCCAGCCAAGAGTTGGCTTTACAGTCTGTGAGGTGATAAATTAGGTTTCATACATACTACATATAAAATAAACTCCATGGTTTTACCAAGGCTCGAAAGGGAGAGAGCGTAAATCTGAATGCCTGCCCAGAATTAGACTCCTGCTCCTAACAAGACTAAGAAAATCATAGGTGTTACATATTGTAATTAGTTACTGAAACCAAGAGCTGAAGTCTTCACTCAGGTCCGCTGTTTAAGTGGGAGAATTGCTTTAAACTGATTGGTTGCCCGGCTGACAACTCCCTATAAAAGGAACGCTGTCAGCCAGGCTGTTGTTTCACTGTACTGAATAAAGAGCTTAACTGAAGATTACTCTGCATCTCTTCCATTCAAACCCAAAATCAAACAATAGGTATGCAGAAAATAAGGATATGTTTGCAACTACAAAAAACTACATTTGTAAAAAGAGAATGGCTTAAATTATAAAATCACTTTCAATTCTATGTAACCCAGATCTTTGTAATAATCTATTTGCTATGGGCACACGTAGGGAAAAAGAAAGAAAAGAACAAGAGATTAAAATGATCCAAAATCTACCATCCCAAATTAAAATTAGCAAAAGCATCCTGGTAACTTTTATTGGTTTGAGATGGCAAAGTCTTTTGATCACTCGGCAGAAGAAACAGCAAAGCCTAGAAATATTCTTACTACAATGCAGATCAGGTGTGGGGTGGGCTTCATAGTTAGGAGAGCAGGAATAACATTGTTTAAAGTTTAGATTCCAGACAGGATGAGGTCATTGTATTGTAATGGGGGAAGAGTACATGTAGTAGAGTTACATGCTGTTAACGTGAATTGCAAGTAAAGAAAGGTCATACATAAATACCTGAGAATCTGAAGTTTTGCACGTGAAATTTTGAACCTGTGGATTTTACAATGATAGATGCATTTTCAGTCTGTAAAAATCAAAGAAGGGAAAATGAGGTATACTTTTTGATATCAACACCTCACAAAGCAGGTTTAGAGGGGCCTAGAATAATTCAAATCTAGTCAAAATATTTTAAATGTTGCAAAAATAATTCAATACTATGCACTCAGTTAACTGACCATCAGAGGAAACATTTCTTCATAATTATCAAGGAATTGCTGCATCCATAGTGTAAATTTTTAAACAGATAATATCTTTTTAGAAAATCTGCATCTTGCTAAATTAACTTGTATGGATCATCATGCTAACTGGGAATTCTTACATTCTTTAATTTATCTGTTGTTAATGTCTTTTCAATCTGGAAAGAATTGGACCTTCCCCATACCAAAGATGCTAGGTCACATATGAATTCTTTTACACTCAACACAATTGGCTGGAGAGCAATTCCTCCAAAGCAGAATTATTTCAAAATTGAAGAGAGAGAAAGCTTAGGCTGGCTGGAGCTGTAAATCTAAAACATATAGCAGAAAGTCCAAATAGGGAAAGAAAGAGTTAATGGATTTCAAGAACGCAGAGTGATATTAGGGGTCATGATTACTACTTGCACTGTAGTAATAACTGTTTCTCTATTGTGCTATTGAAATACAGGTAGTCCTCAACTTACGACCACAATTGAGCCCAACATTTATGTTGCTAAGTGAGAAATGTGTTAAGTACGTTTTGCCCCATTTTACAACTTTTCTAGCCACATTTCTTAAGCGAATCACTGCAGTTGTTAAGTTAGTAACACGGTTGTTAAATGGATCTGGTTTCCCTACTGACTTTGCTTGTCAGAAGGTTGTAAATGGTGTTCGTGTAACCCCAGGACACTGCAACTGTCATAAATGTGAGTCAGTTGCCAAGCATCCGAATGTAAATCACACGACCATAGGGATGCTGCAAAGGTCATAAGTGTGAAAAATGATCATAAATTACTTTTTTCAGTGCCACTGTAACTTCGAATGATCACTAAGTGAACTGTTGTAAGTTGAGGACTACCTGTACACTACTTTATTCTCTGACACCTACAGGGTTCAGTCTTTTACAGCTTCCTTACTTAATGAATTCAGATTCCCTAGTTAGCCTGAGTCACCCCATGTCTAAAGCTCTGTAATCCCGAAAATATTCTGATCTCTAAATTATCTCATATGATGCAACTCTTTATTGAAATACTCTCCAATTTTCTAGACCTTTGAAATCCCCCTTCAGAAAATTGGACCACTCAAACATTTCTTGTATTTTTTTTAAAGCCCCTCTGTGAGGAAGATGGATGGGTAAGAAATTTGATAGAGATAGATAGATAGATAGATGGATGGATGGATGGATGGATGGATGGATGGATGGATGGATGGATGGATGGATAGATAGATAGATAGATAGATAGATAGATAGATAGATAGATAGATAGATAGATAGATAGATAGATAGATAGATAGATAGATAGATAGATAGATACTTTAGATCTTTTTCTCAGCCATACAACTGCCTAGCTTTCCAGAGCACTGATAACTCGATTTCACTATTCTGCACTGCTCTTTGTCTACAAAATTTCATAAAACTAAGTTTCTACCAACTTAGATTCAGTTGTTCTCTTGGAGGTACATCTTCTCTGACCAGATTTCACCAGAATAACCAGGCACACACCAAGGAGAAATTTAAAAAAAAAATTTCTTTTCAAGTTTGGGAAAAAAAAAAAAAACAGAAAGATTTTCTCGCTTTTTAATGAGAATCCCAACTTCGCTGCCTGAAGTTGGTCGCTCCACTCTGACAAAGTCCAGGTAGGGCTCTCCTTAAAAGCTGTCCTTAAAATGGCATCACTTAAGTACAACCAACAAACAAGGGGGGGGGCAGCGCTATGTAACCTGCGTGCATCTTTGAAGACTTTTTCTGTATCTGAAAGAGCATATGCACTTGTCTTCCTGGTGTCACTGAGTGACCTCATTTCCAGCCAGTAGAGCAGCAGAAAAGATCTGCCCTCTTTCCTCACGTTTTTCAGCCAAGATTCTTCCTGAGACTCATCTCAACAAGGGGTGCCATCTTCTGCTTAGATCCAAATTATTGTCCCTTTTCCTCAAAGGTGGAAATAGTTCTCTTTCCACTTCATAGAAGTCAGCAGTTTAGGTCATTAAACATTCTAAAGATGTGCTGTGAAAAGCTTTCTCTGTCCTTTCTCAGAGCTCTACCTGGACTTTGTTTTTCAAATCCTGTTTTAAGGCATGTGTCAGAGGCAGGTTTGACTCCTACCTGCTGTTAGAGAAAATGTGAAGAAATTGAAGGGTCACAATGCATGATGCATGGACCTGCTTCTGGGGTGAATCGGAAGTCAGAAAAGTAATTTGCCTTCGAACCCCTTAGAATTAGTTAAATTCCAGCTGGGGAAATTAAAATCTTGATGGGAATCTCCCTAAATTAAACCTGGAGATGCCAAACTTACCTGAATGAAGTGGAGTATGTCTTTCCACTAAGTCTGTTTGGACAAGCTAACAGATCACCGTACATGGGATGGGAGCCTTGTTTTCCTAAATAAGGTGAGCACAATATTCCTTCAAATTAAGTAGCCTCAGTTCCCTGTGGAAGTACTTAGACTGAGTCTTTCCTCTGATGATCTGAAGGTGGAACATTAGTATCATGCCAAACGTTTTTTCTTAACTTTCCCAAAGGGAATTTCATCTAAGAAAAGAATGGGGGAAAAACCACCATTCCCTACCCGAGATCTTCAAGTAAACAATCATCTTCCACATTAGAAGTTCAGTCATTTTATGTATTTATTTAGTATTCCACCTTATATCACCTGTCTCAGGGCCCTTTCTGGAAGAAACAGTGGTGTTTACACTTGATAATAGCCAGCCTTTTTATTATTATAATAAAAAACTATTTATTTAAATAGGTTTTAGAGAAAAACATAAAAAGGAAAAGAAAAGAAAATAACAAAGACAACAATAACAAACTGAAGAGAGGAAAAAAAACAGATTAATAAGAAAGCTGCTAGTTAGAGTGGACGATTCACCTGACCTGAGTCCTGGTTCTAAGTCTATACAGATTCAAATCAAAACTAACTAAAGCAAATAATTATGGCTTCATCATATTTTGCAAGTAAACCTCAATTTCTGCATTATAAAGAAAACCCTAAAGATCTATTAAATATTGTGGATTTTTTTAAAAATTGGTGCCTTACACCTCTTAAAAATATTTTATTTTTATGGAGCTTTTAAAATCAGTCCCTTTAATACAACCTCCCCCCACTTCCTCCCCCCCCCAACTTCTTATGTTTCTAAAAGTTAAAGACACATAGTTTGGCAAATTCTTTCTAGGAAACACACACACACACACACACACAAATATACACACAGCTTTGTAAAGTTGAATAGAAAAATATGAATATTCACCCACATAAACATTTTGAAGCAGTCCCTGTATCAGATTTTATTTCCCCATTAGCAAGCCATGGTTTAATTTGACAAAATTTAACCGGTAACACAAATGCTCACACACCTCCCCTCCAACCCAAGAGCAAAGAATACTATTCCTTATCCAAATGTCTAGACATGTCAGGATCATGATTCATGGCATGGGCTGAAGTCTGTCACATGACAGCCAGTAACGACAGCCAATAACTCTGTCACATGACAGTCAGTAAGGGTCGGGATGATATGTCCGGGCATGTCTGGGCATCAACTGCATGTGATTTCCAGTTGTGAATCAAACTCTGTTTTCTATTAAGAGACATGGTGATTTAAATGATCATGAGTTCCTGAACCATCATCACTGTATGTCTCCTTGGAAGCTTCTTATGGAGCAATATTGATGTATTGTGGGTGGTGATTTACCTCCTTCAGGCTGTCCTTCCCATCTTCCCTCTGCCATTTTGTCTGGCAGGAAAAACAGGTGCCTGGTTTCCACTGAGGCACCTTCTTGTCACGACTGCCAGGTGCTTGCATGTTCGTTATTGTATGTTAAATGGGTTCCTTGCAAACCCAGTTTTTGCTCTTTTCAAAGAGGGGGGAAATCAGTACTTATAGAAGCAGGACTAGGCCTCTCCTGATGAAGCTGTCATGGAAGTGTGTGTGCTTACGATACATGTGACTCTCACTTGGTCCCTGGGAGATGGAGGTGCTGCCTGTAGCTTTCTCTCCCTTTCAAGAGTCTTCCTAGGGCTTTACTGTTGAAGGTCTCAAGGAAGGAAGAAGGGTGCATTGAAAAGGGAGAAATAGTTATTTTCTGCTTCAGTCAATGCAAAGTGTGCAACACCAGTTTGGCAATAGATTGAACAACAAGTTACTGGCACAGAGCACACAGTTGCTCTATCCTATCACTCTGGTAAATTGAAAGGTGGCTAATCCTGGATCCCAGCTACCTACCTGCCTTCAGTTAGGAGCAGCCCCACTCCACCCTTCAATAAAGAATAAAATTGCTGATTTTTTTCTCTCTTCTTAATGGGTGATTCTTAGTTGGGAAGGAAGTGAAGCTGAAGGAATACACCAATTGTTGATTTTAAATTGTCCCATATGAAACCAGTAAAAGCTGTCCAGCCAGATTGCTGAGGCAGAATAGGACTTGGTTTTGGGGCAATGTGATTAAAGCTGTATACTTTTTAAAATAATCATGAGTGGAGGAACATTTATATGAATGTGACTATGAGGAGGGCCCTCAAGGTAATTTCCAAATTGTGAGTAGAGTTTGGGAGACAATTAAGCACACCTTTAATCCATAAGTGTACATCCTCCCCAGCACTCACACTTTCTTTTTTTAAGTAGTAATTTCATTGAAAGTTATACTTAAAATTTTCAAATAACGTCCCACAAGTTGATTTATCATTTTCTCTTTGTCCCCTCAGAAATTCCTTCACAAATTTAACACATCTATATTTTAACCTTAATCACATACACTAATTTTATAATCCTTTCTTTTCCTTTTTGATGCCATAGCTTATCACTTTCTCTGTAAATTCAACAACAAAAAAAATCTATTCTTTCCATATCGTATATATAAACAAATCTTTAAAGCCTTTAGCCTTTAAAGTAATTTAGTCCAGATTGAAGACTGAACCTATTAAGAGCTACCGGTACTAGAAAGATCATCATGTATATGTATATGTATATGTATATGTATATGTATATGTATATGTATATGTATATGTATATGTATATGTATATGTATATGTATATGTATATGTATATGTATATGTATATGTATATGAACCTTGATCAAATAAACCAACTTTATATTCCTTTTTGTTTTTAAAATCTTGATATTTATTCCTTTTAAAAAGTATCCCCAAAGCTTATTTCTTTTTATTTTCTCTCAGGAACTCCCTTGTGAGTATAACACATCTCTTTTGTAAGTCCAAGATAAATAAATTGTCCAAGTCACTCCCCTGATTTATTATTTGTCTGTTGCTTTTAGTGATTAAATCATCAACTGGTTTCACTTGTAAATACAGTCCATTTCATTCTTCTATTTTGTCATTTTAAAATCCATATCCCAAACAGTCTCATTCTCATTTGTATCCTCTTCTCTTTAAATTCATTTTATTGTAGCATACAATCTTAAAATAAATTTCTGAGTGCATTGTTAGCAAACATCCTTGGTTTCTTTGAAAGTCAATATACTTTTCTCCCTCCTATATTAGTAGAGCTCTTCTCCTTTAATTATAATATTTAGTTATTTCTAGTTGCCTTTAGTGTTCAACCTTTAAATTCTCCCTTTATCATGGGTTTAATCCACAACACTTTCCCACAAGATTTCTTACACTTGAGATTGAAAATCTTCATATGTGTTAAAAGGATTTAAGAAACTCACAAGAAACTCAAAATCTTATTTCTAATTCATCGGACCCTAAGTTCATTTATAATTTTCCAAAAGCATATTTCTAATCACCATTTTGCTGTTTATTAAAAAAAATCTTTAAATTTATATTTAATATTTCTTTCAAGCAATGAAGGAAACATACCTGATGTTTTTAGGCTTGTCAATCAATAGGTCCCTAATAGCTGAAAAGCAATTAACAAGCAATTTCTTAAAGTGATTAGAGAAGGGCATAGGCAAACCTGGTGTTCTTTTAAAGGTGCCAAGCATGGTTTTAGTAAGATGCTATAGTGTTATCTCCCAGAGCTCTAAACCTTCCAGAGTGCTGGCTCCTTGCAGAGAACAACTGTATACAGTAGAGCATTTGTGGGTGATCTGAAGTCTTTTCCTTGTCCAGAGAGAAATTACAAAGAGCCAGTCTATTCATCAGCTCTCCATTCTGCCACAGTGGAGCTGTCTTCAGTTTGCCAATTCTTACCTTGAAGTCAAACTTGTTCTCCAGCTTTTCATTGTCCAATGATTTTATTCTGATCATGCTGAGTGTGTTTCATTCTGTTTCTGCCTCCATGTAGGATGTTGTAAAGTAGGAAGAGGAATGGGAAGATGTATATATTGGAAACAGTTGCTTACCACGAGAAGTAAGTGTGGAAATTTTTGAGGACTGAAGATGGTGGTTAATTCTTGCAGCAATCTCTCAGGTCTGCTGTCTTGCTTCACCATCTTTTACAAAGGAAGGAAGGAAGGAAGGAAGGAAGGAAGGAAGGAAGGAAGGAAGGAAGGAAGGAAGGAAGGAAGGAAGGAAAGCTGACAGTATAGATTGGGGCTTAATTGTCCGTAATCTATTCTGGAGAAATACAGAACCTAAAGCCGCCCAGAGTCCTTCGGGAGTTGGGCGGCATATAAATTTTATAAAATAAATAAATAAATAAATAAATAAATGACATTTATTTGGGTGCTGTGAATCTCCCCCAGATTTTTTTGAAGGCTGCCTTCACATCTTTGTTGCGTAAGCTATAAATTAAAGGGTTGACCAGAGGGTTGACTACTGTATAAAACAATGCATTTGCCTTGTCTGAATTTGGAGTGTGTTGAGAGTGGGGTCTGCAATACATGATAAGAATGGAACCATAGAAGAGAGTGACTGAAACCAAGTGAGCAGAGCAAGTGAAGAAGGCTTTGCGTCTCCCTGCAGCTGAGCGGATACGCACTATGGCTGCCCCAATACCAATATAGGAACTCAGGATCACAACTGTGGTTGCTAACATATTACTACCAATAAGAGTAGCCAGAATGAGTTCATATACTTGTGTGTCATCGCAGGCCATCTTCACAAGTGGTGGCACATCACAAAAGTAGTGGTTGATGACATTTTTCCCACAGAAGCGTAGTCGAAAGGTGTTACCAGTGTGGGCAATGGCATTGGCAAAGCCAGCTACATAGGAACCTACTACCAGCTGGACACAGAGTTTCTTGGGCATGGCAGTAGCATAAAGAAGTGGGTTGCAGATGGCCACAAAGCGGTCATAGGCCATGAAGGCCAGTAAGAAGCATTCACTATAGGCCAAGCCAGCAGAGAAGAAGAACTGGGCTGTGCAACCAGCAAGGGACATGTGGTTGTTCGTTGACACACAGTCAGACAAGATCCGAGGAGTGTAGACCGAGGAGTACCAGATATCCAGGAAAGAAAGGCTGCCCACAAAGAAGTACATGGGTGTGTGCAAGCGGGAGTCTAGGTAGATCAGGGTCATAAGGCCCAAGTTCCCAATCAGTGTTAGCGTGTAGGAGACCAAGAACAGCACAAAGAAGATTATTCGTAGAAATGGGTCTGTTGTAAACCCAACCAAGACAAAATTAGTAACCAATGTCCAATTGCCTTCCACTTCTGTCATTTTTATAAGCATAACCTGTTTAGAAAGGAAAGTGAAGTAAGAATTCTGCAGTTCTCAGCCCAGGAATAGAAAATTCATTCCAATCTTTTGAAAGATTTGTTGAACTCCCAAGACCTTTGGTACAATTTTGTCAATGATGCCCCAAACTGATTTTGCTTCTACTTTTTAAATGTTCTATACACATTTATAGGATGCGGTTTAGAATTAGTTATATTCAATGTTGTCAATGATATCCCAAACTGATTTTGGCAGCTATTTCTAAATATAGCTCTCAGCATATGGAAGTACTTGACTGATATTATTGGCTGTCAAACCTGTAGGACAGTTGGGGAATGAGTAGAATTTAGAGGAAGACAATGAGGAAGACTAGTCTGGGAAGTTGGAGATATCACCTAGGACAAGTTATATCTAACCACTTCTACGTATTTTCCAAGATAATTACATGGACACCTCATTTTGTTATGGGGCCACATAGGAAAAAAGAAAGAAAAGAATGAGAGATTAAAGTGATCCTATGTCTAGCATCCCAAATTAAAATAAGGAAAATTATCCTAGTACCTTTTATCAAATTAAAATGGAGAAGGTGAAGTCCACATGAAAGTGTGGACTTCATGTTTGGGGGAGGAGGTGTAACACCATTTAAAGTCTGAGCTCCAGACAAGATGAGGCCACTGTATTGTAACAAGATGGGGGAAAGTGTACATTTAACAGGGCCTTCTGTTGCTAACGTGAACTGCAAGTGTAAAAAAAAAAAAGGTCATGCATAAATACCCGAGAACCTGTTGATTTTACAATAATGCATGGATTTTCAGTCTGTAAAAATCAAAGGGAAAATGAGGCATAGTATTTGATATCAGCATCTCACAAAGCAGGTTTAGAGGGGATTTTATTTTGGAATGATTCAAATCTAGTCCAAATATTTTAAAACTTGCAAAAACAAGTGAATACTATGGCCTCTGGCAGCTGACCACCAGAGGAAAATTTCCCATAAATTGTCGAGGAAATTGATGCATCTGTTGTGCAATTTTTTAAACAGATAAAAACATTTTTTTAGAAAGTCTGCATCTTCCTAAATGAACCAGCACCAATCATTACTTATCTGGAAATTCTTCATTTCTTAATTTATCTGTTATTTCCCCCCCAATCATCTCAAGGCATACCTGATCCCTCCCTATATTCTTTTTCCTATAATTTTGTCAGGTGCAACAGACCAAGAGAAAGCGATGGAATGAAAGTCAGTGAACTGCATATTTGAGCACCATCTGGATAATGGGTACTGGTAATAGTAATGACATACCACCCAGCCAATCTATTACATGCCAATTATGGACAAATGGAAATCTCAGATTGGTAGGATGAATATTGTCCCACTCATGTTCTGCATCAAGAAAAGAAGGTCTCTGCCATACAGTATATCCATAATTAGTTCATCTGGGGGCTCTGCATTCACAAAACTGGCAACTGACATCAAATTAGTTTGTGAAAATGCTCCCAGTCCCCATTCTCAGTCTTTCTTTTTGGCTCATGACTCTCCTCACCTTAATGTACTTTGGCAGCATTAGTAGTGGATTCCATAGTTTCACCCTTAATATTCTGTCATCAGACTTCAAATACTTTACCCAAGCATTCTTAACTTGGTTCTCTCTTCCCTGATATACTGGAAGCAGTTGTCATAATGTTCATCCAGAATGGTCACTGCTTGACCAAAGTGCAATGAGAACCGGCAAATACCACCTCTGGCTGGCCCCGCCCTCCCGCCCCCGTTGTTCCCTGTCCTATATTCCCTTGTTTTTTTTAGCTCAGCTGATTCGTGTGGCAGAGCACATTGCCGCGCCTCAGCTGAGCTAAAAAACAGCTCAGCTCACCAGTGCTGAAACCGAGGGCGGCCTTTGAGTGCTGCGGGCGGGCGCAAAGCGCGCTCTCATAGAACCGGTAGGAAAAAATTTGGAATCCCACCACTGCTCCTGTCACTATCAACCTGTTTATTTCACATCACTTGCATAATGGTGCATTAAATCTGAAGCCATTAAATGCTGGGGATGATACTTGTTCAATAAACCTGAGATTTGCACTTTCATTTTTCTTGTTGACATTAATTCTAATTTTGCTGACAACCAGCACTGATCTTTCAGGTTTTCAAGGATTTCTTTAAATGAAGGTACATGGAACAGTTTAAAATGCAACATTTTGCAATTCCTTAGGGATAAGCCCTGTAATGAATCCAGAATGAATTACTTCCAAACATGTTGATGTAGGATACCCCTATGAGATAATGCTTGGTATCAAAGATGCTAGGACACATATGAATGATTTTGCATTCAACACAAACGCCTGGAGAGCAATTCCTCCAAGGCAGAATTATTTCAAAATTGCAGAGAGGGAAAGCTTAGACTGGAACTTCAAATGTAATACATATAACAGAAACCAAACAGGGAAAGAAAGAGTTAATGGATTTCAAGAAAGCAGAGTAATATTAGGTGTCATGATTAATACTTGCAGTATAGTAATGACTGTATCTTTATTGTGCTACTGAAATTCACTGCTTTATTCTGTGACACCTACAGTGTTCAGTTTTTTACAGCTTCCCTGCTTAATGCATTTAGGTTCTCTAGTTAGCCTGAGCCACCTCATGCCTAAAGCTCTGTAATCCCTAAAATATTCTGATCTCCAAATTATCTCATATGATGCAACTCTTTATTGAAAAACTCTTCAACCTTCTAGATGCTTGAAATCCCCCTTCAGAAAATTAGACCATTCAAATATTTCTTGTATCTTCTCTAAAATTTTCTCAGCCATGCTGAGAAGAAATCACATTGCTTTCCAGAGCAGTGAGACAATTACTCAGTTTCCCTATTTTGCACTGCTGTTTGTTTACATAATTTCATAAAAGTAGATTTCTACCAACTTTCATTAAATTGTTCTATTGTTCATATTATATAATTGAGGTACAGCTTTCCTGTCAAGATTTCATCAGAATAACCAGGCACACCCAGGCAGAAAATCCAAACAAGATACTTCTCAAGTCTGGAAAAAAGAAAGAAGCACAAAGATTTTTAATGAGAATTGACTGCCTGAAGTTGGTTTATGGGTGACCTCATTTCCAGCCAATGGAGCAGTGGAAAAGATGTACACTCACACCCCTTGTGCAACAATAATTTTTAGCCAAGTTTTTTCCTGAGACTCATTGCTTTAGGGACTTACCATCTTCTGCTTAGATCCATGTTACTATCCTTTTCCCAGAGATGGTGAAGTCAGCAGTTTAGGTAATTAAACATTTTAAAGAAGTGCTGTGAAAAGCTTTCGTTGTCCTTTCTCAAAGCACTACCTTGACTTTGTCTTTCAAATCTCCTCCTTCTACGATTTTTGTCAGAGGCAGGATTGACTCCAGCCTTCTTTTAGAGAAATGGGGAAGAAATGGAAGAGTTACCATGCATGGACCTGCTTCTGATGCAAATCAGAAATCAAGTGACCCACCTTTGAACACTTTGGAGTTAATTAGTCAAGTCCTAGCTGGGGAAATTAGAATCTCCGGAGGAATCTCCTTCAATTGAACCTGGAGATGCAAAGCTTACCTGAATTAAGCTGAGTACATTTTCCTGCTAATTCTGTTTGGACAAGCTAAGAGATCAGCCTATATGGGAGCCTTGTGTTATCCTTAAAAGGGTGAGCACAATATTCCTTCAAATTAAGTAGCCTCAATTCCCTTTGGAAGTACTTAGATTGAGTCTTTCCTCTTGATGATAATAATCTTTTTTTAATAAAGTTTTTTTTATTTTTATTTTATTTAAACATTCCATCTTCTGTTAAACAGTGTGTCGTCTGGGTACAAGTATCTCTGTGCAATAACAATCAAAATTTACAACAGTGTTCATTACATTGATATTGATTCTCTAATCTTACAATAGTAATATTGAGTATAATAAGCCTATTCATTTCTCCCTCTTAACATATCTTCTAATAAGAATATAATAATAATGTTAAACATAATAATCTTAATAGTCATATTGGTACCAGTCATCATATTGTTTACATCTCTATCTTAACATATTTTCTATATTTCACTAATCTCCATTTATTTCTAACTTCTGTTTTTATTCTCTAACCATCGATAAAATAGTTCCCATGTCATATAATATTCAGTTTGTTCTTTCTCCTTAATAGCAAGCATTAATCTATTCATTTCTGCACATTTTAATATTTTCCTAATCACATTCTCTTCAATAGGGATCTCTTCACTTTTCCAGTTTTGTGCAAATACAATTCTAGCTGCAGTTAATACGGTACATGTATAATTAAATATGCATTTCAGGTAAAATCCCCAACAAAAATATTTTCAGGTAAAAATTTTCGATTTATATGCCAACCATCTTCCTGGCTTATTTGCATTTTCAAAGAAATTTTGTTTAGCACTTTTAACTTTTTGTGCTAATTCTTCTTTATCCATTAAATTCAGCTTATGTTTTGTTAATTCCATTTGGTTTTTTATATTCTTTTTTTGTGGTTCTTTTTGTAGTTCTATCTCTAATCTCTTATATTCTTCTTCTAATATCTTTTGCTTTAATCTCTTCTTTTTATTTTTCTTTCCCATATATGTTATGGCTAGGCCTCTAATATATGCCTTAGTTGTGCCCCATACATTTTGTAGTGACGTTTCTTCTTTTCTGTTCTGTTTAAAGAAAAAGTCCAATTCTCTTTCCATAAATTGAATAAATTCCTTTTCTTTTAGAATTGATTGATTCAATGTCCATCTTAATTTCCTTTTTTGTCCCTTCCATATAACTTTTATCAGATTATGATCCGCCCAATTGCTTATTTCTATATTTATTTCCTGTACATTAGACTTTAGCTCTGCTGACATCCATATCATGTCTATTCTAGACCAAGACATATGTCTATTTGAGTAAAATGAATATTGATTTTCCTTGGGATGTATCTCTCTTGAATACCTAGTTCTTCCGCCATTTTGAAAAAGACCTTTGGAAGTGTTTTTCTGGCTTTTTTGTTTACTTTTCTAGTTTTGTAGTCTAGTTCCGCATCTACAATTGCATTAAAGTCTCCTACTACTGTGTTTCCCTGAAAATAAGACCCTGTCTTATATTTTTTTGAACCCTGAAATAAGCGCTTGGCCTTATTGCCATGCACTCAAAAGCCCGATTGGGCTTATTATCAGGGGATGTCTTATTTTTGGGGAAACAGGGTATACATATACTTTCATACTCCAGTTCTAATATTTTCTTACGACGTTTACCGTAAAAATCCTCTTGATTGTTATTTGGTGCATATATTGCTATTAAGAGTATCTGTTTATTATTCATTGTTATCTCCACCATCAAAATCCTCCCCTCCTCATCCGTAAAAATTTGCTTAACGTTTATTGTCTCTTTTACATAAAGGGCTATTCCCCTCTTCTTTTGTTGCAGTAAAGAGGTATATAACTTCCCAGTTTTAGGATATTCCAGTAGTTTATTGTGTTGTTTTTTTAATATGAACTTCTTGCAAGCAGATTATATCTAACTTTCTAATTTACTAAAAGTCCTTTTCCTTTTTCATTGCCGAATGCAGTCTATTTATGTTAATTGACATTAATTTTACCTCTTCTTCCATAGCTTTACTTATAAATGGGTTTTGTTGTTCTAGTCGCTCTTGTCTCTCTTGGTTCTTTTGGCTTCGCTCCTTCTCTTTTTGCTATTTCCTCCAGATTTCTTTCATCTTCTCTTTGTTGTATATTTCTCTCTCCTGTAGCTTCCTCTTGTCACCTGTCCTCTCTTTCCTCTCTTTCCTCTCTTATTCTCATTTCGTCTTGTGGTCCAAAATAGTGCTCATAGAATTGTTCTGCTTTTTCTATGGAATCCAATCTATGTCTTTGCTCCATCCAGGTCACTAGCATTCCCTCTGGTATCAGCCATCTGAAGTTCGCTCCTTTTTAAATTAGTTGTTTTGTCAGAAATTGACATTCCTTCCTTGCTTCTCTAACTCTTCTCGGAATCTGTTTTAAGACTACTATTTCTTTCCCTTTATATTTTAAAGGATTATCTCTCACTCTTTGTAGAATCTCTGTTTTCATTGCTTTTTTAGTGAATCTTACATGTACTTCTCTAGGAAGCCTGTTTCTTGTTGCATATCTAGTATGAATTCTAAACGTTTCATCAATTTCAGCAAAAACTTTCTTTGGTCATCTCTAAGGCCTCTGCCAGCAACTCTGCTACTATCTCCGCCAAATTTTCTCCCTTTTCTTCCTCCATATTCTGAAACTGCAAGTAATAATCAGCCCTATCCATCTCGAGTGTTATTATCATTCTTTCTTTATTTTTATCTGCCAATGTAAGTCTGTAATCAACTTCCTCCACTCTTTTTTCTGTTTGTTCAGCTTTATCTTCTACTTTCTGCATACGTTGTTCACTATTCTCCATCATTTGTTGAAAATTCTCTATTTTATCCTCTACTTTCCCCATTCTTTCCTTCAAATCCTCATGCAGGGCTTAGATCATAACTTTCAATTCTGCCTGCATTGCATTCATTTTCTCTTGTTGTAACATAGCATCCAGAGACCTCTGACCTGATGGGCTAGATGTTGCTGATGCTGATGATGGTGCAGATGGTGTTTTCCTCATTTTGAATTCTTTTGTTATTTATAATCCACAAAAAGTCAGAGGTAGAGCTGTTAATTGTAATCCAAGGATAAGATAAAAATATAAGTTGTAATCCAAAGGTTATCAATCTTTAAACCCTGTCAGTCTTGTTGCTGTTCTTCAGGTTCTTCAAACTCTAATCCTTTCTTATCAATGAAAAAAAAATGATAAGTTGATAATTTGTAATCCACATAGTCCCATCAAGCCCTAGAATTTAACCACCAGTTATTTTATATCCACAAGTAGAGAGTTCACAGAGCAAAAATAATAGCAAGGGAAGTATTTTGCTGTTCTCAGCTTCTGTTTTGTTTTATCTGTTTCATTTCCATTTGAGTTCCAAGAGCTGCACTGTTTAAAAATAGAAAATCTCAGTGTTTCGCTCTGTCTCAATTATTCAGTCTAAACAATTGTAGTTCAAGAATTGCTTATCTAACAGTCAATTCTTATCTTCAATTTTCCCAGCCGCTCAAGGTTATGTACTTTATATATTTTTTCCTTTTTTTCCCTTGCACCTTTCCACTTTTGCCAGTAGATAGCACTGTTGCTCTATTTCTCTCTTTTCCTTCCTCCTTTTGCTTAATATACTCCAATTCAAATTTTATAGAAATAATAATAAAAAAGATCTGTATGTCCAAGTTTTGTAATATCCAAAAAGCTTCTAAGTTAGTCAGTATTGTATTTGAGGTACCCAGTCCTGCTTTCTAGATGCAAAGAAGCAACCCTGCCGCCGTTCGCTTTCATTTCACTGCAGGAGAAGGAAGAAAGCGAACGGCGATGGTGCAGCGGTGCTCCAGGAGGGCAGGTGGGCCGCGGACGTCCCGGGGCTGCTGCACATTTGCACATGCATGTGCTCTGCCACCGGCGTTCGCTTTCTTCCTTCTCCCGCTGTGAAACGAAAGCAAACGGTGGCGGGGTTGCTTCGGGAGGTTGCTTCAGGCAGGCAGACGTCTGCAGCCAGGCAGGGAGGGAGGGTGGCAAGAGCAGCGGTGGCTGCCCCTTCCACGTGCAGTGCATGGAGGTGGCGAAGGTGGGCAAGGTGGCCCCGGCGTGCCTGTTGCTGGGGAGGCACGGTGATCGCTTGGCCAGGGCGACCTCGGCAGGGGCTGCATTGGCCTCTCCACCTGCGCCATGTTCCACTCCGGCCGGCCGCGCGACTACAAGTGCGGCGACCTGGTGAAGATGAAGGGCTACCTGCACTGGCCCGCCTGGGTAATCGCCACCACCCAGGCCGAAGGGAAAGCTCCGCGGTGGCGCGGCCAGGCCTGGCCCTCTCCCCACGCAGTGGGCTGCTGCCCCACCAGCCGCCGGCTGCTTCTGCCCCTCTCGCTCCGCTTCTTCGCTGGCAGGAAGCACTGCCGCAGCTGAGCCTCCTTCCCCCGGAGCGCCAGACTCCATGGGCCAAGTTCCCAGAGTGGCACCGGCGGTCAAAGAGAGCAGGCAGGTGGCCAGGTGGGAAGCCAGTTGGTTGCTTCGAAGTCCCAAGCCCCACAGAGCCAGCCCGGGAGGCACGCGGGCCTGGGTGGAAGGTGGCCTTTTCTGCAGCATCCCCCTCCCCTCTTTGGATCACCCTGCAGGAGGGGCTCTACCTTTGCAGAAACGGGGTGGGCGACTAGCAACCGGGGGACCGGTTCAGTGGCATGGCCAGCCAGCGGTCGCTACCAGTTCTGCGACTCAGGCCACATGTCCGCTACCGGTTCTCCCGTACCGGTCCGAACCAGTAGCATTTCACCCCTGATATGGAATAATATTGCTGATTAAGAAAAGTATGCATGGGGAATTTGAGCATAGATAATGATTGCTAATCTTTAATTCTGGACACCTGAATTTCTCCACTTTCTTTTACCAAGGAAGCAAGTGGGGAAAGGAGCAAAGAAGGAAAGTGGCTAGCTGGCTGGCAGACACTGGAGCCTAGAGGTTAATTTCCTCATCAGCAGTCTACCCTAAAGAAGGAATGTAACAATGCTATTCATTTGTGTGCTGTGAATTTCTCCCAGACATTCTTGAAGGCTGCCTTCACATCTTTGTTCCGTAAGCTGTAAATCAAAGGGTTGAACAGAGGGTTGACTACCGTATAGAACAACACATTTGCCTTGTCCCAATTTGGAGGGTGATAAGACTTAGGTGTGGAGTATATGATAAGCATGCTGCCATAGAAAAGGGAGACAGAGACCAGGTGAGTTGAGCAAGTGGAGAAAGCTTTGCCTCTCCCTGCAGCCGAACGTATGTGAATAATGGCTACCACAATACCAATGTAGGACTTAATGATGACAGCAGTGGCTGCCAGGAGATTGAAACCAATGATAAGAGTCCCAATGAGTTAATATACTCTTGTGTCATCACAGGCCATCTTCAGAAGTGGTGGCTCATCACAGTGGTTGATGATATTACTACCACAGAAGCGTAGGCAGAAAGTGTTACCGGTATGTATGATTGCATTGACAAACTCCACTATGTAGGCTCAGGGGTGGGCTGCTGCGGATTTGCAGGGGTTCAGGAGAACCTCTAGCTAAGATTCTGTTCAGTTTGGAGAACCCCCAAATCCCACTCCTGGCTGGCCCCACCCACCCCACCCCACCCCTCCCAGGAGTCCCCACGCAGCCCGTTTTGGATGCAGGTAAGTACAGGGTGCGCGCGGAGGCTCGGGAAGGGCAAAAAACGGGCCTACCGGAAGTTCAGGAAGGCCTGTTTCCAGCCTCCAGAGGGCCTCCGGAGCCTGGGGAGGCCATTTTCATCCTCCTGGAGGCTCGAGGAAAGCCTCCGGAGCCCGGAGAGGGCAAAAACACCCCCCTCCCGCCATGGTGCAGGAGGCCGACTAGGCCATGCCATGGCCATACCCACCCAGCAACCAGGCAGAGAACCCCTTGCTAAAATTTTTGAAGCCCATCCCTATGTAGGCTCCTACCACCAGCTGGATGCACAGCTTCTTGGGCATGGCAATGGCATAAAGGAGTGGGTTGCAAATGGCCACAAAGCGGTCATAGGCCATGAAGGCCAATAGGAAGCATTCACTCCAGCCCAATTCAGCAGAGAAGAAGAACTGCCATTCCCCCACTGGCCTTGCCCCGGAGCCTCCGCCCACTCGCCGTTCACCTTGGCTGGGTGGGGGAATGCACCATTCCCCCACTTGGCCTTGCCCCAGAGCCTCCGCCCACTCGCCGTTTGCCTTGGTCAGTCGGGGAACGCGCCATTCCCCCACTCTAGCCTTGCTCCAGAGCCTCCGCCCATTTGCCGTTTGCCTCGGCCAGGTCAGGAATGCACCATTCTCCCACTCCAGCTTTGCCCTGGGCCTCCGCCCAGCAGTGGGTTGCTCCTGGTTCGGCCCGGTTCTTAGAGCCAGTAGTGACGGTGGGAGGCTCCTCCCACCCACCCGGGATGCTTCTGCGCAGAAGTGTCATGCGCGCGCAAGTGCGAGTGCACGCACGAACCGGTAGTAAAGGGTTTTAGAACCCACTATTGCCTCCGCCTGCATGCCTCCACCCCCACCCACCCCCCGCCTCAAACTACAGCCCACCAGGCCGAAGCAATTTATTCGGCCTGCGGCCTGCCATGCTAGGCTGAAGGGCTGCCGGGGGGGGCGGCGGCGGCGTGGGCGCAGGAGGGCCGAAGCAGTTTGGGAATGGACCTGACGGTTCTTCTTACCTGTAAGAAGTCCCATCTCGAAAGCGCTGCAGTGGAGATCTTGCAGCCACTTCTTCCATCCCTTGCTGAGCCTCGGTCGCTTGCGGAGATGCTCCATGTGCTCTCCGGGTCGGCAGCTGCTTCTCTCTGCTGCTGCTCTTGCTGGGAGAGCATCTTGTGCAATTTAGCAGCTGTGAGCCACTGCTTTCCTCTGTCCCTTCCGGAAAGCGCTGCAGCACAGAGAAACAGCAGCCATATTGAATGCTGTTTCTCTCAGCTACAGTGCTTTCCGGATGGGACTTAGAGGAAAGCGGCAACTCACAGCTGCTAAATTGCACAAGACGCTCTCCCAGCAGTGCAGAGAGAAGCAGCCGCTGCCCTGGAGAGCAGAGATGGAGGGGAGCAGGCCCCGAAAGGCTGCTCAATCGAGCCTCGCCATGTAAGCCGCACATGCATGGAAGCCGTGTGCAGAAGCTGTGCACACGCGCATGCACGGAAGGCGCTCACATTTTCGACAAACCGGTGGTGGAGTTATTTGAATCCCACCACTGGAGGAATCTCCCTAAATGGCACCTAAAGATGCCAAACTTACCTGAATGAAGAGAAGTATATCTTCCCACTTAGTCTGACTGGACAAGCTAACAGATCAGCCTATGTGGGAGCTGTGTGTTTTCCTAAATAGGGTGAGCACAATATTCCTTCAAATTAAGTAGCCTCAATTCTCTGTGGAAGTACTTAGACTGAGTTTTTCCTCTGATTATCTGAAGGTGGAACATCAGTAATTACAGGATACAGGAAGGAGAAAAATAACCAAAAATCATTCCCTGAAGCTTCCTGAGCTCTCTAGGTAAACAATAATCTTCCAGGTTGAGGGCCCTTAGAAGTTCAGCTGCAATCATCACTTGTCTCAAGGCCTTTTCTGTAAAAAATAAATAAATAGTGGCATGTAGAGTTCATAATACTCATTTCTTTAGAATTTATATAAATTTATATATTATAATTATTTATTTAATTATTTAAATAAAAAATTGTAATTATTTTACAGAAAAATACGAACAGAAAGAGAAACAAACAAAAAAAAAAGAAAGAAAGAAAAGAAAATAAGAAAAGGAACAAGACTTGCTGTGAGAAAAAAAAAAGAAAGAAAGAAAAGAAAATAATAAAAGAAACAATAACAAACTGAAGAGAAAAAAAGGTGGGCGTGGGGGGGGGGGAGGATTATTGTACCAAGAAACCTGCCAGTCAGTCCTAGAGTGAATGATAACCTAATCTGAAACCCTGGTTCTAAACCAATATGGATTCAAATAAAAACTAATTAAAGTTAATCAACTAATCATATCTTTATTATGGAGTCCAGATAATTGAAACACAAGTCTTGCTCAGTCTTCTGACCATCTAAACTCCAGGAGGGCCTCTTGGGCCTCTTGGCAAATGCCATGATTTTAGTTTTCTGGTAATTGAGAACTAGCTAGTGTTCCCTGCAATATTCTACTAGTGCTTTCAATGCTCTTTTAAGGTCCATAGATATTCTTGAAAATAATACTGCATTGTCTGAGTAGAACAGAAATGTGTCAGAACACGTGTTCATGTTGAGGAGGAGGCCCACCATGGAATTGATATAGAAATTAAATAGGAGTGGAGACAATATCCTTGCTTGACACCTGTCTTAGTACTGATGACCTTGGAGAGTTGGTCCTGGGGATTACTTTTACTTTGAGTGATGTCCCTTTATGATGCATACATATTGAAAAAAAGTAGATGTTGATCAATTGAGGAGATCTCCAACTTTTTCCACAATTTAGCTTGGAATATAGAATTAAATGATGTTTTAAAGGAGGGGGGGCATGATGGCTCAGATGCTGAGTTTGTCAGCTGGAAAGTTGATAGACTGGGTTTGAGACCCGAGTGCCATGCAATAGGGTGAGCTCCCATTGCTTGCCCCAGCTCCTGCCCACCTTGCAGTTTGAAACCATGCAAATGCGAGTAGATAAATAGGTACCACTTTGGTGGAAAGGTAACAGAGTTTCGTGAGCCCCAGGGTATAGACATGTGGTCACATGACCAAGAAATGTTTTTGGTCAATGCTAGCTTCCTTGGCTAAGAAAGGAAGATGAGCACTGCCCCTAGAGTTGGATGCAACTGTACAGGGAACATCTTTACCTTTTACCTTCTAAAGTCTATGAAAATGACATATAAGGAGATTGTGTTGTGGAAAGAATGTTTTTCAATGAGATGATAGACTACTACCATGTTTCCCCGAAAATAAGACAGGGTCTTATTTTCTTTTGACCCCCGAAATATGGCCTTGGCCTTATTAGCGGGGGGGGGGTTATTATTTTCGGGGTGCAGATTTTGGGGGTGCAGGAGGCGGCGAGCATGGGACTGGATGTCCTGCTGCTGGCGCCTCCCCTCCCTGTTCTTCGCGCCAGCCAAGCGGCTGGCTGGCACTGCCCTAACGTGTCCCCCCCCCGCTGCCTCATGGAGCAGGACTCTGCAAGGCTTGTTGTGCCGTTGCATGCACGAACTGCAGGACTGCCGCGAGCTTCATCATACTGGCACAGCTGGCGTCCTGCCACTCGCAGCTGCGCCGGTATGTCAAACCTTGCGGTAGTGCTGCTGTTCGTGCATGCAATGGCACAACAAGCCTTGCAGTCCTGCTCCACAAGGTGGCAGCGGTGCAACGAGTCTCACAAAGACTCATTTCTGGCAGGTGAGACGCGTTGGGCTGGCGGTGGGATGCAATTTGGTGGTGGCAGGTGGGGCGGGGTGGGCTGTGAGATGCGCGTCCTACCTGAGACTTGTAGCTCTGTCGCGTTCCTCGCCGTTGTGTCCAGGGAAGCACGTTTAAAAAAAAAACTTGTGAGTTCAATCAAACTTCTCGAACTCGCGAGAAGTTTTCTTTTACAATGGACCCTGGACACAATGGAGAGGAACGCGACAGAGCTGGAAAGGTAAGACGCATGTCTCACAGCCCACTCCGCCCCACTTGCCACCCCCAAATTGCATCCCTAAAGGGGGCAGGGGGCTAAGCAAGGAGCAGGAGGCCTGCCATGCCTGGCAAGGGGGGGGGGAGAGAAGAGATGGCAAGGGGAGCCGTGTCTCGCTCCACGTGTCTCGCTTCTCCCCCGCCCCACCTGCCACCCTTCTCGATAAAGAGACGGCAGGGAAGGGAAGCAGCCAGGCTGCTGTTGCCATTGGGGTCGGACGTGTTGGGCCACGAGATGCACGTCTACCTTTCCAGCTCCGTTGCATTCAAACTTCAAACTTCAAACAATCAAACTTCTCAAACTCGCGAGGTTTTTTTTGCAACGTGCTTCCCTGGACACAACAGCAAGGAACGCGACAGAGCTGAAAGTCTCGGGTAGGACGCGTTTCTCATGGCCCAACACATCCCACCCCGAGCCAATGGCAACAGCAGCCTGGCTGCTTCCCTTCCCTTCGCCAGCCTCCCTTGCGCGAAGTTTGCCAGCCAAATATCGGGGAGGGGCTGTAGTATCCCCGCCAACGCTTAGACGGAGACACCTAAGCTTTTCCTAAAAATAGGGAGCAAGCCAACTGCGGGCGGCATCAGCTGCAAGGCTTACCTGCCACAAACGCAAATATTCTGAGGTTAAAAGCCGGGGCAGTGAAGCGGCAAATGTTTCAGCAGCAGGATCGCTGTCCCCTCAGCAGGTGCACAACCCCCCCGGGCTCAAAACTGCCCAACTTTGCGACCTTGAGGGCAATGGCAGCCAGAGTCGCCCTTCTCCACCCCGCCTGTGCCGCGCCATTGACCCCAAGCTGACGCTCCCTATTTTTAGGGAAAGCTTAGGTGTCTCCGCCTAAGCGGTGGCGGGGATACTACAGCCCCTCCCCGGTATTCGGCTGGCAAACAAGGGAGGCTGGTGAAGGTAAGGGGAGTGGAGAAAAAAAAAGCCAAGTGGCTCTTCTTGCTTTTCTGGGCTGTCGTGCAGAATTAACTTCAGTGGGGGAGTGCGCTGTCACTGCTGAGTTGCCCCTTATCTCTCTCCAGGGACCCTGCTCAGCTTCGTGCTTCAGAGGACGCGCGAGGCGCGAGGCTCTTTAGAAGCTCCCTCCTTCTAAACTTTGCAAGGATAAGCCCGCCGCTTGGTTTGGGGCGGACGGTGCCTGGCAGGCCCAGGTGTGGTGGGTGGGCAGGCGGGTGGAGCAGCTGCGTGGCTCACTTGGGTTGCGAGGATTTGGGCAGCATTTACATGGCTGGGATGCCTGCAGGATCCCTGGCTTCTGAGGCAGGCGAGGCCCAGAGAGGAGGCGCTGCGAGGGAGCCCATTTCTCACATTGGCCGTGCGGGGCGCCACCCTGAGCAGGCAATGAGCTGGAGGCGGGGGAGGTTCAGTCTCCTTACCCGGTTGCATGTCCTCTGCCGTTTTCATCAAGTGTGTGTGTGTGTGTGTGTGAGTGACAGAAAGAGAGAGAGAGAGAGAGAGAGAGAGAGAGAAACGGCGGAGAGGAAACTCTTTCAAACAGCGTTGCCTGCAATTCTTGTTACTCCCCTCCATCATCTCTCTCTCTCTCTCTCTCTCTCTCTCTCTCTCTCTCTCTCTCTCTCTCTCTCTCTCTCTTTCTCTCTCACTCTCTCTCATTCTCTCTCACACAGAGAGACATTTGATCGCTGAAAGGGATAGGCTGCACTTTGCTTCTATTGTAAGCATGCGCTTCCCACAATCGCCTGTCCTTTTTCCGACAGGCCACATGGCTTTCTGCCTCATTGTAGCAGGAGCCTAAGCAACACCCGTGGAGCGCAAGCCGTGGTCGCCGCTTGCTCCACAGCCACAAGGTGAGCTGCGGAACAGAGGGGCCCTCGGCTGCAAGGTTGCCTAGCGCTGTGGGCAAAGCTGGGGCTCACAAGAGTTCACTGGAAATATCTCCAGGCTCCCGGAGAGACAGAACTTCCGGCCCTTGCTGGATCAGCTGATCCGCGGGCCAAGGTTAAGGGGCCCAGCAGCCTTGAGGTGACCAGGGGAGGAAGGGCTGCCTCCTGTGCTGGCCACGCCCACCCCTTAACTAGGGTTTATTTTCGGGGGAGGGCGTATATTTACGCCCTCCCCAAAAATCAGGCTTGACCTTATTTTCAGGACATGTCCTATTTTCAGGGAAACACAGTAGACACTCATTAATGATAGATCAGACTTCTCTAAAGCCAGCCTGCTCCTCTGAAAATATGTTTGCTTATTCCAGCCAATCGTGGAATTTCTATTGTAGGTGTCTTGCATAGAGTTTGGCTAAAGTGGATAATAACAGAATCAGAGAATTAAATCAAATGAGTGGTGCGGTGGCCTAGAGGTGGAGCTCTTGCCTCACAATCAGGAGGCTGTGAGTTCGATCCTAGCTAGAGGCAAATATTTCTCTCTCTGGGCAGGTTAAGAACATATCTGCTGAATATAGCTCCGCATTGGCGACAGGAAGGGCATCCGGCCAGTAAACACTCAGCTCCATTCAGTTGGCCAGACTCCACCCTGCAAAGGATTATGTTAAAAGATGATGAGAGAATTAAATCAAACAATCAATCAAACAATCAAAGTGTTGAGACTTCCGGTTGACGTCGCGGCAATATCAGACACAGGAAATGGGGCTCCGTTCCCTGTGCTGACTTCCCCCTGCTTGTGGGCTCCGAGAGGAGCCAAAGCCGCCCTGTAGGGGTGGTGAAGCAAAGAAGGGCACCCTGTGAGGTCATGGAGAGTTGCAGCTCTCCTGTCTGACCCAGGGTTCTTTTTCCCTCTCAGCCACGGCAAGAAGAAGAGGCAGCCTAAAGATGGCTGCCACAAAGCTGGGACAACTGAAGAATAACTAAGACTGGTGCTGGAGCGAAGTAGGTGAACTGTGACTGGAACTGGGGGAGAGGATTTCTTTTTGCCTTAAACTTAACCCCAAGGAATAATTTAGAACTATTGGCTCAGAATTATTTGTTAAAGCGGCATCTAAGCATTCTGAGAGAATACCAGACTGGAAGTGAAAGGCGCAAGAGAGAAAAATAATACATTTTGAAATATACAGAAAATTGGACTCTTAAACTGGGAAGACGTACTGAGAAGGCATTTTAAAATGCTGGAATTATTTACTTACAAAACTTAGTCTGCTTTTGGAAATGGTACTCTTATGGATCGCTTAAATGAAATGAAGTTTATTGAAATTTAAGTTGAGAGTGCCACCTGCTGACCAAAGGAAAATTTACAAGTCTGGGAATACCTATATGAAGGACTGTGAAAATATCTATTGGATTATTTTTAGCTACCCTATGACTACCGGAGACCCAAATATGAAAATAAGGAAGCTATTTAATTAAAGGGACCCCTGAATGTTATGCTAGAAGAATCTGTAAAGGGGACACAAAGAGGCTTTTGATAACCTCTGGGATTATCTAAATGGAACTGATTGTTTACCTATGGGATATAAAGAACTGGGACTAGTGCACTCTTTGAAGGGCAACTTAAGGACTGAATAAATAGTTTTTGGACTGCTGGACAAAAGTTGAATTCTATTTTAAAACAAAATAAGATGCTTTATAAGGAAGAAATGAGTGGAATTTCGAAGGAGATGGCGTTACTTTTTCAAAACACAAAAGACATCATGGAGAAAGGATTTAAGGAGATTACGGAAAAAATGGAAAATACCATATGAGGTATGATGAGTAAAGACCAAGATGCCCAGGAAAGGGAGGAGTCAACAGAAGAAATGAAGGAAGAAGAAGACAAAGAGGAGACAACAATGAAAATAACAGTGATTGATGAATTAAACCAGGGGGAAAATATACTAAGAGAGCTGGAAGATATGTTTGAAAGGGAGATAGGGGCCTGGGTAGAAATTTTAGAAACTAGGCAGTGGAAGAGGGTAGATGTGGGAGAAATACCTAGACTGAACAGCCAAGAAGCAGATGCAGACAAAGATCCAAGAGAGGAATTTGGGAGGAAAGTCAAAAAAAGCATAGCAATTAAAGTATTGAAGCGAGCAAGAGATGATTGATAGATGATTTCTCTTTTTTGTTGTTGTTCTGATTTGCTGCTCCTTTTCTCTCTCCTTCTTTTCTTTTTTTTAAGATAAGTGACATGACTAGAAGTTAGGTAGGATAGAAAGAAAAAGTCTTTTAATAAAGGGTGACATGATTAAAAGTTAGAATAAGTGATAGAAATAAGAGAAGGGGGAATATTAGTGTATACACTTTTATATACCGTGTTTCCCCAAAAATAAGACAGGGCCTTATATTTTTTTGAACCCCGAAATATGGCCTTGGCCTTATTATCGGGGGGGGGCTTATTATTTTGGGGGTGCAGTAGGCGGGGGACTGGATGTCCCATCGCCGCTGCCTCCCCTCCCTGTTCTTGGCGCTGGCCAAGTGGCTGGCCCACCGCCACCGCCTCGTGGAGCAGGACTCTGCAAGGCTGGCTGTGTCGTTGCATGCACAAACTGCAGGACTGCCGCGAGCTTCATCCTACCGGCACAGCTGGCGTCCTGCCGCT
>QLTV01004389.1:1627874-1669137 GCA_003457575.1 Thermophis baileyi
CCTTTTCTTCTCCCGAGCCTCGCAGCGCCCCCTCTCTCTTCTTCTCCTGAGTGGCAGCCGTGTGTCCAGAGATCCAGAGATGCCGGGGAAAGGGGGGGGGGACATGCCGGGAGCTGCTCTTTTTGTGGCGGGCACTCTTTTGGCTGGGAGAGAGAGAGAGCAAGCGAGAGGTGGGTGCATGCACACCCCGCGGGACTGGCTCGGCTCCTCTGTGCTCTGCCTCTGGCAATGTTTTGAAATGCGCTTCTGCCTCCGAGGAAGAGGAGGGGAGCCTCGATCCCTGCCTCGCCGCCCATCGCAGGCAGGAGCGCGTTTCAAAATGCTACCATAGGCAGAGCCCAGAGGAGCCAAGCCAGTCTCATGGGGTGTGCGTGCACCCGCCTCTCGCTTGCTCTCGCTCTCCCGGCCAAAAAAGTGCCTGCCGCAAAAAGAGCGCCTCCCGGCATGCCCCCCCTTTCCCCCGGAAAGTAATGGGGGGCCTTATTTTCGGGGGGGGGGCTTATTTCAACGCATGTCCCGAAAAGCCCTGTTGGGCTTATTATCGGGACATGTCTTATTGTCGGGGAAACACGGTATCATAGAGATCACTGAGAAATGTGAGGTAGAAATGTGAGATAAATGTTAGCAGGCTGGGTAGAATTTTGACTTATTATAGGGGAAACACGGTAATAAAATAAAAGTAATAAGAGAAAACATGGAATAATTGAACAATGACAGATTGCAACTTAATATAAATGTGTGTTATTATTAGAAATATATAAGTTGATTGAATGTAATAACTATGATTAATTCCACTAGTTTTATTTGTATTAGAATGTATGACACCCAGGTGCCACACTGTTCACGCATTGATTTGATATGTTTGTAAATAAATAAATAAATAATAAATAAATAAATAATAAATAATCAATCAATCAATCAATCAATCAATCAATCTTGAAAAAAAACAATCAAAGTGTTGGAAGGCCTTCTAGTCAAGCCCCTGGAACCCTAGGCGTCCTTATATTTTGCAAATAAACTCCAATTTGTGCATTAATTTTTGTGTATTTCTAAAAATCAGTATCTTAAATGGAAGAAAAACAAGCCTTGCTTCTATCATTTTTTTTAAGTTTTATTTTTATAGTTTTTATATTCATTCCCTTGCATGTAGAAAAAATTAACTTTTTCAACTTTCTACCTAAAAGTTAAAGGCATATAGTTTGGCAGGTTTTTTTTTTCAGGAAACTTGTATGTAGATATGTAGGTATGTACCGTATGTATGTATGTTGGTAGGTAGGTAGGTAGGTATAAACACACAAACCTTTCTGAGATTTGGAACATTGAATTGCAAAATACAGATATTCACACACATAAACATTTTGAAGTCCCTGTATCAGATATTATTTCCCTAGCACACCTCGGTTAAATTTGACACAATTTAAGTGCTAACACAAATGCTCTCACACATCCCCTCCAACTCAAGAGCAAACAATGCTACTCCTTAACCATATGTCTAGATATGTCACAGTCCTGATTCTAGGCATGGCCTGAAGTCTGTCACATATCAGCCAGTAAGGTGGTGGGGGTGGGGATGATGATATCTCCAGGCATATCTGGGCATCAACTGCATGTGATATCAGCTGTGAGGGGCAGACTTAGGAAGTTAAGTATTTGCTATTCACACACAGCCTGGAAAAAAAAATCACCATCTTGATGTAACAATAAAAGTTTTGTTTTATAAGCCAGGGAGGGGGTATGAAGTTGGTTGATTTTTGTACAAGAGTCCCCAACAAGAAAAACTGTTGTTTGTATTGTTATACACCAAACATTCGTATGGTTAGTCCTTTGGGTTTCAAGAAGATATTATTGGATGTTATTATCTATGGATCTGTGGAGGTGGCTCTGCAGTCCCAGTCGGGAAGCGCAAAGTCTCTAGCACAATGGGGGCACTGGAAATCCATTGTTGCAGTAATTGTAAAGTCCATTGTTGCAGTAATTGTGGGAATTATTCTAATGATGTTGCTCAGGGTTTTCCATCAGTTTTGTTGTCGTCTGTCTTCAAAGCCAGTGGAGCCTTCATAGCACAGGGCTTGGCAGCAGGTTCTGTCAGTGGCCAGAGCTTCTAGTTCCTTTGGCTGGATGTCAAGAGGCATAAGGTTCACTTCATAGTGTCTTTCTAGTGCTAGCGTGGATGATCTTGAGGTCTCTTCCCAGTCTTTAGTACAGCATACAGCAACCATATAGTGGCCATCCATTCTTAAGATATGCCACCACCCCCCTCCCAAATTGGACTCTGATTATCAGGGACTCGACACTGCTGGATTTTACATGTTCCAAGACTCTCAGGCTGGAGACACAGTAGCCACAGTAGCCAAGTAGCGAACCAGTGCCAAGGATGGAGCAGAGTGAGTGCATGTGAAATTTCTCCAGAACTTTATTGCGTCATTGGTGCAGAGTCCAGGACTCACATCCATGCCACATGGATTTAGGTATATCTTTGAGAGTGTCCCAAAGATGCATTTTCATGAGGCAACTGGGCTTTCTGGTTCTTCTTTAAAGACGTTTCGCTTCTCATCAAGGAAGTGAAACGGCTTCAAAGAAAAACCAGAAAGTCCAGTTGCCTCGTGAACAAGCACCTTTGGGACAACCATGACCTGGATGACTGAGAATCTCCATAGACATCTTTGAGAGTGAAATCTAAGGTGTTACAAGATGCAAAAGAAAGAGAAGGATTTGGTTTACCTGATTTGAGATTATATTGTGCAGGTTGTTGTTTAGTTTGGATGAAGGAATGGATGTTACTGAGAAATAGAAAGCTTTTGTAATTAGAAGGACATTACTTGAGATTTGGGTGGGATAGATACTTATGGTATGATAAAGCCAATATTAATGCATATTTTGAAAATCATTTTGTTAGATGTGCTATTAGGAGAATTTGGAATGGATATAACCCTCCAACCAAGCAGGGCCTAAACATATTTAGTGACTCACATTGCCAGAATAGTAGCAATAACAGTAACAACATCAACAACAACAAAAAGCAAATTGAAAACTGCTAAAACAAAAGTGTGCAATAAAAAGTTTACGCTGCTAGGTTAGAAGATTGGGAAGATACACATATGGGATAAAATGGCTGATTAAGAAAAGTTTGCATGGGGATTTTGAGCATGGGGATGATTGCTAAGCTTTGAAGAAGTCTTGAAGACTTTCTCCACTTTCTCTTACGAAGGAAGGAAGTGAGGGAAGGAGGAAAGAAGGAAAGTGGCTGGATGGCTGGCAGAGACTGGAGCCTAGAGGTTATTTTCCTCATCTGCAGTCTACCCTAAAGAAGGAGTTTGCCATTCATTTGGGGGCTGTGAATCTCCCCCAGACTTTCTTGAAGGCTGCCTTCACATCTTTATTGCGTAAGCTGTAAATCAACGGGTTGACCAGAGGGTTGATTACAGTATAGAACAGTGCATTTATCTTGTCCCAATCTGCGGTGTGATGAGAGTTGGGTGCAGAGTATGTAATGAGCATGGTGCCATAGTAGAGGGAGACAGAGAGCAGGTGAGCCGAGCAAGTGGAGAAAGCTTTGCGTCTCCCTGCAGCTGAACGGATGCGAATAATGGCTGCCACAATACCAATGTAGGACTTCACAATGACAGCAGTGGCTGAAAGCAAAGTGAAGCCAATGACAGCAGTCAGGATGAGTTCATATACTCTTTTGTCGTCACAGGCCATCTTCATAAGTGGTGGCACATCACAAAAGAAGTGGTTGATGATATTACTACCACAGAAGTGTAGACGGAAGGTATTACCAGTGTGTACAATAGCATTGGCAAACCCCACTGTATAGGCTCCCACCACCAGCTGGACACAGAGCTTCTTGGGCATGGCAATGGCATAAAGCAATGGGTTGCAGATGGCCACAAAGCGGTCATAGGCCATGAAGGCCAATAGGAAGCATTCACTCCCACCAACTACAGCAGAGAAGAAGAACTGGGCTGCACAACCCGCTAAGGAAATGTGGTTGTTCTTGGACAAACAGTCATATAAGATCCGAGGAGTGTAGACCGTGGAGTACCAGACATCCAGGAAGGAAAGGCTCCCCACAAAAAAGTACATGGGTGTGTGCAAGCAGGAGTCTAGATAGATCAGGGCCATGAGGCCCAGATTCCCAATCAGTGTTAGGATGTACAGTGCCAAAAACACTACAAAGAGAATTGTGCGTAGAAATGGATCTGTTGTAAACCCAGCTACCACAAAATCAGTAATCAATGTGCGATTGTCTTCAACTTCCATCGTTTTCCAAGCATAACCTATTTAGAGAGGAAAAACAAGTGAGGGTTTTGCATTTTTGTGCCCTGAATAATGAATTCATGCTATGATTCAGAAAGATGTTTTGTAAACAATTTATGACATTTGGTATGCTGTTGCTAATTTTGCCCCAGACTGATTTGGCTTCTGGTTTTTGACGTTCTGTAAACTTTTACATAGTGTAGGATTTACATGAAAATAATGTTATCTCCTCTTTGCATTAGGTGCAGTTGACCCCATTTATTTTGCAAATGCTTTTCTATGACAGGTCTCAGCATATAAAACAAACAAACAAACAAATATTGTTGTGAGTCAGCAGGCATATGAGTTTAAATAACAACAACAACAACAACAACAACAACAATTTCTGGAAAACTGCAAGAGAAGGAAGACCAACTTGAATGTAGCATTGATTGATTACAAGAAGATATTTGACTCCCCATCATATGATTGGATAATCAAATTCCTAGAAATATGATTACAAACAATGACTGATTCCAAAGTAGCAACAATGGTGCATTGAAAGATCTAAAAGAAATATAAATTTGCCTGCAGACAAAAACTGGTAGTACCATAAAATAGTGAAAGTAATAGAAAGTAATAGAAAGTAATTCAACCATAAAATAGTGAAAGTAATAGAAAGTAATAGAAAGTAATTCAACCATAAAATAGTGAAAGTAATAGAAAATGAAGAAGCTAAAGTGCTCTGGGACTTTAGAATCCAAACTGACAGGCAGGCACATGCCATATAACTCCCCAGACTTCACAGTTTCAATAAGAAAGACAAAACATTTGGATAGTAGACTTGGCAGCACCTGGAGATTGCAGAATAGAAGAGAAAGAATTAGAGAAGATAACAAAATACGAAGACCTGCAAATAGAAATAGAACAACTGTGGCAAAAAAAAAAAAAAGCAAAGGCACCTTGGTTGCAATCCCAAAACAGCTGGAGCTCCACTTGAATGCCACTGGCATTGAGAAAATCAACAGTTGTTAACTGCAAAAGGCAGCTTTCCTAGGAAGAGCTTAGATCCTGTGACAATAACTTTAACATGGTCAAACATCCACATCTGCTTCTCCCAGGTCCTTGGAAAGGACTCGCTATGTGAGGGGAAATGGCTAATCCAGTCTGAACATCTGGACGACTGTGCAAGGAACCATAATTAATTATTAATGATAATATTATTAAATAGTAACCACTGCCAAAATTCTTCATTAGAAATTTGGCCAGAGGTTTGGATTTGAATGTACTGAGTAAAAACTACTAGAACCATCAAGTTGAAAAGGTTTTGGGAAAACATCTTAATGAATCTTTAAGATCTGAACAGTCAGACATGTGGTTCATGACATGCCTAATATAACAGTTATTGAAAAGAGGAAAGTTTGTACATTGATGTGACTTTACCAGGTGATGCTAGGATGGAGGAGAAACAACTGGAAAGATTAAAATTGAACACCTATGGAAAAAGAAATCTGTCGTTATACCAATCGTGATTGGAGCCCTTCGACCAATACCTAAAGGATTCCCTCAATATCTGGAAATATTGAATTGGGGATGGGGGAAACCTGAATATCCTAATTTTTCAAAAGCCACCTTGCTAGGAACTGCTGATATTATTAAATGCTACTTGGTTAGCTCTTGGTTAGGACTTGAATCTAACTATAGATTACCTACAGAGAGGGGACTGCATTAAGGGGGCTGTAATAGGATGTCTGCCTGTGCCTGGATGTCCAACTCTGCTAAGGAAAAGCTTCTCTTAGTGAAGCAGTTCTAACCATCTCTGTGTGAAGACCTCAAGTGGCTGAAACAGATGAGTAATCCTGATCAGGGAATGGCCCAAGCTGGAGAAAGGAGAGAATCAATCAAGGGCATGAAAATGAGAGGAGCAATTTGGACTGCAAAGTCCAGGTTCTGCATCCTGAGACGGAGGGCTTCCACCATTTCTGTGCTTAAGAGACATATCACTGCCTTCTGCCTTCTGTGTTATAAAATCACTTTTAAATCAATACAGTGAACCATCCCAATATTGTTAAAAGCTTAATTTTGTAGGAGCGACAAAGGGGTGAAAAAAAAAGAAAGACTGAGAGTTTATAACAAAGTAATATGTCGTATCCCAAATTAACACAATCAAAATCATCCTAGTAGGTTGAATAGGACTGAGATGGAGAAGCAAGTCTCTTGATTACTTGCACAATGGTAAAAGTAACGACAAAGCCTAGATGCACTCTTGCTGTAACAGAGTATAGGTAAGGGGTTGGCTTCATGGTTGGGAGGGGAGGCATGAAAGAGTTTGGGCTGACAAGATGAGGTCACTCTCATGTGTTTGGGGAACCCTGGATTTGATATGGCCTCACACTGATAAAATACAACTAAAGAAAGGGACGTGGTCAGGTCCAATAGCCTAATTTTACAGCAGTGAATATATCCTCAGTCTGTTAAAAAAAAACTCAGAGGGGGAGAATGATATCTATTAATTTGATCTAATTTGATCTAAACAATAATTATATCAACATCTCACACAAGGCAGGTAAACTGCAGATCTTATTTCTTCTACCTTCTCTGAAGCTTTCCTTAGTCATACAATCCCTGAGTTTTCCACAGCCCTGTGGCTACAACTTGGTTTCACTGACATGAACAACCGAACAACAGAATAACAGAACAACAGAGTTGGAAGGGACCTTGAAGGTCTTCTAGTCCAACCCCCTGCTCAAGCAGAAAACCCTATACCATTTCAGACAAATGGTTGTCCAATCCCTTCTTAAAAACCTCCAGTGTTGGAGCATCTATAAGTTCTGAAGGCAAGTCGTTCCACTGATTAATTGTTCTAACTGTCAGGGAATTCCTCCTTAGCTCTAGGTTGCTTCTCTCCATGATTAGTTTCCATCCGTTGCTTCTTCTCCTGCCTTCAGGTGCTTTGGAGAATAGGTTGACCCCCCACTTCTTTGTGGCAGCCCCTAAAATACTGGAACACTGCTATCATGTCACCCCTAGTCCATGCACTGCTCTTTGAATAAGTTGTTCTTTTTTATATCCCCAACATGTATAATTGGAGTGCAGCTTCCCTTTCCAAATTTCACCAGTATAACTGGACACGCTCCTGCTTAAAAAAACCCCAAACAGGATCCCCCAAAACATGACAAAAAGAAAAAAGCAGAAGGATTTTCTGTTTTGGAGAAAATTCCAAATTGAATGCCTGAAAGTGGCTGCTCCACTTTGACTGCCATTCAGGTTGCCCTGGAAAGCCCATCTCTTAAATACAAGCAATAAACAAAGGAGGCTGCCTAGGGTGTAAGCTGTGTGCCTCACTGAAAGACCTTTCTTGTGGCCTAAAGAGCATGTCCACTCCTCTCCCTGGTTTCACTGAGTGATTTCATTTCCAGCCAGAGGAGCAGCAGAAATGATTCTGTCCTCATTCCCCTTATGCACCTGGAGGTTTTTCACCAAGATTCTTCCTGACACTCATCTAATCAGGGGTTCCGTCTTCTGCTAAGATCCAGATTACTATCTCCTTTTCTCAGAAGTGTGAACAGCTCTCTTTCCACTTCCTAGAAGTCTTTAGGTAATTAAACATCTCAAGTATGTGCTGTGAACAGCTTTTCCTGTCCTTTCTCAGAACTCTACCTGGACTTGTCTTTCAACTCCCGTTCTAAGACTCTTGTCAGAGGCAGGATTGACTCCAGCCTTTCTTTAAGAAAGGGTTGGAGGAAATGACCGCCATGCACATGATGCATGTAGCTGCTTCTGGATGGAAGCAGAAATTGGAAAAGTGGATCATTTCTGAACAACTTGGAACATCTATTCACAGAAGGGCAAGAATGAATGGGTTTGAACATGGCTGTAACAGTCTTTGCATTCAGATGTGACAGAAAGGACCAGATAAAACAATTGATCACGTCCTATCAGGAGGAATAATAGAATCTTGGGGGAATCTTCCTAAACAGCATCTAAAGATGTCAAACTTACCTGGATGAAGTGAAGAATATCTTCCCACTTAGTCTGACTTGATAAGCTGACAGATCAGCCTGTATGGGAGCCTTGTGTTTTCCTAAATGCAATATTCTTTCAAATTAAGCACAATATACTTTCAAATTAAGAAGCCTCAGTGCCTTGTGGAAATATTTAAGATTCTTTCCTCTGATGATCTGAAGATGGAACATCAGTATCATGCCAAAAGTTTTTTCTTAATTCCTCCAAAGGGAGTTTCATCTAAAGATACAGGAAGGAGAAAAAA
The DNA here is from genome assembly GCA_003457575.1 of Thermophis baileyi. Lineage (NCBI taxonomy): Eukaryota > Metazoa > Chordata > Lepidosauria > Squamata > Dipsadidae > Thermophis > Thermophis baileyi. The sequence continues at coordinate 1,636,384 of QLTV01004389.1, forward strand.
TCACCATTCCCTGAGGCTACCTGAGATTTCCAGGGAAACAAACTTCTTCCATGTTAAGGGCCCTTAGAAGTTCAACTTCATCATCACTTTTCTCAGGACCTTTTCTGTAAAAATAAAAATAAAAATGGTGGAGTGTACTTCATAATAGTCATCTCTTTAAAATTATTATAAATATTTACAGAAAAATACAAAGATGGATAGATAGATTATAGATAGATAGGAGAGAGAGAGAGAGAGAGAGAGAGAGAGAGAGATGAAAACAAAGAAACAATAACAAACTGAAAAGTGTGAAAAAAAAGATTAATGTACAAAGAAACCTGCCAATCAATCTTAGAGTGAATGATTAACCTAATCTGAAACTGTGGTTCAAAACCTATATGGATTCAGATAAAAACTAACTAAAATGAATGAATGAATCAAATCTTTATTATGGTCATATCCCTATGAGTCAGGGGTGGGTTCTAACTTACCTCGCTGCTGGTTCGCTTCCTCCTGCACCACGTGGCCGCGCTGCGTGGGCACGCCTCGTGGCCACGCGCGCATGCATGCGCAGTGCAAAAAAATAAAAAAATTCAAAAAAAAAAGCCGAAAACAAGATGGCGACGCATGCGCAGTGCTGGAAACTCGGCTTCTGCGCATGCGCAGAAGGAAAAAAAAAGATGGTGGTGCCCACGGACCGGCACCGACCGAACTGGATCCGTGACGTCATCGTGACATCACCAGCAGGTCGCTACTGGTTCGGGTGAACTGGTCCGAACCGGGAGGAACCCACCTCTGCTATGAGTTTTCCTACTGCTAGCAGAGTGAAGGACAACTTCCAGATATTTGAAACAGGAGACCTGCTCAGTCTTCTGCCCATCTAAACTCCAGGAGTGGCTCTTGGCCCTTTGGGAAATGCCATGATTCTGATTTTCTCATAATTGTGTACTAGATAATGTTCCCTGTAATATTCTGCTAGTACTTTCAATGCTGTCTTAAGGCCCATAGGTGTTCTTGAAAGTAATGCTGTGTCATCTGAGTAGAACAGAAATGTGTCTTCCAGCAAGTGTTTTTTATTTGGGGGGGGGATTCATGTTGAGGAGAAGGCCCACCATGGAGTTGATATAGAAATTAAATAGGAGTGGGGACAATAATATCCTTGCTTGATACCTTTCTTAGTTCTGATGACCTTGGAGAGGTGGTCCTGGAGATTACTCTTACTTTGAGTGAGATCCCTTCATGAAGCATACATATTAAAAAAAGTAGATGTCACTCAATTGACGAGATTTCTAATTTTAAAGTCTATGAAAGTGACATATAGGGATGTTGTGGAGGGAGTATTTTTCTATGAGATGATAGACTATTAGACTACTATATATTAATAGTAGATCAGCCTTCCCTAAAGTTACCCTGCTCCTCTGCAAGCATGTTTGTTTATTCCATGGAATTTCCATTGTAGGCATGTTGCATAGTTTGGCTAAAGTGGATAACTGCCAGAATCATAGAATCAAAGGGCCAGAAGGGACCTTCAGAGGCCTTCTAGTCCAGCACCTAGAACTCTAAGCTTCATTATATTTTGGAAATAAACCCCTATGCAGTAATTTTGTGTATTTAAAAAAAAAAATCTTAAAGGCAAGAAATACCAAAGCTTGCTTAAATCTTCTTTAAATAGTTGTATGTTTATCGATTTTTAAACACGCTCCCTTTAATGCAGAAAAAATAACTTTTTGAACTTTTTACCTTTTCTAAAAGCTAAAGACACATTGTTTGGCAAATTTTTGCCAAGAAACGTGTATACATGTATGTATGTATCTATGTATGTATGTATGTATAAACACACACAAACAAATAATAAGGTTTGGAAAGTTGAATTGCAAAATATGAATTTCACACACATAAACCTTTTGAAGCAGTACTTGTATCAGTTTTCATTTCCCCACTAGTACACCATGATTCAATCTGACACCATTTCAGAGGCAACAGTAATCCCCTCCACACACACATCCCCTCCAACCCAAGAGCAAATCATGCTACTCCTTATCCACATATCTAGACATATAAAGGTCATGATTCTGGGCATGGGCTGAAATCTGTCACATGTCAGCCAGTAAGGTGGGTAAGAGCAGGAATGATGATATATCCAGGCATATTTTGGCATCAATTACATGTGATTTCAGCTGTGAATCAAACTCTGTTTTCTGTTAGGGTGATTTTAATGATGATGAGTTTTCTGAACCGTCAGCACTAAATCACTGTATGTCTCCTTGGAAGCTTTTTGAAGAGCAATGTCAATGTGTTGTGAGGTGACGCCACCATTGTGAAGAACAGAAGGGGCAGACTTAGGAAGTCAAGTCCTGTGCTGTTCACCCACGGCCGGGAGGAAAACAGCAACATGATCTTAAGGTAACCATAAAGGTTTTGTTTTATAAGATGGGGAGGGGGTGTTAAATTGGTGGTTTTTTGTCACAGGAGTCCCGCAACAAGAAAAACTGCTGTTTGTTTTGTTATACACCAAATATTTGTATGGGTTCCAAGAAGATATTATTATGGAATCTGTGGAGATGGCTCTGCAGTCCCAGTCTGGAAGTGCATAGTCTCTAGCACAATGGGCCAATCCATTGTTGTAGTAACTATAGGTGTTATTCTGTGATGTCTCACACAGTTTTTCTTGTTTTTGGCACTGCCTATCTTCAAAACTGGTGGAAGTTCTGCCAGCAGTCACAGCTTCTAGTTCCGTTGGCTGGATGTCACAGAGGCATAGAGTTTTCTTTATAGTGTCTTTCAGCAATCTTGAGTTCTCAATTTTGAGTACACCACAGTACATAGTGGTGAGGCATACCATGATCCAAGACACTCAGGTTGAAGACACAGTCTTGTCAACAAGTGTCAAAGATGGAGTGGAGGGTGCGCATGTGAAATTTCTTCAGGTGTTTAATGTGTCATTGGTACAAAGTCCAGACCACACAAATTTAGGTATATATTTGACAGTGAAATATAGGGTTTTATAAGATGCAAAAGAAAGAGGAGGTTCAGTTTACTTGATTTGAGATTATATTTAGAGGTTGTTGTTTAGTTTGGATGAAGGAATAGATGTTGCTAAAAAATAGAAAGCTTTTATAGTTAGAAAGACATGACTTATGATTTGAGGGACATGATATTTATAGTATGATAAAGTCAATATTAATGTAAATTTTAAAAATCATTTTGTTGGACATGGTCTTATGAGAATTTAGAATGAATATAAACCTCCGACCAAGGAGGGCCTAAATATGTTTAATAGCTCACATTGCCAGACTAGCAAGAATGGTAACTACATCATCAACAAAACAAAGCAAGTTAAAAATTGTTAAAATAATTTAAAAATGTGAAATAAAGTCAGGATGCTGCTAGGTTAGGAGAAGATTGGGAAAGTATACATATGGAATAAAATTGCCAAAGAAGAAAAGTATGCATGGGGATTATGAGCATAGGCAGAGGTGGTATTCAGCCAGTTCTATCCGATTCTGGCGAACCGGTAGTGGACGTAATCACGTCCCATTTATCCATGTTTTTGAGGCTGTGCGCATGCACGGAAGGTGTGTGCATGCGCACACACTCACATTTGCGAACTGGTAGGGAAGGTAAGTGAATACCACCCCTGAGCATAGGGGATGATTGTTAATCTTTGAAATTAATTCTGGTCTCCTGACTTTCTCCACTTTCTCTTACCAAGGAAGCAAGTGGGGGAAGGAGGAAACTGGCTGGCTGGCTGGTAGACATTGAAGCCTAGTGGTTAATTTCATCATCAGCAGGCTACTCTAAAGAAGAAATGTATCAGTGCCATTCATTTGGGTGCTGTGAATCTCCCCCAGACTTTCTTGAAGGCTGTCTTTACATCTTTGTTGCGCAAGCTGTAAATCAAAGGGTTGATCAGAGGATTGATTACCGTATAGAACAAAGCATTTGCCTTGTCCCAATTTGGAGTGTGATAAGAGTTAGGTGTAGAGTATATGATAAGCATGGTGCCATAGAAAAGGGAGACAGAGACCAGGTGAGCTGAGCAAGTGGAGAAAGCTTTGCGTCTCCCTGCAGCCGAACGTATGCGAATAATGGCTGCCACAATACCAGCGTAGGATTTCACAATGATGGCAGTGGCTGCCAGCAAACTGAAACCAATGAGAGCAGTCAGGATGAGTTCATACATTCTTTTGTCGTCACAGGCCATCTTCATAAGTGGTGGCACATCACAAAAGTAGTGGTTGATGATATTACTACCACAGAAGTGTAGGCGGAAAGTGTTACCGGTGTGTGCAATAGCATTGGCAAACCCCATTGTATAGGCTCCCACCACCAGCTGGACACAGAGCTTCTTGGGCATGGCAATGGCATAAAGCAATGGGTTGCAGATGGCCACAAAGCGGTCATAGGCCATGAAGGCCAATAGGAAGCATTCACTCCAGCCCAATCCAGCAGAGAAAAAGAACTGGGCTGCACAACCGACTAAGGAAATGTGGTTGTTCTTGGACAAACAGTCATATAAGATCCGTGGAGTGTAGACCGAAGAGTACCAGATATCCAGGAAGGAAAGGCTTCCCACAAAGAAGTACATGGGTGTGTGCAAGCGGGAGTCTAGGTAGATCAGGGTTATGAGGCCCAGATTCCCAGTCAGTGTTAGGATGTATGAGGCCAAGAACACCACAAAGAGAATTGTGCGTAGAAATGGGTCTGTTGTAAACCCAACCATCACAAAATCAGTAACCAATGTGCGATTGTCTTCAACTTCCATCTTTTCTCATGACCTGCATAGAGAGGAAAATAAGAGGAAAACTAAGTAAGGCGTTGCAGTTTTGGGCCCTGAATAATTAACTCATGCTATAACTTTGAAAGATATTTTGAAAACAGCTTATTTGATGTGCTGTTGCTAATTTTGAACCCCAAACTGATTTTGCTTCTAGTTTCGAACATTCTGTAAATTTTTATAGAATGCAGGTTTTACATGAAAACAATAGTATTACATCCTCGTTGCATTAGGTACACTTGATTCCATGTGTTCTGCAAGGACTAAATAGGCAGTCAAAATGCCAAATCCAGTCTGAACATCTGGCTGGCTGTGTGATGAACATAATTAATTTTTAGCAATAATATTATGAAATAATAATAACTGCCAAATTTCTTCATTGGAAACTTGGTGAGAGATTTGCATTTGAATGTACTGCATGCAAAACTACTAGAACCATCAAGCTGAAAAGGTTTTGGAAATTCAGTGGGTCAACATCTTATGGGACTTTTATTATCCAAACAGAGAGGCATCTGGTTCACAACATGCCTAACGTAACAGTTATTGAAAACAAGAAAGTTTGGTTCATTGACCAGGGGATGTTAGGATTGAGGAGAAACAACTGGAAAAAATCAGATTGTAATAGAACACCAATGGAAAAAGAAATTGCTGTTATACCAATTGTGATTGGAGCCATTGGATCAATTCCTAAAGGATTCCTTCAATATCTGGAAATATTGAACTGAAGGGAGAAACCTGAATATTCTAATTTTTCAAAAGCCACCTTGCTAGGAACTGCTTACATTGTTAAAGGCTACTTGTTTGGTTAGGGCTTGAATTTAAATGTAAACTACCCATTCATCGTCGTCGTCATCATCATCTGACTGTGAGACCAACCATAATAATAATAATTAATAAAGATCTGGCAGTGGGTAAGAGCAGGAAAGTTGAAGAAAGGGGCAAAAGGGCTAAAGACCAAGCCTTAAGAACAGATGCATGCAAAGACAGAATAGAGAAGACAGCAACAGACAGCAAATCCCATCTCTTCAAAAAAACAAAACAAAACAAAAAAATTGAAGCAGCAGAGGACTATCTAGTTAGCTCCTGCAAGAAGATTACACAGACTGGTTATTATTTGTATACTGCTCCACAGTGCTTTACAGCACTCTCTGAGTTTGTTACAATGTCAGCATATTGCCCCCAACAATCTGGGCCCTCATTTTACCAAGCTTGGAAAGATGGAAGACTGAATCAAACTTGAGCCAATCAGGATCGAACACTAGACAGTGGGCAGAGTTTGAATGTGATATTGCATTTTAACGATTGCACCATGAGAGCTCCTGCAACAAATACCATTTGCCTGCAAGCAAGAACTGATGGGAGGGGAGGCATGAAAGAGTTTGGGCTCCTGACAAGATGAAGCCACTCTCATGAGTTTGGAGAACCCTGGATCTGGCATTGCGTCTCACTGATAAAATACAACTGGGGAAAGGGATGCAGATAAATGCCCAATAGCCCAGTTTTACACAACAATGAATGTATTCTGAGTCTGCAAAAAACAGAAGGGGGGGGGGAATGATGTCTACTAATTTGATCTGAACTATAGTTATATCAGCACCTGACACACAACAGGTAAATAATGGCTTCTATTTTGGAAAATGAAAAAAATTGTAAGGATGAAGGTCCTCATACCCAAAGTCAGCATTCAAAGATGATTCTCTGTTATTTATCCACAATCAACATATCTGAGGAGCTTGCAACTGCAAATGCGGCATCAAATTAGTATCTGAATATGTTCCCATCAGTCATTTTCAACCTAGTGTTTGGCTCATAATTCTCCTTCTCTTTATTTTGACAGTATGTATTAATATTGGACTCAGTAGTTTCAACCTTACCATCCACATTCTGGCATCAAACATCTCCAAATATACTCCCAACACTCCTAATACTTTTCAAAGCAGCTGTTAAGTTGTTAGCTTTTGTCGTTTATTTCTTGCTGGCTTTAACTTGTTTCTTTTTCATCACATACTGGGACACCTTTCTGGGTTCAACATCTGCAGCTTACCTGCATTGTGAGTTCAGTTCCTTAGTTAGCATCAGTTACTAAATCTCTCCTAAATCTTTTCCAAATCTCAATTCCTTAGTGTCATTTACTCCATGCCTAAATGTCTCCCTTCTGTTCTCTAAAATATCCTGATCTCCAAATTACATGATATGGGCATGCCCTCCTTTCTTGAAAAGTTCCTCATATTTCCAGAGCCAACATAATTCTTCATATTAAGACCATTCAAATATTTCTTCTATCTTCTCTGAAGCTTTTCTCAGGCGTACAATCCCTAGGTTTTGCAGAGCATTGCAGCTATAACTTGGTTTCACTGACATGCTCTGCTCTTTGTTACAAAAATTCCAGAAATCTATATTTTTACCAACCTTGACTAAGTTGTTCTATTTGATTGTACCCAAATGTATAATTGCACTGAAGCTTCCCTTTCCAAATTTCACCAGAATAACCAGGCACATCCCAGGTAAAAAAAATTCAAACAGGATTCCCCCAAGCATGGGGAAAAAGAAAAAACAGTTAGATTTTCTCTCTTTTAATGAGAATTGCAAATTGGCTGTCTGAAGTTGACTGCTCCATTCTGATAGCCATTCAAGCTGCCCTTGAAAAAGCATCAGGTAGATACAAGCAATAAACAAAGGAGAGTGTCCAGTGTTGTGTAAACTGGTTGATTCATTGAAAGACCTTTCTTGTGGCCTAAAGAGAATGTCCACTCCTCTCCCTGCTCCCACTGAGTGACCTCACTTCCAGCCAGAGAAGCAGCAGAAAACATTTGCCGTCACTCCCCTACTGCAATTGCATGTTTTCCAGCCGAGTTAACTGAGACTCATCTCATCAGGGCAGGGGTTCAATTTTTTGCTTAGGTCCATATTACTGTTCCCTTTCCTCAGAGGTGTGGACAGCTCCCTTTCCACTTTAGGGAAGTTCAGTTAATTAAACATTTTGAAGAACGGCTATGAACAGCTTTCCCTTTCTCGGAACTCTACCTTTCAACTCCCAATCTAAGCCTCTTGTCAGAGACAGCATTGACCTCCAATCTTCTTTTCAAGAAAATCTTGGAAGAAGTGACCGCTATGCGCATGATGCATGGTGCCTGCTTCTGGAGGGAAGCAGAAATTGGAAAAGTGAAACGTGAATTATTTTTGAACACCTTCCACTATTCACAGAAGGACAGAAATGGATGTGTCATTGCATGGCTGTAACACCCCTGACGATCAGAGATGACAAAAAGGGGTAAGTGAGCATTGGTTAAGTCCTAACTGCAATAATCATAGAATCTTGTTGGACATCTATCTAAATTATGCCCAGATATGCCAAACGTACCTGAATGAAGCTGAGTATATTTTCCTGCTATGTTCTTTGAGCAAGCCAACAGAGCAGCATATATGGGAGACTTGTCTTTTCCTGAGTAAGGTGAGAACAGTACTTCTTTAAATTAGGTTCTCTCCATTCCCTGTGGAAGTATTTAAACTGAGAGTCTTTCCTCTTGATGATCTGAAGGTGGAACATTGGTATCATGCCAAAACTTTTTTTAATTCCTCCAAAGGGAATTTCATCTTAAAAAAAAGGGGGGGGGGAAGAAAAATCACCATTCCATGAAGTTACCTGAGATCTCTAGGTAAGCATTCGTCTTCCATGTTGAGGGCTCTTAGAAGTTCAGTTACAATTATCACTTGTTTCAGGGCCTTTCCTAGAAAAACATCAGTGCAATGTAGAATTCATAATGGCATCCCTTTAAAATTATTATAATTATTTAAACGAATTTTACAGAAAAATTCAAAGAAAGAGAAACAATGAAAGACAACTATAAATGGAAGAGAAAAATAAAAAGAGGGATTACTTTTTTCATAATGATTTTTGTTTTTATTAAAAAAGAGTTAAAATACAAAACTCCAAAACAGGAGAAAATGCACAAGAACAAACTAACAAACAAAAAAGAATTGAAACATTAAAAAAATGCAACCCCCCCCCCCAAACATACATCCACATATTATCCCCCCTAGTTGAATACTGGTAAATATATTATAACAATATCGGTTTCCCACCCTTTACAAAACAGGCCCCCCAAATTTTCAAACTTATAATTCTGTTTATAAATTATTAACCTGTCATCTCTCTACGATATAAATGGCCACACTCCCTGGAAGAATATTTTTAGTCCAGGATAAAAATATTTTTTAAAGATATAATCTCCAAAGTGTAGTGAATGTCCAATATAGATGTAAATCAAGTCCAAACACTTCCATTACTGCAAGGCATGCTGTGTTTTCCTTACAGAATAACAAAGGTTATTCAAAAAAGAAAAAAAAAACAAGAAAGAAATGAATAAAATCCAGGAAGGGATTAAAATAAATCAGCATTCAACCAACAAGTCAACTTTTAGAGAGTTGAAGCAAAACAGGAGCTTTAAAAAGTATACCGTATTTTTCGGAGTATAAGATGCACTGGAGTATAAGACGCACCTTAGTTTTTGGGGAGGAAAATAGGGGGGAAAATCTGCCTACCAGGTATTCATCTGGCTAGCGTCCTTAGTCTGGTCAGCTTCAGCACATTATTTTATCCCCTGGTTAGGGCTTAAAAAAACCTTCTTCGGAGGGAATAGCAATGAAAAAAGCCTGCAAAGACTTAGGGCTGGAAAAAACCTTCGGAGGGAGTAGCAATGAAAAAAGTGTGCAAAGACTTAGGGCTGGAAAAAACGTTCGGAGGGAGTAGCCATGAAAAAAACAGGCAAAGGGAAGATCACTTAGCTAGCAAAGCACAGAAGATCGCTTCAGTTAGGGCTGAAAAAAAGCTGAGTAAAAGCTACATTCGGAGGATANCAGGCACGGCCGAACGAGGAGCATGACCTAATGAGAGCAGCAGAAAGCCAGGTCATCCATCTTCTTCCTTGTGACAGACCATTCTCTTAAGCATGCCTGAATTTCAACTACCTATGGTCATAGGTCAGCATAAGGGGGTGGATGGGTTACAAACAAGAGACATTGTCTCTCCAGGTAGGGAATTTCTCTGTATTGGCTTTCAAGGATAGCTGAGTGGAGGGCATGACATTGTGTAAGCATGAAGGCCCTCCAGTGGCTAGCTACTTCAAGGTTATTAAAGATGTCATGGGAGAGACAGAGAGCCTATCACCATGATGGCGAACCTATGGCACACGTGCCACAGGTGGCACGCAGAGCCCTCTCTGCGGGCATGCGAGCCGTCGCCCAGTTCAGCTTCACCACGCATGCGCGCGCCCCTCCCGCCGGCCAGCTGATTTTTGGGTATCTGCAGCACATGCGCGGAGAGCGGGGTGCATGCGGGAGATATGTGCGCATGCACAAGGGGTCACACATGCATGCGTGGGGGGGTGGGGGGAGCACAGGCCCCCCCGGCCCATTTTTGGTCCCAGGAGGCTGCAGGGAGGCCTGCTAGGCCCAAAACGGGGCGTGGAGAGCATGTGGGGAGCGTGTGGGGGTCACCCACGTATGCATGGGGGGTGTGGCGCAGGGGGTGTCACGAGCACATTGCATTATGGGTGCCGGCATGCGCATGCACGTGCTGTTGCGTGCACATGCGCTTTCGGCACGCGACAAGAAAAAGGTTAGCCATCACTGGCCTATCAGATTCATTCTGATAGGTTCATTCATTCATCCATCAACTTTCATCATCAGTAAAAGGTGGGGACCTGGCTAGATCCAACTGGGGCTCTGTGTCTACTATATGCTGTTTAATGAGAGTTTTAGCTTGATCATATCTTGTGCTCAGTAGAAGACTTGTAGAGAAGCCCAAGGATGAGCAATGGCCTTTTTCATGTGGATTGAAAATCATCTCTCATGGTTAGTGAGGCAAGGTCAAAGAGAAAAAAATGAGAGTTTGAGCCAGTAATTGAGTATGGTCATCCACACTCTAGCCTCCATTTTCATGAGCCTGTCTCCAATCTCAGGGAGGCATTAGAACCACATAATTAGCAGAGTGAAGGACAACTCCCAGATAATTGAAACAGGACAACTGCTCAGTTTTCTAAATTCTGCTCATCTAAATTCCAGGAGTTGCTCTTGGGCCTTTTGGCAATTGCCATGATTTGGTTTTCTGATAATTGAGTACTAGTTAGTGTTCTCTGCAGTACTCTGCTAGTGATTTCAATGCTCTTATTTAAGAAAATAAGTATTCTTGAAAATAATTCTGCGTCATCTGAGTAGAACAGAAATGTGTCTTCCAGCAAGTTTTTTGGGGGGTGAAAATTCATGTTGAGAAGAAGGTCCACCAAGGAGTTGATATAGAAATTAAATAGGAGTCGGGATGACACAAATCTTTGCTTGACACCTCTCTTAGTTCTGACCGCCTTGGAGAGGTCACCCTGGGGATTACTCTTACTTTGAGTGAGGTCACTTCATGAAGCATTCATATTTTTAAAAAAGGATGTCGATCAATCAAGGAAGTCTCCAAATTTTCCCACAATTTAGCTTGGGATATAGAATCAAATGCTAAATAAAATCTATGAAAGTGGCATATAGAGATGTTGTGTTGTGGAAGGAATATTTTTCAATGAGATGATAGACTACTAGACACTCATTAAAGGTAGATTGGTCTTCCTAAAGCCAGCCTGCTCCTCTGCAAATGTGTTTGCTTATCCCAGCCAGTCCTGAAATTTCCTTGTAGATATCTTGCATAGAGTTTGGCTAAAGTGGATAATTAACAGAATCATAGAACCAAAGGGTCGGAAGGGTCCTTGGAGGCCTTCTTGTCCAACCTTCTAGGACCCTAGGCTTCAATATATTTTGGAAATAAATTACAATTTGTGCATTCATTTTTTTTTTGAATTTTTAAAAAACAGTAGCTTAAATATAAGAAAGACAAGTCTTATTTTAATTTTTTTTTAAAAAAAATAGTTTTATTTTTATGGCTTTTCAAACTCATTCCTTTGAATGCAATGTAGAATTTAAAAATATGAATATTCACACGCATAAACATTTTGAAGCATTCTCTGTGGTGTCAAACTCAAGGCCCGCGGGCCACATCCAGCCCATGGGATGCTTAGATCTGGCCTGCGGGGCCGCCCTGGAAACAGTGAAGGACCGGCTCACGGTGCCTCTGCCAGCGAAATTGGAGCTTGGGGGGCCACACGCGGCCCTCCCGAGCTCCATTTTTGCTGGCAGAGGGCTTCAGGAGGCCATCATAGCTGAAAATGGAGCCTGGGAGGACTGCACACGGCCCTCCCGAGCTCCGCTTTCGCTGGCAGAGACACCGTGGGCCGGTCCTGCGTTGTTTCCAGGGCGGCCCCGCGGGCCGGATCTAAGCACCCCTTGGGCCGAATCCAGCCTGCGGCCCTTGAGTTGTGAAGCATTCTCTGTGGTGTCAAACTCAAGGCCCGCGGGCCACATCCGGCCCACCGGATGCTTACATCTGGCCCGCGGGGCTGCCCTGGAAACAGCGAAGGACCGGCCAGCAGTGCCTCTGCCAGCAAAAACGGAGCTCGGGAGAGTGCTCGGGCCACCACAGGCGCCCTCGACACGAGTGATGTCGAGCTGGCCAATTCACCCTGGCCACGCCCCCCCCCCGCTCCCCTAAGGTCAAACACAACCCTGATGTGGCTCTCAATGAAATCGAGTTTGACACCCCTGCTGTATAACATTTTATTTCCCCCTAGCAAGCCATTATTTAATTGGCAGAATTTAACTAGTAAAACCCTACAAGAATTTAAAAGTTTGAATTAAGAGCTAGCCATTCTGAGGGAAGAGACGAAAGAGGTCAATAACACTTACAGAAAACAAGCATTGTGTCTTCTTTTACAGGGTTTTCCATGACTTCCACACAAGAAAAATTGTCTTAGCCTATGTTATTGGCCCAGACTTCATGAAAGCCTAACTCTATCCCTAATACCAATTTTCACTAAAAGTAGGATTTTTCCTGTGTATTTTATTGTGTCGAAAACTAAGTCCAAAAGGAAAGCTGTCAGCCTCATTTCCTTAAGAGAGCTTCTGAGAATCTAAGCATGAGGTCTGTCTTTGGATCTCCATAGAATAACAGCTGGCTAAGAATGTCTGACAATTTCATATAAGGTCAGAGTACTTGAAAACACCACACAGAACACATGGTGTTGAAAAATACACAATTTTTCCTGTGAACCCCCCCCCCCGTGGAAGTCATGGAAAACCCTTGAAACAACTTGAAATAATGCAACATCTGTTTGTCTCTGCTCTGAGTGCTGAAAGGAAGGACCATACTATGAAGATTGCTATCAGGTCAGAGAAGGACTGGGAACAGAGGTGGGTTCCTCCCAGTTCGGACCAGATCGCCCAAACCGGTAGCGACCCACTGGTGACATCACAGTGATCCGGTTTGGTCAGTGCCGGTCCGTGGGCGCTGCCATCTTTTTAAAAAAAAAATTGGAATTTTTTGGGGAAATTTTTTTTGGGGAATATTTTCCGGTTTTTTTTTCTTCTGCGCATGCGCAGAAGCCGAGTTTCCGGCACTGCGCATGCGTCGCCATCTTGATTTTGGCTTTTTTGGGGGGATTTTTTTTCTGATTTTTCGGCACTGCGCATGCGCACGTGCGTGAAGCACGCGTGTGCCCATGAGGTGCGGCCACGCGGCGCGGGAGGAAGTGAACCGGCAGCGAGGTAAGTTAGAACCCACCCCTGACTGGGAAGATGTGTGCAAAAGAAGCAATTGCCTGCGAAGAAAATTAAAAGTGCAGATATTGAAGATGGCTCTCCCAACCATTGGGAAGAAAGGAAGGAAGGAAGGAAGGAAGGAAGGAAGGAAGGAAGGAAGGAAGGAAGGAAGGAAGGAAGGAAGGAAGGAAGGAAGGCAGCAGGCAATACTACAGCAGGGGCTTAATTTTTTATCTGAAATCTACTCTGGAGAAAGACAGTATCAGTGACATTTATTTAGATGATGTGACTCTCTCCCAGACTTTCTTGAAGGCTGCCTTCACATCTTTGTTGCGTAAGCTATAAATTAACGGGTTGACCAGAGGGCCGATTACAGTATAGAACAATGCATTTGCCTTGTTCCAATTCGGAGTGTTTTGAGATTTGGGTCTGCAGTACATGATGAGAATGGAACCATAGAATAGGGTAACTGACACCAGGTGGGCTGAGCAAGTGAAGAAGGCTTTACGTCTCCCTGCGGATGCATGGATACGAATGATGGCTCCTACAATACCAATATAGGAGCTCAGGATGATAGCTGAGGTTACCAGCCAATTGCAACCTATGAGAGCAGTCAGAATGACTTCATAGAACCCTATACCATCACAGGACATTTTCAGAAGAGGTAGCACATCACAAAAGTAGTGATTGATGACATTGTTTCCACAAAAGCGTAGGCGGAAAGTGTTACTAATATGTGCAATGGCATTGGCAAAGCCAGCGGCATAAGCTCCTGCCACTAGCTGGATGCAGAGCTTCTTGGGCATGGCAGTGGTATAAAGAAGTGGGTTGCAGATGGCCACATAGCGGTCATAGGCCATGAAGGCCAGTAGGAAGCATTCAGTGTAGGCCAAGCCAGCAGAGAAGAACAATTGTGCTGCACAACCAGCTATGGACATGTGATTATTGTTGGATACACAGTCAGACAAGATCCGAGGAGTGTAGACTGAGGAGTACCAGACATCCAGGAAGGAAAGGCTGCCCACAAAAAAGTACATGGGTGTATGCAAGCGAGAGTCTAGGTAGATCAGGGCCATGAGGCCCAGATTCCCAGTCAGTGTAATGGTGTAGGAGACCAAGAACAGCACAAAGAATATTATTCGTAGAAATGGATCTGTTGTAAATCCAACAAGGATAAAATCCATAACCAGTGTCGGATTGCCTTCCACTTCCATCATTTTCATAAGCATAATCTGTTTAGAAAAGAAAGAGAAGTCAAAATTTGACAATTTTCAGTCCCAGAATACAGAATTTGTGCTATGATTTTGAAGCATGTGTTGAAAACCCTTTGAAGTACAGTATTTGGTATGCTGTTATTAACTTTGCCCCAAATTGATTTGGCTTCCAGTTTTTAACATAGTTTAACATAGTTACGGGATACAGGCTTCATCCATTCAAAAGAGACATTCAACAAGCCAAAAAGTGGACAAAAAGAGCAAAACACCTCCTCACCAACAATCAACACCCAGATGAGCATAGATTAACACCAAGAGTAACATTAGGATAACAATAAAAAAGAAAACAATGCCCCAATCAAGGGACTGCCAAATAAGCTAGCAATAAAACGCCCAACCAAGGAACCACCAAGACCACTCTGACTAACAATGACAGGGCAAGCCAATAGAATATAAAATGAGAGCAAACGCCTGTCTCTCTCTCTCTCTCTCTCTCTCTCTCTCTCTCTCTCTCTCTCTCTCTCTCTCTCTCTCTCTCCCCCTCTCTCTCTCCCCGCCCCTCTGTAACATCAATGATGATGTTACCTAGTTTGGTAATGAAAAGTTAGAACAACCAAACTCAGAGAGCACCAAGGACTTCTCAAATGGTTGTCCGATCTCTTCTTAAAAACCTCCATTGTTGGAGCTACAACTTCTGGAGGCAACTCGTTCCACTGATTAATTATTCTAACTGTCAGGAAATTTCTCTTTAGTTCTAGCTGATTAGTTTCCATCCATTGCTTCTTGTCCTGCCTTCAGGTACTTGAGAGAATAGCTTGATTCCCTCTTCTTTGTGGCAGCTCTTAGGTATTGGAACACTGCTATCATGTCTTTCTTTTCATTAAACTAGACATACCCAGTTCCTGTAATTGTTCTTCATGTGTTTTAGCCTCCAGTCCCTGATCATCTTTGTTGCTCTTCTCTGTACTCTTTCTAGAGTCTCAAGATCTTTTTTATATCATGGCAACCAAAACTGGATGCAATATTCCAAGTGTGGTCTTACCAAGGCATTATAAAGTGGTACTAACACTTCATGTGATCTTGATTCTATCCCTCTGTTAATGCAGCCTAAGATTGCATTGGCTTTTTTGGCAGCTGCAGCACACTGCTGGCTCATATTTAAGTGGTTGTCCATTAGGAGTCCTAGAACCCTCTCGCAGTTACGGTACTATTGTTCATCCAGGAACCATCTATTCTATCATTGTGCATTTTGTTGCCTAAATGTAAAACCTTACTTTTCTCTACATTGAATTTCATTTTGTTAGATTTGGCAAAACATCATGTGACTACATTGCTTAGCCATGGCAGTTCTAGTAATCCTGATTGTGGTCATTAGGGGAGACCCTCACACTTCTGCTGCCCTGCATGAACTGCTGGGTCTGTTCCACTGACCTCTCCCTGAATGGATACAGCAAGCTCCCTTTGGCAGACAAGGATGTATCATCCTGCCATGGTTGCCTCTGCTTCAATTTTAACGACCTCTTATCTCTCCCCACCTCTGCCGTTTGGCTGCCCTTCACTAACTCTACCGCCTATCCCTACTGACTACATTCCCATTAGCTGGCCTTCACCGCCATCTTCTTCTTGCTGCTGAAAAGGGGTGCCCAGCAAAAGCAACTGTTGGTTCTTTGAAATAAAATCAGAAATGTGGGCAGGCTGCCAAGTGCCCAAACTTTGATCATGTGATCAAAAGGTGCAGTAAATTCAAGGATCATTCATAATTACCATTCTCATGCAAGCAGGAATCCTTCTCTCATGCCAGCACTGGCCAGGTCCTTCTTTTGTGCACCTACTGAGTCCTTTCATGGCTGGTACACACAAAAAAGGTCCTGGACAGTTTGTGAAAGAACCTCCCAGCCATTGTGCAAAAGAAGACCCAGGCCAGCTTATGAAAGGCTGGTGTGAAAGAAGGCCTCAGCCGGTAGTGGCATGCATGTGGTGTGGCACACATCCAGCCACCTATGTGCCCTAGCAGCCCCCATATCAGGGGTGGGTTCTAACTTACCTCGCTGCCGGTTCGCTTCCTCCCATGTCGCGTGGGCGCGCCTCGTGGGCGCGCGCATGCGCAGTGCCAAAAAAATCCAATAAATAAATAAATAATAATAATTTTTAAAAAGTTGAAAATAAGATGACGACCGCATGCACAGTGCCAGAAACTCGGCTTCTGCACATGCTCAGAAGAATAAAAAATAAAAAAAATTCAAAAAAAATTCAAAAAAAAATTCAAAAAAAAGATGGCTGCCCCCACGGACCGGCACCGACCGATCCGGTTCGGTGATGTCATTGTGACATCACCAGCGGGCCACTACCGGTTCGGGAGAACCGGTCCAAACCGGGAGGAACCCACCCCTGCCCCATATCCATAGCTATTGCCTGCTGGCCTGTGGGATTTTTCCACAGCGTGTCTCTCCACACCTGGCCTGGATGGTGAAACCAACAGGGGGCAGGCAGGCAAAGATGATGATAAACACAGCTGGGGGGAAGGCAATGGTGGCAGGGTGAGCAGTCATAAATGTGGGTTGAGCCAAAATTTTGTTCAAATGACTAGGATGTTGCAACCGCTGGATCTTAAAGGACCAGTTGTAAGTCCATTCATTCAATGACACTATAAGTTCCAATGGTGGCTGAATAAATGGATATTAAGCAAGGATGACCTATATTGAAACCTCAGAGCCTAAGGTATTTACTGAAGAACACAGGCAAATATTAAGCAGGTTTATAACAACTCAAGAGATCCAAGAAGCAACAAATGAAATATAAATTGATAAGGCGCCAGACACAGATGGAGTGATAAAAAATAAAGTTCAAAAAATAAAATGAATCCCAGAGAAAAATGAAAACCCTGGCTGTTGAGCCAAGTTCACCTAATAGCAAAGATTACAATGAAAGGAACGCTCTCTGCAATTTTTTGTTGTCAAAGGCACAATGTTATGCAGATGATGCAGTACTAACAATTATGAAGCCTCAAAGTTTTATATAACAGTTGTTGAAAATAAAAGGTTTTGGTTGCAAGGATGCAAGAACAGTATATTTCAAAACAATTATAACAAATTCTGGAAAGAAATAATACACGGTCTTGAGTTTAAACCTTCCCTTGGCTAGGACTCATGGTGACAATAAAAACAAATGTATTACCCAAGAAAAAATGATCTCAGATGGCACCAATTCAAATCCTAAATTAAAAACATGGCAGGATTGGCAAAGAAATTATAACTGATTTACACAGAGTAGGAAAAAAAACTAAGAGTAAGATTGAAAGTTTTGCAAGATGTGGTAGAGAGAGGTGAACTAGCTTTTCCCAGTCTTAGATTATACTATGGAGGAAGCTGTCTGCCATGGATAAGAGAATGGATAACATTTCTTCAGAAGAAACTACAGAAGAAAGAGGCTCAGTCATAGAGATCGATAGGATAAGCAAACCAAAGAAGACAAGAATCTGAAGGGGTACCGTATATTAGATAAGAAAGCCTGTTCAATGCAAGGACTAGTCCAACAATTGCATTACTAGCATCAGCGTCAAACACTCTGTTTCAAGGATAATTATATTAAGAGGTATGTGATCACCTATGGAAGATGATATATATGGGCTCAAGAAACAAACTGAGATGCAATAAGAATTGGATAATGAAGGAAGGAATTTAAACCGTTTAATATATTTGTTTTAAAAAAGGTAAAAGAAAAAGAAACCTCACAGAAGAAGAAAGGACCCTAGGAAAAATGTCAGAATTTGAAAGGCTTGTACAGAATACAGATGATCTATTAGGACATATTTGCAAATTATCATGCAGATATGAGCTGAAGACAGAACCAATTAAAATCTTCATGATAAAATGGATGCAAAACTTTAAGGAAGCAATAACAGTGGAACAATGGAAAAAAATCAATAACATTGACCTCAAGCTACAATTTGTGGGAAAATTGGTTCAAAATGTTCAATAGTTGAATATAACTCTGGCAGCAATTGCCAAGATGGACAAATCAAACAACAGGAAATATTGGAATTGCCAAAACAAAGAAGGAACATTTTAGCATATGTGCTGGTTGTGCAAAAAGACTGTAAGGGAAAGAAATACACCAATATATCCAAAAACCTCTGATAATAAAAACTGAATTAAAACTACAAATATTTTTATTATTATTTTTATTATTATTTTTATTTTTATTATTTTTATTAATTAATATTTTTATTTTTATTGAATACTGGAGAATATAAAAGGAAAGCCTCACAATTTATGAAGAAATATGCTGACAGTGGCAAGAGTCCCTCTGGGACAACATTGGAAAAGAGAAATCTTGCAGACCAAACAGGCTTGGGAGAAAATTTTGGAAAATACACGGCAATAGCAAAATTAACTATATATATTCATAGCAGACGCTTAACTACGGTTGACAATGTTCCCTTATATAAAATACATAACACAGAGAGGGAATCTAAAGCACTTAGAATATGGTTTTGGAAGACAAAATCTGTTCAAAAAAATAATAAAAATTGCCCCAATAATCATAGTCCAAAACAGAGGTGGGTTTCAGCAGGTTCTGACCAGTTCTAGAGAACTGGAAGTGGAAATTTTGAGTAGTTCGGAGAACCGGTAAATACCACCTCTGACTGGCCCCGCCCCCATCTATTCTCTGCCTCCCGAGTCCCAGCTGATCAAGAGGAAATGGAGATTTTGCAGCATCCTTCCCCTGCCATGCCCACTAAGTCATGCCCACCAAGCCAAGCCACGCCCACCAAGCCACGCCCACAGAACCGTTAGTAAAAAAATTTGAATCCCACAACTGGTCCAAAACATATGTATTTTCCTATTTTATGGCCTGAAATGTTTTTTGAACAGGATCATAGTAAATACCTGGTCAGTGCTGATGACAAAGTTCGCACTTACAAATTCTGAAATGATGGATGAATTTTCAATCTGCAAGACAAGGAGGAAAAACACAATGTGTAACTCCTTGATCTCAACTATACTTTGATCAGCATTTCACAAGGCAGGTCAAGAATATACCTTATACTGTATAGATTTTTAAACAGATGAGCATATCCTCCTAAAAATTATTCTGCTAGCGGTCTATGTTTAGATTTGTATGATCTTCTAATCATTTTAATAATTGCATCTCTATAAGTGATCCTTCACTGATCATTTACTAATTGGGAATTCTTGCTTTATTTTATTATTCGTTGAGATAAATTCTTTTCAATGAGCTCAAGAGAGCACAGCTGATTCTTCTTGGTATATTTGTGTGATAAAGAGGCAGGACAGACTGTGAGGAAGTGATGAAATTAAAAGTGAGCCAGTGAATTCCATAACTTAATGAGATACGAACTGAATCTGGATCTTTGCATTAACTGTAACTATAACAGCGGTGGGTTGCTCCCGGTTTGGACCGGTTCTTAGACCCGGTAGCGGCGGGAGGCTCCGTCCACCCGCCCGGGACGCTTCTGCGCATGCACAGAAACGTCGCGCATGTGCGCGAGCGCGCACGTGAACCGGAGGCAAACTATTTCAGAACCCACTACTGAACTATAACTATAATCATGGGAGTTTATTCCATGCCAGTTATAGGCTAGTTGAATTCTCAGATTGGAAAGTTGTGCATCCTGTCACCCAAGGTCTTCACTTATAGGTGATTATTGCTGCTATGCTCTATCTGAGGACCTTCATAATCCACTAAGCTTTATATACAACTTCATCTCTATTTTATTCCTAACAATTTCATCCAGTTGATGTTCTGTTGTTTCTCTGTCACATTTCTAATGTTGAAGAAACAAATATTTTCTTCATACATGTTCATAACTTTCCCCTTTTAATGAAAGTCCAAAACTAGCTACCTGAGGTTGGCTGACCTGCTCTGATTTCCATTCAAACTATCCCAGAGAACATATTGCTTAAGCAGAAGCAATAACAAAAGTGGTGTCTAGTGTAGTTTTGTAAACTGTTGTCTTTCTATTTTGTGGCCCAAAATACAGGTCCACTCTTCACCCAATGCCCACCCCGGTCCCACTGAGTGACCTCTTTTCTAGCCAGTGGAACAGCAGAAAAGATCTGCCTTCTTTCCCTTATGCAACTGAACATTTTTCAGCCATAGTTCTTCCTGAGGCTCATCTCATTGGGGGTGGGGGTGTTCCATCATTTGCTTAGATCCAGCTTAGTGTCTTCTTTCCTCAAAGGTGTCTTTCCAGGAGCTCTGGTTAGCACAATGCTTAGAATGCAGTACTGTAGGCAAACTCTGCCCTCAGTCTCGAGTTCGATCCTGATGGAGTTCAAGGTTGATTCAGCCTTCCATCCTTCGGTAAAATGAGGATCCATACTCTTGGGGGCAATATGTTGACATTGTAAACTGCCCAGAAAGTGCTCTGTAAAGCCCTGTGGGGTGGTATATATGTCTGAGTGCTATTGCTAGTGCTTCACTTCATGGAAGACAACAGTTTAGGTAATTAAACATTCCAAAGAAGTGATATAAAAATCTTTCTCTGTCGTTTCTCAGAGCTCTACCTGGACTTTGACTTTCAATTCCCATTCTAAGGCTCTTGTCAGAGGCAGGATTGACTCCAGCCTTCCTTTAGAGAAAGGGTTGCAAGAAGTGACCGCCATGCACATGATGCATGGAGCTGCTTCTGGAAGAAGCAGAGATCGGAAAATGAACCCCTTTTGAATACCTTCCACTGTTCACAGAAGGGCAGGAATGGATTGGTTGGTGCATGGCTCTGAGACCCTTGACAATCAGAGGCAACACAAAAAGGCCTTGTGAGCATTGGTCAGAATTTTGTTGGACATCAATCTAAATTATTCCCAGATATGCCAAACTTACCTGGATGAAGCTGAGTATATTTTCCTGCTATGTCTGTTGGACAAGCCAATGGATCAACCTATATCGGAGTCTTGTTTTTTCCTGAATAAAGTGTCCACATCCCTGTTTCAAATTGCGCAGCCTCAGTTCCCTGTGGGAGCACTTAGATTAAATTATCCCTCTTGGTGATATGGTCGGAATATTATTAGCATTACTAAACGTTTTTTCCTAAATTCTCCAAAGGGAGTTTCATCTGGGAAAACAAACACCCCAAGGCTTCCTGACTTCCCCAGGTAAACAATTAGAAGTTTAGCTGCAATCATCACTTTCTCAGGCCATCTCTGGAAAAAAAAAACCACTTTGAAATATACATTTGATCATAGTGAACCCTTTCAATTATTATCATTATTTATTTACTGAAAGAAGGTTTATGAAAATTACAAAAAATGGGAAACAAAAAGGATACATTATTTTTGCATTAATAAAATTGTCTTTTCAAAAACAGAAAAGTTATATATCCAAGATTGTCCAAGATACTTGGGAGGCATCCAGGAGCCTTGCCCTACACATTGCTGGATGTGAGACACTGTTTCTTAAGTTGGATACCAGGAGAGGTCAGTTAGAACTGTTGCTGTTATAGCAGCCTCCCTGCTATGTAGCAATCTGAGCTCCTTGATTCCATAGTTGGGCTGGTGGTAGACCTCCCTGAATTTATGGAGATTTCAACCTGCCATCTCTAGATACGGAATCAGAGGTAGCTCCATTGCATGGAGCTAAACCATTCAGGCCATGGGTGAAATGCTCCCGGTTCGGGCGTGTCTGCGGGTCGCCAGACAGCCAGTAGTGACGGAAGCGGGAGAGTTCGACCACCTGCCCGGACGCCGCCATTTAGGTTCTTTTACCCTCTGCGCATGCGCAGAACGCTTTGTGCATGCACAGAGGGTAAAAGAACCCAAATGGCGGCATCTGGGCGGGTGGGCGAAGTCTCCCGCTTCCGTCACTACCGGCTGTCCGGCGACCCACAGGCACGCCCGAACCGGGAGCATTTCACCCCTGATTCAGGCCCAACTCATATGTGATTGGGTCTGGGTCAGAGGTGGGTTCCTCCCGGTTCGGACCGGTTCGGCCAAACCGGTGGCGACCCGCTGGTGATGTCATGATGATGTCACGGATCCAGTTCAGTCAGTGCCGGTCCGTGGCCGCCGCCATCTTTTTTTAAAAAATTTTTGAATTTTGTTTTTGAATTTTGTTTTATTTTTTTTTCTTCTGCGCATGCGCAAAAGCCGAGTTTCCGGCACTGTGCATGCCTCACCATCTTGTTTTTGGCTTTTTTTTAAAAAAATAATTTTTTGCACTGCGCATGCGTGCGCATGCGTGCGTGTGCGAAGCGCGCATGTGCCCACGTGGCGCGGCCACGCGGCAAGGGAGGAAGCAAACCGGCAGTGAGGTAAGTTAGAACCCACCCCTGGTCTGGGTGGTGGTTAACTTCTCTTAGAAGGAGTGGTCTACTGGCTCTTAAAGAGATGATGGTGTACCCCTTCCATAATTTAATCCAAATTGTCTGGACAGCTTTCATCCAATCTCCAATCTTTCCTTTTTAGAGAAGGTGGTAGAGAGAGTGGCCACATAGCAGCCTCAGAGAACCCTAGATGAGGCAGATTATCCAGATCCATTTCAGTTGTGGTTCAGACCAGGGTTGGGGACTGAGACAGCATTGATTGTACTCATGTATGACCTCTTGTGGGTCATCCATGAGTACAATCAATGATACAACTCATGGATGACCTCTGGTGGGTCATCTGGTAGTACATCCATCCTGGCTCTTCTTGACTTCTCAATAGTGTTCAATACTATCAATTATAGTATCCCTCTGAGCTGGCTTCAGGAATTGGGGCTGGGTAGCACTGTATTGTGTTGGTTCTCCTTCTGCCCCTGTGGCTGATTCCAGTTGGTGTTGACAGAGAGAGAAAGATCCTGCCCACAGCCCCTACTTTATCAGGTGCCTCAGGGTTTGATTCTCTCGCACCTTCTATTTAACATTTGCATGAGGCCACCAGGTGAGGTGATCCATCAGTTTGGCATGAGATATTATTAATATGCAGATGACATCCAGCTTTCTATCTTTACCCCAGGCCCCTTGAATGATGCTGTAGACACCTTAACCCACTGTCTGGAGGCTGTTGGGGACCGGATGGGGTAAAAACAGGTTCCAACTCAACCCTAATGGCTGTGGGTATTTGGACCATCCGGACACAAGGTTCTTCCATCTTTAGTTCTGGATGGGGTTGCACTATCCTAAACAAACCCAGTGCACAATCTGGGGATCCTCTTAGATTTATGGTTCCTGCTCAACAAGCAAGTGGCAGCTGTGGCTAGGAGAGCCACAGCTCTCCAATTGGGTGGTACACCTATTGCGCCCATTCCTGGACTGGAAGGCCCTGCTTACTCATACCATTGTAACCTCTCGTTTAGACTATTATAACATGTTCTACATGAGGCTACCCCTGAAGAGCATTTAGAAACTTGAAGTGGTGCAGAATGTGGCTGTGGGGGTAATAAATGGTGCCAAATATACAGCATACATAACACCACTTCCATGTGAGCTGTATTGGTTACTGGTGTGTTTCCAGGTGCAATTCAAAGTGATAGTTAGCTTGGTACCTGATTACCGGAACGATCGCCTTTCTCCAAGAGACTTTACCCATCCAACTTAATGTAGCAGATTGGACATGCCACAGATCCTGTCAGACAAAGAGTGTCAGCTGGTAGGGACTATAAGTCATGTTTTTTCCACAACTGCCCCTGATCTATGGAACATCCTCCCTTCAGAGATTAGAATGGTCCCAACCCTGTTAACCCTTCATAATGCCCTAAACACCTAGCTATGTTCTGTGCCCGGGGTGCTGAATGTGTCAAGGCCCCCATTTCCTGGCTGAATTACTAACTGGTCAAGTATCTCAGCTGCTATGCATAGTTATTTTGGATGTTTTTAAAACTGTTTTAAAATGTTTTAGTGTGTTAATTGGTCTGAGGACGGGGAGCCTAATTCCCCAGCAGGCCCAGTGGCTGGAGCTGGAGCTGGAGCTTCACTTGAACACCATGACAAAATCCTCATCAGTCAATTGCAAAAGACAGCTTTATTTGGAACCACTTCTATCCTGCAACAACACCTTTAACCCCATCAAAGAATAACTTCTGCCTATCCCAGGACCTTGGAAAAGACTCGATAGGTGGACAAAAACGGCAAATCCAATCTAAACATCTGGCTGTCTGGATGTTGAACCATAATAATAATAATAATAATTAACATGATCCAAACAGAAATAAGTACCAAATGTCCAAATTAAATTCTTAAAATTTTTTCCAAATAGCAATATGGATCTTTTCTTTATTTTGGCCTTTTTTGTGTATATGGGTGGTTTTTTTTAATGAAAAATGACGTATGAGGCATATATATTAAATAAATACATAAATATAACAAATAAAAAAGAAGATAGTTTTTTTAAAAAACAAAAATTTCAGAAGATTTTTAGAACATCCATTCAACAAGAAACAATATTTTAGACATGGTTTACTAGTGAAGCTGATATTGATTCAAATGTGGATTTGAAAAACAATAGGCCACAAAAAGGATACAGGGAAAAATTGAAATATTGAATATGCAAATGAAAAAAGGGTTCATAGAAAAGCGGGAAAGAGCTCTTTTCTGCTTCAGTCAATGCAAAGAGTGCGACATCATGTTCAACAACAGACTGAATGACAGATTACTGGCACAGAGCACACCGTTGCCCTATCCTGTCACTCTGATGAGTTAAAAGGTGGCTAATCTTGGATCCCAGCTACCTGCCTTCAGTTAGGCTGCCCCACTGCCTCCTTCAGTAAAGACAATAATTGCTGATTTTCTCTCTCTTCCTAGTGGATGATCCTTGGTTGGGGAAGAAGTGAAGCTGAAGGAATACACCAACCACTGCCTTTAAATTATCTCATATGAAATCAGTAAGGACTATCCAGCCAGAATGCTGAAGCAGGATAGGACTCAGTTTTGGGGCAATGCAATTTAGGCTGGTACACTTTCTTAAATAATTACATCAGTGAAGGAACACATATGCGAACATGGCTGTGAGAAGGGCTCTAAGAGAAGACCCCTGAGGTAATTCCCAAATATTGGGTAGAGTTTGGGAGAGAATTAAGCACATATTTCATCCATACACATCTATCATCATGCCTGCTGTGTTTCCTTCCTATTTCCCTTATTGTGAACCATATTTGGAAATGCTTTCAGGTAGGAAAAGGGAAGGGAAAAGGAAAACTGGGAAGATGCACATGTGGGAAACAATTCCCCCCCAAGAAAAATAAATAGATTTTAAATATGGCTCCTTTGACCATCAAGGAAGGAAGGAAGGAAGGAAGGAAGGAAGGAAGGAAGGAAGGAAGGAAGGAAGGAAGGAAGGAAGGCCCGCCCTACAGGGACAGGTTTAAATTGTGTGAAGTACAATCTGGGGAAAGAGATGTCGATGGCCTTCATTTGGGTATTGTGAATCTCCCCCAGACTTTCTTGAAGGCTGCCTTTACATCTTTGTTGCGTAAGCTGTAAATGAAAGGGTTGGCCAGAGGGTTGACTACAGTATAAAACAATGCATTTGCTTTGTCCCAATTTGGAGTGTGATGAAAGTTGGGTGTGAGGTACATGATGAGAATGGAACCATAGAAGAGGGAGACTGACATCAAGTGAGCTGAGCAAGTGAAGAAGGCTTTGCGTCTCCCTGCAGCTGACCGGATGTTAACTATGGCTGCTCCAATGCCAATGTATGAGCTTACAATGATAGCTGTGGTTATTAGCAAATTGGAACCCAATACAGCAGCCACAATGTGTTCATAGACACCTATGTCATTACAGGTCATTTTAAGAAGTGGGGGCCCATCACAAAAGTAATGGTTGATCACATTATTGCCACAGAAATGTAGCCGAAAGGTGTTGCCAGTGTGTACAATTGCATTGGCAAAGCCAGCTGCATAAGCTCCTACCACCAACTGGATGCAGAGCTTTTTGGGCATGGCAGTGACATAAAGGAGTGGGTTGCAGATGGCCACAAAGCGGTCATAGGCCATGAAGGCCAACAGGAAGCATTCAGTGTAGGCCAAGCCAGCAGAGAAGAAGAACTGGGCTGCACAACCAGCAAGGGACATGTGGTTGTTCGTGGACACACAGTCAAACAAGATCCGAGGAGTGTAGACTGAGGAATACCAGATGTCCAGGAAGGAAAGGCTGCCCACAAAGAAGTACATGGGTGTGTGCAAGCGGGAGTCCAGGTAGATCAAAGACATGAGACCCAGGTTCCCAGTCAGCGTTAGGGTGTAGGAGGCCAAGAACAGCACAAAGAAGATTATTCGTAGAAATGGATCTGTTGTAAAACCAACCAAGACAAAATCGGTAAGCAATGTCCAATTGCCTTCCACTTCCATCATTTTTGTAAGCACAACCTGTTTACAAAAGAAAGAGAAATCAAAATTTGGCAGTTTTCAGACCTGAAATAGAGAATACTTGCTAACATTTTGAATGATGTGTTGAACTCTCCCTTTTCTGACATATTTGGCATGAGTTTGACAATTTTGCCCCCAAATGCTTTTAGTTTTGCTTTTTTAATATTCCAAAGACATTTACAGGATTCATCCTTTATAAGAAAAGGACAACATAAGGCCCTCATTGCTTAAGAGCACTCCATGAAGTCTGCTAATCCTTTCTGGAGGCAGGCTGAGACTGTTAACAAGATTGGAGCTGATGAAAACTGGGTGGAAGATCATGAAGAATCCTTGATTGTAAATTTGGAGAGAACCTGGTTATGGAAAAAAAAAACCTTTGACATTTTTGTCAAGAAAACTGCATGGACTTGCTCATGTTGACAAGTCCAGGTGTCATCCTGGACTTGAAGGACATGTTGCCTGTTTTAAATGTGTTGAAGTGGAACGAAGGCATAAATTCCAAATGGATTTTGCCTCCCATGCTGTCCTTGGATTAGTCTCTCCATGTGTCTATCATTTCAGCTTCCTAGCATCCCTAGTATGTGTTATGGATCAGTGATGAGGGTTGAGGGAACACTTTTCTTAGAGAAAAAGCATTCACAGGTATGTATGGAATAAGGAAACCAAAGAAGATACGTGTCTATGGAGATTCTCAGTCATCCAGGTCATGGTTGTCCCAAAGGTGCTTTTTTCAAGGGGCAACTAGACTTTCCATAAAGTCCAGTTGCCTCTTGAAAAAAAGCATCTTTGGCACAAAGAAGATAAGAATGTGAAGGGATATATTAGATGAGAAAGCCTGTTAAATGCAAGGACCAGTCCAACAATTGCATTACTAGCATCACTAGCATCACTCTATTTCAAGGACAATTATATTGAGGTAGCTGATTACATATGCAAGATTATACATAGGGACTCAAGAAACAAATTAAAATGCACTATGAATTGGATAATGAAGTAGGAATCTACGCTAATTAATATATTTGCTTTAAAAAATGGAAAATAAAGAGAAATCACACAGCAGAAGAAAGGCCCCTGGGGAAAATGTCAGAGTTTGAAAGATTTATACAAAAATAAAAATCAAGAACATTGATCTCAAGCTACAATATGTGGGAAAATTGGTTCAAAATGTTTGATAGTTGGTTTATAACTCTTTTACAAATTGCCAAGATGAACAAATTGTACAACAATAAATATTGGAATTGCCACAACAAAAAATGAACATTTTAACATATGTGCAAAAAGACTCAACAGTATGGGAAAGAAATACATCAATATATTGTGAAAACTCTGACAATAAAATTTGAATTAAAAACACAAATATTTTTATTAGGTATGATCCTAGACAATATCCCTCACAATTTATGAAAATATGTGCTGACAGTGGCAAGAGTCCCTCTGGGACAACACTGGAAAAGGAAAACCTTGCAGACCAAATATGATTGGGAGACTAATATTGGAAAATACACAGCAATGGAAAAATTGACCGTATATATTCATAGCAGAAGCTTAACCAAGTTTGACATTCATAGCAGAAGCCTAACCAAGTTTGACAAGGAATCTACCCTGATTAATATATTTGTTTTAAAAAATGGAGAATAAAGAGAAATCTCACAGCAGAAGAAAGGACCTTTTTTCCATTCTGTGGAGCAGCAGAAAAAAATCTGCCCTCCCTCACTGCACGTTTCTCAGCCAAGGTTCTTCCTGAGACTCATCTCATCAGGGGGTTGCCATCTTCTGCTTAGATCCAGATTATTGTCCCCTTTCCTCCAAAGTGTGAATAGCTCTCTTTCCACTTCATGGAAATCAATAGTTTAGATAATTAAACTTTTTAAAGATGTACTGTGAACAGCTTTTCCTGTCGTTTCTCAGAGCTCTACCTGGACTTCATCTTTCAACTCCCATTCTAAGACTCCTGTCAGAGGCACGGTTGACTCCAACCTTCCTTTAGAGGAAGGGTTGGGAAAAGTGACTGCCATGCACATGACAGCTTCTGGAGGGAAGCAGAAATTGGAAAAGTGAACCACTTTTGAACATCTTTCTGTATTCACAAATAGAGAATGGATGGGTTGGTGCATGGCTCTGAGATCCTTGACAATCAGGTGTGACAAAAAGGGCTCTGAGAGCATTGGTCAAGTCCTAACTGCGATAACCATAGAATTCTGTTGGACATCTACTGTACCTACGGTAAATTATTCCCAGACTTACCTGGATGAAGCTGAGTAGATTTTCCTGCTATGTCCGTTGGACAAGCCAACAGATCAACCTATTTGGGAACATTGTGCTTTTGTGAATAAAGTGCTCACATTTCTCCTTCAAATTAGGCAGCCTCAGTTCCCCATGGAAGCACTTAGATTAAATTATTCCTCTTGATGATATGAAGTGGGAATATTATAGTTAGTACCAAAAGTTTTTTTCCTAAATGTTCAATAGGGTATTTCACCTAAGAAAAAAAAAGTGAAAAATCACTCCTGAGGCTTCCTGAATTCTCCAGATAAACAATTATCTTCCACCTTGAGGGCACTTAGAAGTTTAGCTGCAATCATTACTTGTCTCAGGGCCTTTTTTGAGGGTGGGGGGGGACTCCAAAAAGTACATTTGAATATAGTGAATCCTTTTAAATTATTATCATTATTTATTTACTAACAGAATGTTTACAAAAAAGGAAAAAAAGAAAAACAAATAGAATGAATACTTTTTGCATTAATGGGTATAATTGTCTTTTCAAAAACAAATAAATTATATATCTCTTAAATCCTGCCCTCCATAATGAAATAATACCTGTTTTCCAGTTTCTCAAAACAATTCCCTCAGGAACAATCCAGGGCAAATAAACTATATCTCTTGAAAATAATTCTATCCCAAAATTTTGGGTTATAATTTAATATAACATATAATAAATCTATCTCCACCCAGAGTCCTTTGGGAGTTGGGCGGCATACAAATATAAAAAATATAAATATATATACTGTATATGTTAAAATATTTTTTCCAAACATATGTGAATTATTCATAAGACCATAAGACTTGATGACGCCCACCAATATTTTTTATATTGCCAATTTTAAAAAATCTGATGCTTATCCTTTAAAATATATTCTTTTGGTTGTCCAATATATTCAGAATATAATCTTTGATCCCAGAAGGAAAGGGGAAGCCTCACAGTTTATGAAGGTGTGTGCCAACAGTGGCAAGAATCCATTTGGCTTGGGACCAGGTTACATGAGGGACCTCTTTCTCCAAGACTTTCTATCCTTCCAGTCACACCCAATAGATTGTGCCTGCTGCAGATCCCATCAGTCAAAGAGTGCTCACTGGCAGGAACTAGATGTGGACCTTTTTCTGCTCTAGCCCCTGCCTTATGGAACATCCCCTCAGAGATCAGAATGGCCCCAACCCTGTTACTTCTCACAAAGCTCTAAAAACTTGGCTATGTACTCGGAAATGTGAGAAGACCCCTATTAGTTGGCTTCACTATTAGCAGACTAATCATCATGGCATGGCTGCTGTTTATATTTGTATATATTTTGTGGTTGTGTTTATTTTTTTTAATTTATTTATTAAATTTATTTTTATTTATTATTATCATTATTTATTAAATTTGTATGCCGCCCAACTCCCAAGGGACTCTTATTTGCCACCCATTCCTGCAATGCAATGACACTTGGAGATTTACAGCATTATTTGCTTTAATTGTTTTAAAGTTGTAGACTTGTAAGCTGCCCAGGGTCACTTGGTTCATTGAGTGGACATAAAAATTGAATAAGTAAATAAATGAATAAAAATAGCATTTGAAAAGAGAACGCTGCTGAATAATAAAAGGATTGGGAGACTAAAACCCTAACCCTATGCAGCAATACAAAACTAGTAGTATACAGTCAAAGCAGAAGTCTATGCAGTAAATTGAAACAGGAGTGGGTCCAATAAGTACAATGTATATCATACAAGACAATCTTAGAAGCTTAGAATATGGTGGGGGTTTTTTGAAGAAAAAGTGAAACTATTTTTTAATAATAATAGCAATTAAAATGATCCAAACAAAAATGAGTAACAATGTTCACATTAAATTATTAAAAAAACCATTCAAACAGTAATATGTGTCTTTATTTTTGTTTTTGGCCTTTTTTATGCACATTTTATTGAATGAACACTGAAATGGGACACATATACATATAACGAGTAAATAATTAAATTTAACAACAAAAAACTTTAAAAAAAAAATTTCTTTATATTTTGATAGAAATACAATGGGGATTTCATTTCAGATACGGACTCCATCAAAGATGAGAGCATCTCAGATTTCTTGGAAGGAGCATGCAATCCACCCTGAGGCATCAAAGGTTGTTTCGGGTGATTATACTGCCAATATTGTGAATTAGGGTAGCAAAATTCTGTTTCTGGTAAAATAATGTAATAATAGTAATAACAAGAGAAATAAATAATCATTGCACAGTAATTGATCTCAAGTATGTATCCCACATTCCACCCACAATTTGCAGATAAAAATAAAACAGTAAGAACAAGAGAACAAAATTAAAAACTGCTAAAATGATTTTAAAGATCTGAATTGACTCAGATTCAAGATTCTTCATGGGGCTTTATTATTGAAAGTCTGAAAGAAGAAGAAAGCGTTCATTGAAAAGGGAAAAATAGTCCTTTCCTGCTCCAGTCAATGCAAAGAGTACAACACCCTGTTCAGCAATATACTGAACGACAGATTACTGGCACAGTGACTACCCTGTCACTCTGGTGAATTGAAAGGTGGCTAATCCTGGATCCCAGCTACCCGCCTTCAATTAGGCAGCACCACTCCACCTTTCAATAAAGAATAAAATTGCTGATTTTTTTCCTCTTCTTAATGGGCGATCCTTGGTAGGGGAGGAAGTGAAGCTGAAGGAATACACCAGTAGTTGCTTTTAAATTATCCCATATGAAACCAGTAAAGGCTGTCCAGCCAGATTGCTGAGGCAGGATAGGACTTGGTTTTGGGGCAATGTGATTAAGGCTGTATACTTTTTAAAATAATCACAAGTGCAGGGACATTTATATGAATGTTACTATGATGAGGGCTTTAAGAAAAGAGCCCTTAGGTAATTTTCAAATAGTGGGTAATGTTTGGGAAAGAATTAAGCACACCTTTAATCCATACATTTTAATCTTTCCAAAGGCTGAAACTGTGTCCCTAGTCTATCATTGTCCAATGTTTTCATTCTGATCTTGTCTGCTGTGTTTTGTTCTATTTAGCTCCTGTGGACCATATTTTGAAGATTCTTTTGGGTACGGAAAGGACTGAGAAGATGTGTGTGAGAAACAATTGCTCATCAAGAACAACAACTATGGAGATTTTGAAGATGGCTCTCTTGACCACAAGAAATAAAGTGATATAAGTCATTTATAGTCTTTTATATAAATAAATAAATAAATAAATAAATAAATAAATAAATAAATAAATAAATAAATAAATAAAATTAAATTTCTTTATATTTTGATAGAAATACAATGGGGATTTCATTTCAGATACGGACTCCATCAAAGATGAGAGCATCTCAGATTTCTTGGAAGGAGCATGCAATCCACCCTGAGGCATCAAAGGTTGTTTCGGGTGATTATACTGCCAATATTGTGAATTAGGGTAGCAAAATTCTGTTTCTGGTAAAATAATGTAATAATAGTAATAACAAGAGAAATAAATAATCATTGCACAGTAATTGATCTCAAGTATGTATCCCACATTCCACCCACAATTTGCAGATAAAAATAAAACAGTAAGAACAAGAGAACAAAATTAAAAACTGCTAAAATGATTTTGAA
>QLTV01004389.1:1671989-1691960 GCA_003457575.1 Thermophis baileyi
TAGCTGCCCTGCGTGCCCTAGCATCAATCAGAGGCTCCTCCTCTCCACTTGAGTCACTCATCTCCTTCTGGGGAGGTGCAGAAGGCCCTGGTTGGTTATCATCCTCTGGCACTGCGTCCTCCTCGGTCTCGGACTCAGGTGCCAGAGACACAGGATGATATTGCCACCCCATGGTCAGTTCTTGGTCTTCCAGATCCATGAGCAGCTGCGCGGGACTCGGGCAAGCCACAACAAGAAGTACATGGGTGTGTGCAAGCGGGAGTCCAGGTAGATCAAGGACATGAGACCCAAGTTCCCAGCCAGTGTTAGGATATAGGATGCCAAGAACAGCACAAAGAAGATTATGCGTAGAAATGGATCTGTTGTAAACCCAACCAGGACAAAATCAGTAACCAATGTCTGATTGCCTTTCACTTACATTATTTTCATAAGCATAACCTGGAAAAAGAAGTTAGAATTGTGAAGTTTTCAGCTCTGATATAAAGAGTGCATGCTACCGTAATATATTGAATTATGTATTGAATCCCCCTCCCTCAACACATTTTGATTTTGCCAATTTTGCTCCAGAATGCTTTTGCTTCTTCTTTTTTAATATCGCAGATATATTACAGGATTCAGCATTTATAAGGGAAGGACAACATAAAGCCCTCCTTGCTTAGGAGCACTAGATGGAAGACCACATGGATATCTAGACTGTGTAGTTGGAGGAACCTTTTAGGACTGGTAATGAAAAAACTACTTCTAAATATTTGTCAAGAGAGCTACATGGAGATGTTGCCTTTTTGAATGGGATGAAGTGGAAAGGAAGCATATATTCCACATAGATTCCTCCTCCCAGGTCTTTTTGGATTTTAAAAAATTCTCTCCATGTGTTTATCGTGCATCTTGCTAGAATCCCCAGTAAATATTGTGGATGAGTGGTGAAGGTCAAGGGGAGAGAACTTTCTTTCTATCCAACCCCATTTAAAGTTTGGGTCAACTGAACAAATGATACTAAATTATTGTCAGCCAGCTGAGGCTTTTGACAAGCCTCTCCCTTATTCCCCAGGAAAGCTCTTCTGCCAACAATCGCTCTATTTACTCAAGTTCTGGGGGGGGGAATAAATAATTAAAAAATAAAAAGTGATGCTCGAAAATTCAATTGCCACAAATCCAGAAGTGAAGGCCCTATAGGATTCAGAAAAGATTTTATGCAGCACAGACATATACTGTATGCACTATAGAACACAGGATTGTTTATATTCTCTTCAACTCTCAACCTTCCTTGAGTTAATATTTTGTTTCAAGCACAGGCATTTATTCCCACCTAAAGAAATGCTACAGTAGATGGGTGGGTGGGGGAATGAAATTAGCTTTTTTATTCCCAGAAAGTATTAAATGGCTCAGAATGTAAAAAAGAAAGCAGCAACTGGAGAGGTGCAGAACAGGGACTGGGTTAAGGACTGTGGTAGGATCTCTGCCTCAGTGCCTGGATCCCCAACTCTGCTGAGGAAGGGCTTCTCTTGGTGAAGCAGTTCTCACCATGTCTCTGTGAAGAGCTCAGGTGGCTGAGACAAATGAGTAATCCTGAGCAGGGAAAGGCCCTGAGTAATCCTGTGCAGGGAAAGGGCAAGAAAATGAGAGCAGCAGGTTGGACCTGAAGGGAATACAAAGTCCATGTTCTGCACCCTAAGACAGAGGGCTTCCACCATTTTTGTGCTTCAGAGACACACCACTGTCTTTAAAGCATATCACAGTGTTATAAGATCATGTTTAAATCAATCTAGTAAACTATCCCAATATTTTTAAAAGCTTAATTTTGTAGGGGTCACAAAGGAAAAAAGAAATGAAAGAATGAGGGATTATAACAATGTAATATATGGCATCCCAAGTTAAGATAAGCAAAATCATTCTAGCAGGTTTTATAGGATTGAGTGGGAGAAGAAAGTCTCTTGATCACTTCCACAATGGAAGAAGAAGAAGAAGAAGAAGAAGAAGAAGAAGAAGAAGAAGAAGAAGAAGAAGAAGAAGAAGAAGAAGAAGAAGAAGAAGAAGAAGAAGAAGAAGAAGAAGAAGAAGAAGAAGAAGAAGAAGAAGAAGCAGCAGCAGCAGCACCCTAGGGCAGTCTTGCTTCAACAGAATATAGGCAAGGAGGTGGCTTCATGGTTGGGCAGTGGGAGGCATGAAACTATCTAGAGTTTGAGTTCCAGACAAGATAAAGCCACTCTGGTATGTTTGAGGAACACTGGATTTGGTAGACACTCCTGATTATAATATGTATATCAGCATCTCACAAGGCAGGTAAATAATGGATTCTACTCTGGAAAATGAAAAAAAAATGTAAGTTTTGAACAGTGGAAATGAACCACATATTTCAGCCTTATAGATTTAGATTTAGCCTCTGGGAGCAGAGCCAAACATTCCTCTAAACTAGTCCAATTGTTTTAAATGTTGCAAAGAATTGAATACCACAAACTCTAGCAAGTCACCACCGGAAGGAACATTTCCCCATAATGGGCAAGGAACTGATGCATATGTTGTGTACCTTCTTAAGCAGGTAAGCGTATCTTCCTTTCAAAAAAATCACTAGCAATTTATATTTAAGCATTCTTAATCTGGCATCCCCTCTCCCAACCCACATGTATCCAAATAAATATCTAAACAATTCTCTGGATTTTTTCTTTTGTTCTTGTTTGCTGTACTTTTATCTTCTTTCTTTTACATCACTTACTGAATGGTGCATTAATGTTGGCGCCAACAAAAAGTAAAAAGGAAAACTGGGCAAAAACTAAACTTTGTATCTGTTTCTGTTGTTGACATAAATGCCAACTTGGTTGATACCCTGCTGACCTTTTGAGTTTCCAAGCAGCCATGGCTTTTGTTAAAGGATGCATAGGGGCACAAGGATAATGCAATTTATAAAGTTATGGTCTTTGATAGGCAAAGCATAAGCCCTATATAGAATTTGGTGGGAATTAGTTCCACACACTGTATGTGGGTATAGCAGAGTGCTGAAAGGTAACACCTGGTATCAAAGATGCAAGGTCTGCTTATGAACTGTTTCTGCCCTCAAAACAATCAACTGGAAAAGAATTGCAGTATTTCAAAGTAGCAGACAGTGAAGACTTCGGCTGTCTGGTCCTAATCCACAGAGTACTGTAAGCACCAAGACAGAAAGTTAATTTCTCCAAACCAAAGCAATACCAGGTATCACACTTTATCATCTGCACTCCAGGAAGATACTGCGCAGCTGACATTTGCTACTTTTTTCCATGATGCCTTCAGCATTCAACCTTTTACATCTTAAATGCTTAATGCATTCAAACCTGGGTAAGCCACACCACGTCTAAGTCTCTCTTTCCTCTAATCCCTAAAATATCCTGATCTGACATGATGATGAAATGTATTGAAAAGCTTCTTATCTTTCTGAATCCTTGAAAACCTTCTCCAGAAATTAAGACCATCTGAACAGTTCCTGTAGCACCTGAAACTGCTCTGAGACATACCATTCTCTAGCTTTCCTAAGGTAGCTTCCCTCTCCCAATTTCATGAGAAAAAGCAGACACACTCTTGGTAGAAAATCTAAACAGGATTCCTCCCTAAAGTTTGGGGGGGGGAGAAGCAGAAGGATTTTCTCCCTTTGAACAAGAGTCCCAAGCTGGCTACCTGGAGTTGACTGTGCTGCTTTGACTGTCTTTCAGCCTATCCTTGAATGATATCCTTGGATCACTTAAGCACAAGCAACATCAGGGGTGGGTGCTCTGTGTTGTTTTATAAACTGGTTCTTTCTTTGACATAATTTTCTTGTGGTCCAAAGAGCACGTCTTTGCCCCTCCCTGATGCCATTCAATGACCATATTTCCTGCCAGTGAAGCATCAGAAAAGATCTACCCTCATTTACTTTGAACAACTGCAAGCTATGCCACCAATGTTCTTCCGATGACTCATCTCATCAGGGAGTTATCTTTTGCTTAGATCTAGGTTTACTCTCTCTTTTCCTCAAACAGTGTTCACTTTCCACTTCATGAAGGTCAGTAGTTTGTGTAATTAACAATTTCAAAGGAAATGTTGTAAGAAGCTTTCGCTGTCTTGTTCTCAGAGCTACACTTGGACTTCATCTTCTATCTCTCATTCTAAGGCCCTGATCAGTGGCAAAATTAATTCCTGCTGTCTTTTAGAGAAAATGAAAAGAAATTGAATGGCCACCAAGTCAGGTCCAAACTATGGGAACAATAGAAGTTTAGGGAGCAGCTCCCTAAATTATGTTCAGAGGCATCGAGCTTACCTTGATGAAGCCAAGTTCATTTTCCCTTTAAGTCTGTTTGGATAAGCCCATAGGCTTATATGGGAGTCTTATGTTTTCCTGAGCAAGATGCCCACAGTACTCCTTCAAATTAGGCAATCTCCATCCCCTGTGGAAGCATGTGATGATGATGATTAATATGATGCCAAAAGTTTTTTTTTTTAATCTTAACTCCTCCAAAGGGAGTTTTATCTAAGAAAAGATTCCCTGGGGTACTGAGTTCTTCAGATAAACACTCATGTTCCACCTTGAGGCCATTTAAAAACTCAGCTGCACTCATCACTTGTCTAGACCTTTTCTGGAAAAAACCTCTAAAATGCAGATTTAGTAATAACCAGAGAAATAGAAGACAAAATTAAAAATGTATATTTATACTATTTGCCATGGTGGCACAGTGGTTAGAATGCAGTACTGCAGGCTACTTCTGCTGACAGCTGGCTACCAGTAATTTGGCAGTTCGAATCTCACCAGGCTCAAGGTTGACTCAGCCTTCCATCCTTCCGAGGTCGGTAAAATGAGGACCCAGATTGTTGGGGGCAATATGCTGACTCTGTAAATCGCTTAGTGAGGGTTGTAAAGCGGTATATAAGTCTAAGTGCTATTGCTATTGCTATTTCTCAAATAGTGTATGAGAAGATCAAGCAGAAGGGGGAGGGGAGTTAAATGAATCATCAGGCTAGAGTTGTTACATTCCCACAAATGGTCCAAGTCCAAACCTTAAATTCCATTGGTTCTTTTAATTTAACATATAGTCCTAATTCTTTGCACCTGACAAATAGAGGTTACCAATAGAGGGTATGCTTACCAAAGGTCTGATTATCTATATTTTAAGTAGCCTTGCAAAACAACCCAATCATGATGGCATCCAATATTTGTCCAATATAGTAACTGTAAATAATTTCACAATAGCAGCATTCCCTATGAAACAGTAATAACAACTGATGCAACAACAAGAACCAAATTAAAAACTGCTCAAACTTTTTTAAAATCTGAATTTAAAAACAAATTGGGTCAAATGTTTTGAGGGGAGAGAGGGAAGAGACCAAGGACTCTTCCAACAGATATCATTACTGCAGGATAGGAAGGTATTTGTTTCTTTCCTCAATTGGCAGAAGGATATTCTGCAAAATAAGCTATCAGGCAACTGTGATACAAGCTGTCCTTTGACCATGGACTATTTCACTGTACATGCAGTGTACCTTTTCATTGGTGCAGAAAGTTTGAAGAAATTCTTGAGAATATTAAATCCCCCTGCAGGCTTCCAATGACAACCCCCAACATCCCACCTGCCAGAATCCGGTTTGACTCCTGGATTGCAGAAATCAGTCCATGTGATTTTCTAGGCAATATTCTCAGAAGTGGCTTATCATTGATTATAAATCCAAAAATATATTCCTGATTTTCCTGTTTATTTCATCTCCAAGTACATTTATTCAGAATAAATTAGAAAACTACATTGTTCTCTACACTACGACTTGTGTGGTGAAGGGAAAATACCAGTCTTCTTGTGAGTAAGCTACAGCACCAGATACGAGTGCCTGCAGACTCAATGCCTGCTAAGCATGAGGCTTCCATATGTTTGAGAGGAGAACACCTCTTTCCAAGAACAGCCAAGTTTCAGCAGTAAACATTAGGTTAGCCCCCGTGACCAAGTCACAGATGAGGGCAGCCTTATAGCAGACCAATTTAGCGCATGCACAATAGGAAAAAAATCCCCCCAAAATCCCTAAAACCCGGCTTCTGCGCATGTGCAGAAGAAAAAAAAATAAAAAAATTCAAAAAATAAAATTAAAAAAATTTAAAAAAAAAGATGGCGGCCCCCATGGACTGGCACCGACCGATCCAGTTCGGTGACATCATCATGACATCACCAGCGGGCCACTACCAGTTCGGGAGAACCAGTCCGAACCGGGAGGAACCCACCCCTGGTCAAGACAGAAACTCAAATAAGCAACAAACAAAAGGTTGACAAAATTAGTTCAGGCAAACATCTAGGATTTGCATTTCCTCTTTTGCCTATCGAGCCAGCTATGACCCCTACATAACCCTTACATGACCCCCATAGGAATCCAGAAGTTATAAAAACCCACCCACTCTAAACTCCATTTTGTCAGCTGTCCCTGAATCACATGTGGTTGGTGGTTCTGCTTCATCAGTAAAGGGAACCTTTCTTTCCAATCAGCCTCCAGCCTCCATTTTATTTCCAGTGCCTTTCTCCTGGATTGGAACTGGACCTGGATATTTCTTCCAACACTATATTTTCCTGATTTAACACAATTTTATTTTCATAACCATTTCTGGATATTTTTTCCAAGGACTTCTCATGGCTCTCTTCACCTTCTGTTCTGCCTTCTACTAAAGGTTCATCCTGATTCTGCCTGCCCCTCCTCTTCTGCCCGCTTCAGGCGGTTCCTCCCCCCTGGGCAGTAGCATCTTCTCTCTGCCATTTTGTCTGTTGCTGCAAGAAAAACAGTTGCCTGTGAGGCATCTGCTGGGATGCATTTGTATGTTAAGTAGATTCCATATAAACCCAGTTCCTGCTCTTTTTTTTTTTTTTTAAGGGAGCTCTGTAATTAAAAAGCAAGGCTAGTCCTCTTCTGATGAAGCCGTTGTCTCTGGAAGCCTTAGTGCTTATGGTATAGGTGTTTCTTGCTTAGTCTCAGGAGAGATGGAGGAGCTACTTGTACATTCTTCTATTTTCTATCCTTGGAAGATTTCAGACTATAGGCACTGAGTACAGTACAGTGTGGCTCTAACCTGTCATTTTGGTAACTTGATAGGTGGCTAAATGTTATATCCAGGTACTAACTACAGTAAATCAACCCCACCCAACTTTCACTTAAAAGGGGGGATTTGTGATTGTCTTTCATGCCAGACAGTGATACTTGCAGGAAGAGGAAATGAAATTGGGGAAATGCACAAATGGCTGTGCTTAAATTAGTCCATGTGAAATCCAGAAGGACTTGCTGGCTAGATTCCTAAGACAGGATAGGCCTCAGGTGTTGACTCAATACAATTAAGGCTGGAATGCATTTCTCCCAATTCAAGAAGTGAATGAGCAGTGAATGTGGTTGTGAGAAACCCTATTCTAATTTTCAAACTGTGGGTAGGGATTGAGAGAAAGGTAGGCATATTTTTCTTCTATCAGTATTTTGCCTTTCCCACACACAAATTTTCTTATGATCGTCCAGTAATTTCATTTAGATTCTGTCTACCTTAAAAATTTTCTTTGC
This sequence comes from Thermophis baileyi, assembly GCA_003457575.1. Taxonomy (NCBI): domain Eukaryota; kingdom Metazoa; phylum Chordata; class Lepidosauria; order Squamata; family Dipsadidae; genus Thermophis; species Thermophis baileyi. The sequence goes on from QLTV01004389.1 coordinate 1,679,505, forward strand.
TTGTGTATCATAATTGTGAGGATGCTATTAGATAGGAAAAGATGCGGGAAGATGCATTCATGGGAAACAATTAGCTATTAAAAGAAGTGAGTTGGGACATTTTGAGGACATGCTGTTTCACTCCACCCAGGAAGGAAGGAAGGAAGGAAGGAAGGAAGGAAGGAAGGAAGGAAGGAAGGAAGGAAGGAAGGAAGGAAGCTCTAACTAGAGAGTAGAGGTTAATTTTTGCATCTGCAATCTAATTTAAATAAATACTATGTCAGTGCCATTCTTTTGTGTGCTAGAAATCTCCCCCAGACTTTCTTGAAGGCTGCCTTCACATCTTTGTTGCGTAAACTGTAAATCAAAGGGTTGACCAGCGGGTTGATTACTGTATAGAACAATGCATTTACCTTGTCCCAACTGGGAGTGTGTTGAGAGTTGGACCTGGAGTACATGATGAGAATGGAGCCATAAAAGAGAGTGACTGAGACCAGGTGAGCTGAACAAGTGAAGAAGGCTTTGCGTCTCCCTTCAGCAGAGCGAATGCGGACTATGGCTGCCCCAATACCAATGTAGGAGCTCACAATGATAGCTGTGGTTACTAGCAAATTACAACCAATGGAAGCTTTCAGGATGAGTTCATGCACTCGTGTGTCATCACAGGCCATCTTCACAAGTGGTAGTACATCACAAAAGTAATGGTTTATGATATTACTACCACAGAAGCGTAGGCGGAAGGTGTTACCAGTGTGTACAATTGAATTGGCAAAGCCGGCTACATAAGATCCTACCACTAGCTGGACACAGAGTTTCTTGGGCATGGCAGTGGCATAAAGGAGTGGGTTGCAGATGGCTGCAAAGCGGTCATAGGCCATGAAGGCCAGTAAGAAGCATTCACTGAAGGTTAATCCAGCAGAGAAGAAGAACTGGGCTGCACAACCAGCAAGGGACATGTGGTTGTTCGTGGACACACAGTCAGACAAGATCCGAGGAGTGTAGACCGAGGAGTACCAGATGTCCAGGAAGGAAAGGCTGCCCACAAAGAAGTACATGGGTGTGTGCAAGCGGGAGTCCAGGTAGATCAAGGACATGAGGCCCAGGTTCCCAGTCAGTGTTATGACGTAGGAGGCCAAGAACAGCACAAAGAAGATTATTCGTAGAAACGGATCTGTTGTAAAACCAATCAAGACAAATTCAGTGACCAGGGTCCAATTGCCTTCCACTTCCATCATTTTCAGAAGTATAACCTGTTTATAGTGGAAAGAGAAGTAGGTTTTTGCAGTTTTCAGGCCCACAACAAAAAAATCATGTTATGGTTTTGAAGAATATGTTGAAAAACCCTCTGACATATTCAATATGCTGTTGCTAATTTTGCCGCAAACTGATTTTGCTTGTAGTTTCTAGAACATTCCATAAATATGTACACAATATTTAAAATGACTTGAATGTACTACATGATTTTTCCTCACCTTCCTCACCTGACTATTGTGATGAGTGTAGGCAACGAATTTCATCTAGAAAAATGCTACAGAGGATGGCTGGATAGGGGGATAAAATTTAGCATGTTTTAAGAAACAGTTAAATGATTCAGAGTGTAAACAAGAAAGGAGCAACTGGAGAGGTGCAGAGAAGGGAAAGAGTTAAGGATTGTGATAGGATCTCTGTCTCAGTGCCTGAACCTCCAACTCTTTTGAGGAAGGGCTTTTCTTAGTGAAGCAGTTTTCACTATGTCTTTGTGAAGAGCGCATGTGGCTGAAACAGATGAGTAATCCTGGACAGAGAATGGCTCAAGTTGGAAAAAGGAGAGAATCAATCAAGGGCAAGAAAATGAGAGCAGCACTTTGGACCTGAAGGGAACACAAACTCCATGTTTCGCACCCTAAGGTAGAGGGCTTCCACCATTTTTGTGCTTCAGAGACACACCACTGCCTTTAAAGCACATCACAGTGTTATAAAATCACTTTTAAATCAATATAGTAAACCATCTCAATATTTTTAAAAGCTTAATTTTGTAGGAGGAAGGAAAGGGTGATGGCTTGCAATGGATCCACTATATAGTATCCCAAATTAAGAGAAAATCATCCAATACAGCTGATCAGGGTGGGATGGAGAAGAAGGCCTCTTGTTGACTTGGGAAACAGCAAAGCCTAAGAACTACTTGGGCTGCAACAGAATGTAGGTGAGGGGTGGAATTCATGGCTGGGAGGGGAAGCATAAAACTAGGTTAAATCCACTATCTGGTGGGATGTGATGAGGGAACAGGGGATTTGGCAAGGCCTTCCATGGCTGACACAAACTGCCAATGGGAAAAAAGAGATCATGCCGAAACACCTGATGAGTTCCAAAGGGCCAGCTTTTATAACGTTGTACAATTTTACAACAATGGATGGAATTTCAGTCTGAAAGAAACAAAGGGGGGAAATGTTGTACAGGCAGTCCTCGACTTACAATAGTTCATTTAGTGACCATTCAAAGTTATAACTGCACTGAAAAGAATGACTTACAACCAGGGGTGGGTTCCAAATTTTTTTACTACCACTCTGTGGGCGTGGTTTAATTTTGTGGGAGTGGCTTGACGGCCATGTGACCGGGTGGGAGTGGCCAACTTGTAAAATGTGGTGGAAAAGTGACTCACATTTTTCACCGTCGGTCGTTAAGTGTGAAAAATGGTCATAAGTCACTTTTTTCACTGCCATTGTAACTTTGAACAGTCACTAAATGACTAGTTGTAAGTCAAGGACCAATCTGCACTTAAAAGCCACACACAGATGAACATATGAAAGCAGCCATGGAGTCACATAAAAGGTGATTGCTGCAAGAAGCAATTACCTCAAAAACCAGTTATCACACAGAAACACACAAAATTGTCAGAAATGGTGTAGGGTCTCCTGCTTGAGCAAGGGGTTGGACTAGATGACCCAGAAGGTCCCTTCCAACTCTGTTAATGTTTTGTTTTTTTAAAATAAGAATAGTACAGGTTATTTTCCACTAGGTATTGAACCAAAGTTGCCAAGTTTGGGGACCCCTGCTTTGGACTAATCCCAGGAGATGCTAAGATGCATGCATCCCTGCAGTTGTTAAGTGACACAGTTCTAAGTCAAGGACCAACCTGCACTTAAAAGCAGGATACTCCATTACAAATAAAACATTTCCTAAAAACAATATTTTTTTAAAAAAAACATTTCCTAAAAACAACGAAATGCCCTGAAAAAAATTAACAATAAAATATCCTTTTAAAAAAACCATTAAAAGCATAAAGGAAAAAAAAACCAGCCACTTAGTAGCAGGCAGAATCAACCATTCTCCAACCACAGCTGCTGTGGCCTAGAGGTGGAACTTTTGCCTCACAATCAGGAGGCTGCGAGTTCGATCCTAGGTAGAGGTGCTGCTGGGCTTCTATTTGAAAAAACAAAAACAAAAAACAAATAAAGCCAAAAAAAGATGGCGACCGCATGCACAGTGCTGGAAGTCACCTTCTGAGCATGCTCAGAAAAAAAATAAAAAAAATCGAAAAAAAATAAAAAAAAGATGGCGGCCCCCATGGACTCGTGAACCGGTCTGAACTGGTAGGAACCCACCCCTGCTTACAACCATTTTTTACACTTATGACCATTGCAGCATCCCCAGAATCATGTGATCAAAATTCAGACGCTTGACAACTGACTCATATTTATGATGGTTCCTACTGTCCTGGGGTCATGTGATCACGTTTTGAGATCTTCTGACAAGTAAAGTCAATGGAGAAGCCAGATTCACTTAACAACCATGTTACTAACTTAACAGTGCAGTGAGTCACTTAACAACTGTGGCAAGGAAGATCATAAAATGGGGAAAAACTCACTTAACAAATGTCTCACTTAGCAACAGATATTTTGGACTCAATTATGGTCGTATGTTAAGGACTACCTGTACAACTCTTTGGTCTTAAATATACTTATATCAGCATCTCAAAAGACAAGTCAAAATTGGTCTTTATTCTGGAATAATATGCAATTTGTAACAAGGGAAATAAAGTGCACTTGTTCAGCCTTATAACTTTAGCCTTTTGGGAGAAGAGCAAAAATGCTTCAAAATTGGCCCAATTGTTTTAAATGTTGCAAAAACAGCTGAACACCATGCACTGTGACAACTGACCACCAGACCATTGCCCTAGAATTGACAAGAAAAAGATATGAATATTTTTTAAACAGAGAGGCTTATCTTCCTAAAAATATTTTTGCCAGCAATTCATGTCTAGATTCATAAAGACCTTGCAATGCATTCTGATAGTGTCGGGAGCTGCATAAATAAATCTGCATTTATCACATTCTTACTTCATTTTATCTGTTAAATTCTTTCCAATAGGCTCAAAGTAGCACAGCTGGTTCCTCTCAATATATTTTCACTCCAGCTTTGTAAGGTAGGACAGGTTAAGAGAAAGTGACAAGTTAATCAGTGAACTTTAAAACTGAGTAAAATTTGAAACTGACAGTTTACTCCGTGTCATGTACATTCAACTGAACTCTCAGATTGGAAGGAATCATCTCATCCAACATCTTCATTGAGAGGGGATTTTCTCCCCTATATATCCATAATTAACTTATCCAAGGAATTTGCATTCACAAAACTCTGAACTTGTATCAGTTTTGTATGTGAAGATGCTCCCAGAGTTTGTTTTCAGCCTTGCTTTTTGGTTCAGGACTCTCCTCCTCTAAATCTGCTTTGTAAACTTTAATATTGAATTCAGTGGATTCAACCATATCACCACTGTTTTGTCATCAAACATCTTCCATTTCATTCACTATATCACCATTATTAGTGACATTTGTTTCTTCATGTTTAGCTACTTCATAAGCAATAAATATATTCAGTTAAAATTATGTTCTTCTACTCTTAGTTTAGTGTTATTAGAGAACCAAATACTACAACCAAACATTCTTAACCTGGTTTCCCCCTTCCCCAATATATTGGAGCCAGTTCCCATGATCTCATTCAGAGCAGTCTACCAGCCAAACTGATCAAATGTGCAGCACATCTGGAAGGAAGCTGGATGGGAAAGGCAGACTTCATCAATTTGCACCCTGGAATGGCTCCATCTGCTGGTTTTGGGGGGAAGTTAAAAGTGTATCTAAATTGTTCCATGGGTTGTTTCTTTTGTTCATGTTTGTTATCATTTTATCTTCTTTCTTTTACATCACTTATTTAATAGTGCACTAAAGCTGGAATCTTTATAAGATAAGGAGATTAATTGTATAATAAAACGGAGATTTGTATGTTTATTTTTGTTGCTAATATTAATGCCAATTGTTTGACATCCCCAGCTGATATTTCGGGACTCCAAGGAGTTGTGGCTTTTGTTAAAGGAAGCATAAGGGTCCATGCAGGGGCTTAGTTTATAATTTTATACACTTCTGTAGGCATTGGCCCATACTGAATCCTTTATGAATAACTTCCACATATGTGGATGTACAAGAGCTTTGAAAGAGATGCAAGGTTAGCATATAAAAATTATCTATCCTCAACGCAATGAACAGGAGGGGACTTCCAAAAAGTCAGAATTATTTCAAAGTAGCAAAGAGTGATGACTTGGGCTGTCTGATAATTGTGGAAGCTGGGATTTTAACATGTAGAAGGCAACTTATTGGGAAAGACAAAATTAGCAGATTCCACAAAATCAGAGCAAATATCAAGTGTCTTCTCTATCATAATACTAATAAAATAGTATTACAATAGCAGCAGTAGTACAATAGAGTAATGAATCCATTTTTGCTAAAGTCAATTACTTTGTTCTGAGACACTTTTAGTATTCAACCTTTTAAAGCTTACTTGCTTAATGCATTCAAACTCCTCAATTAGCATAAACTACCTCAAACCCATATTCTTCCCTTCAGTACTGTGATGTCCGTATTATGTAATACAAGGATGCACTTCTTTGTTGAAAAACCCATATTTTTGGACCCTTGAAATCCTTCTCCAGAAAATAAGAGCAATTCAATATTTTTTGTATCTTCTTTGAAGTTTCTATTTGTCATACAACCCTCTAGTTCGCAAGATCACAGAGTTATAACTCAGTCTCACTATCAGGCATCACTCTGTGCAGGAAATTATACAGAACTACATTTATTACAAATTTTCTTTGATTGTCCCCAAAGGTGATGGTTGTGAAGTCAGCTTCCACCATGCATGGACCTGCTTCTGGGGAAATCAGAAGTTGGAAAAGTGAACACCTTGGAACTTCTTCTATTCAAAGAAGGGAAGGAATGTACCCATGTGAGCCAGCCTCTGACAGCCTTGACAATCAACTGTGAGAAGAGGGGCCATGGGAGGACTAGTATAGACCTAGCTCCTAGAATGGTAGAAGCTTAGGAGACATCTCCCTAAATGATGCCTCATGATGCCAAACTTACCTGAATGAAGCCAAGTACTTTTTCCTGCCAAGACCCTTTGAACAAATACTGTAGATCAGCCTATATGGGAATCTTATTTTTCCCCAAGTAAAATAACCTTCCTGAGATTAGGCAGCCTCAGCTCCCTACAGAAGCAGTTGCAATAAATCTGTCCTCTTGACAATCTGAAATGGGAACATTATTATCACACCAAAAGATTTTTTTCCTAATGCTCCCAAGGGAATTTTTTCTTGTGTAAGAAAAAAAACACTGTCCCCTGTGCTAGCCGAGTTCTTCAGGTAAACAATCAACTTCTACCTTGAGAGCACTTGGAAATTCAGCTGTAAACATCCCTTGCCTTGGGGCCGTATCCAGAAAAAAATCTGATTATTGGTAATAACCAGCCTTTTATTTTTTTAATGTTTATTTAATTGTTTATTTAAACAGGATTTATCAAACAGGGAAACAGCAAAAGAAAAAAAAATATGAACGGAAGACAACAAGATAGATATGAGATCAGATATGGAAAGAAAGGATTTTTATTGCATTTTTAGGGAAAATGATAAATTACTGTACAAATGAAAGGAAAGAATATGAAATTGATTTATTTGTTCAAGGTTAAATGTATTATATTCTTATTTCTGGTAACTCTTAATGGACTTTTGCTGATAATGATTGAATGATGTGGCTTTATTATTTGTTATCTATTTATTAATAGATAAAAGATGAGATATGGGATAAAGATATATTTGGTTGAAATGTTAGAGAAAGTGATCATTTATATTTCTTTTTCCATTCTCTCCTTTTCTCTCCCTCTCTCTAACACAAACACATTTTTCCTTAATTTGTATTAGTTTTTTATCTTTGTATTTTTAAACTTTAATAAAAATTATTAACATTATTATAAAAATGTAATACTGCAGGAGATTCTCAAAGAAGGGAGCCAGACATTATTAGCCACAATATCAGAAATGTCACATTGAGTCTGCTTCTATAGATAGACTATGTCCAAAAGATGTTAAATCTGACACAGAAATACTAGAACCAGAAATACTGGATATTTATAAAAAGTGAGTATTACAAAATAAAGAAGGCAATTTTAGTGGAATTACAAATGGCAAGCCAAGGGAATGACCAGACAAAGAATATTTTACTGGACATGCAAAAGAAGCTGATTAAAGCTTTGAAAACCAAAGCAGAAATGCAAGTGACAAGTCAAGATAATGATCCTTTGCTAAATTTGCAAAAGAAGTCTGTTAAAGCTTCCAAGAAGCCCCTGGGATGGGAAAGAGAAAAACTGCAAAGGGACCAAAGCCAGTGACATCTGAATGAGTTAAAGATCAAGATTTTTAGAAGTAAAAGGAAGGGGTATAGAGTTGGTTTGGTTGATCAAGGTTCAGATAACATGTTTACAAAGTTCTGATAGCCCTTTATGAACTTTCTGCTGGTACCAGGATTGAAAAGTTGATGATTTATGGATTTGCATGTAAATAAGGGTTGGGTTATGGGAAGAAGAAGAATCATTTGTTTGATGAAGATTGAAAGTTATTTCTTTATATATTTTCTTTGTCATTGCTCTTTTTTCTTTCACTTTTTTTGCACTTTTTCTTTCTATTTCTTTTTCTGATTTTAGTTTGTATTAGCTTTTACAACTGTAATTAAAATATTTAATAAAATCATGAAATAAAGTACATCACAAAAAGATTATGAATAAAAATGAGTATGTTGTAAACCCATCCGATGTGTGTAAACAATGTGTGATTGCCCACCCCTTTCATCGTTTTCATAACCACAATCTGTTTATAGAGGAAGAAGAAGAAAGACATTCGCAGTTTTCAGTGCTAAAATAAATAATACATGCTAATATTTTAAAGAATGCACTGAAACTCCTGTGGCACATAATATTTCATTCCATAACTTTCTAATTGATGCAATTGTTTCCAGAGATACTAAATGTATCTCTGTATATAGATGTAGATGTATCTATGTATATGTATGTAGATCCTAGTGCTGTCCAACCACCCAAAGATGTATATGTACATTAGAAAGTTGCCCAAATAGGAAAATTAACACTAATTGTTGGCTTCCAGTATTTAATACTTGACAATAGGCAAGCATAATGATATCGCTCCAGATTCCGAAAACTGAATCTGCCTTCATTAATTGGCAATTGCATTTTCTATATTCTTTAAATTGAAGTACCCTATGGGGGAGGGGGGAAGTGAACGTTTTTCCCATGCTAAATAGGTTCTATGGGAAAAGCCAACTTTAAACATTGGGAGAAAGATTATGATATGAAAAAACTGGAGGCAAGTGGGAATATTGACTTTGGACCATGTGATAAATGATAAAGACGAATTTTTAACATACTCTGTGCTAAAAGATGAATATAATCTGTCAGGCGTAGCCAAATGGCAATATTTACAATTACAACATTTCTTAACAACATAATTTGGACCAGCAGTATTTTTGGTTTCTGGATACCCAAGATACAAAAATAACTTGTTAAATCCTTTATAACTAACCCACACACCCCAGTATTAATTTTTATAGATATTTATTTCCGGTAAATCAATTTGATATGCAAATGGTAAAGAATGGGTGAAATAATGAATTAGAAATTATTATATTGTCTGGATAATGAGAGAGTATCTTAACTTTTGTAGAAAGAGTGTAGTTGGACTTTAAATTATGAGTTAGACAACAAAAAATAATATTTAGAATTTACTGAAGTCCATTACATTTGTATAGAAAGGACTGTCAAACAAAGCATTTTGCTGAATATATAATAATGCATCTTTAAAACACATGTTTTTACAATATCCATCTTGGGAAGATGAGAAACCATTGCCCATAGAGAGAAGTAAGTGAGGAGATTTTGCAGAATGAAGATGGTGGTTAATCACTGAAATAATTTCTCTGATCTCCTGATTCTCTCCAACAACTTTTATTTTGGTAATCCAATCTGGAAAAAGGAAATATCAATGCCATTCATGTGGATGATATGAATTTCCCCCAGACTTTCTTGAAGGCTGCCTTCACATCTTTGTTGCATAAGCTGTAAATGAAAGGGTTGACCAGAGGGTTGACTACCATGTAGAACAACGCATTTGCCTTGTCTGAATTTGGAGTGTGTTGAGAGTTGGGCCTGGAGTACATGATGAGAATGGAGCCATAAAAGAGAGTGACAGAGACCAGGTGAGCTGAACAAGTGAAGAAGGCTTTGCATCTCCCTTCAGCAGAGCAGATACAGACTATGGCAGCCACAATAGCAATATAGGATTGCAGGATGACAGCTGTGGTTGCCAGCAGACTGCAACCCATCAGAGAAGATACAATGAGATCATAGATCCCTATGTCATCACAGGCCATCTTCACAAGTGGTGCCACATCACAAAAGTAGTAGTTGATGACATTTTCCCCACAAAAGCGTAGGCGGAAAGTATTACTAGTGTGTGCAATGGCATTGGCAAATCCAGCTGCATAAGATGCTACCACAAGCTGAGCACAAAGCTTCTTGGGCATGGCAGTGACATAAAGGAGTGGATTGCAGATGGCCAAATAGCGGTCATAGGCCATGAAGGCCAATAGGAAGCATTCAGTGTAGGCCAAGCCAGCAGAGAAGAAGAACTGGGCTGCACAACCAGCTAGGGACATGTGGTTGTTCTTGGACACACAGTCAAACAAGATCCGAGGAGTGTAGACCGAGGAGTATCAGATATCCAGGAAGGAAAGGCTGCCCACAAAAAAGTACATGGGTGTGTGTAAGCGGGAGTCCAGGTAGATCAGGGCCATAAGGCTCAGGTTCCCAGTCACTGTTATGGTGTAGGAGGCCAAGAACAGCACAAAGAAGATTATGCGTAGAAGTGGATCTATTGTAAACCCGGCCAAGACAAAATCAGTAATCAATGTCCGATTTTCTTCCACTTTCATCATTTTCATAAGCAGAACTTGTTTACTGAGCAAAAAGAAATTAGAATTTTGCAGTTTTCAGCCCTGAAATAGGGAATCCCTGCTAACATGTTGAATGATGTGTTGATCCCACCCACGATACATTTGATAAGAGTTTGACCAATTTTGCCCTAAAATGATTTTGCTTCTCTGTGTTTAATGTTCTGGATATATTTACAGGATTCAGCTTTTAGACGAAAAGGACAACATAAGGCTCTCTTTACTGCAACATAAGGAGATGATGGAAATATTTGATCGCATAGACCAAAAATTGGAAAATATAATACAAGGAGCAATGAGCAAGGACCAGGACAATGAGGAAAGAATGGAGTTACCAGATGAAATGGAGGAGACAGCAGAACCGAGAAATAAGCAAGAAGAAGACAACAATGAGGAAATATTAAAGTTTAAAGTTTATTTATATTTCTATGCCGCCCAACTCCCGGAGGACTCTGGGCGGCTTACAACAATAAAAAACATTATTAAAATATAAAAAACTATTAAAAAGAAACATGTTAAAAACATTTAAAAAACAACTGAAAACTCATACACACCGTTTCATGGCCGGATCTCGCCAAATTTCAGAGGCGAGGTCAACGGCCCCAAGCCTGCCGGAACAGCCAGGTCTTCACGGCTTTCTGGAAGGCCAGCAGGGTGGGGGTAGTCCGGATCTCAGGAGGTAACTGGTTCCAGAGGGCCGGGGCAGCCACAGAGAAGGCCCTCCCCCGCGGGCCTGCCAGCCGGCACTGTTTAGCTGACGGGACCTGGAGGAGCCCAACCCTGTGGGATCTTACCGGTCGCTGGGAGCTATGTGGTAGAAGGCGGTCTCGAAAATAACCTGGCCCTGAGCCATATAGGGCTTTAAAGGCAATAACCAACACCTTGAATTGTGCCCGGAGACCAATAGGCAGCCAGTGCAGCTCGCGGAGTATTGGTGTAATATGGGTGTACCTAGGTACACCCATGACAGCTCGCGCAGCTGCATTCTGGACCAACTGTAGTCTCCGAACACTCTTCAAGGGTAGCCCCATGTAGACCACGTTGCGCTCTACATGGGGTTACATCAATAGTGATTAAGGACTTAAGAGGAAAATATTTTAAAAAATTTAAAAAGGGAATGGGAGAAACAGGAAGATAGCTGGAGAAAAGAGACGGGGGTTAGAACAGATAATGGTAAAACTAGACAGTGGGAAAAGGTAGAGAGGGGAGAAAAAGCTACAATGTATATTCAAAAAATAGACTTAAATGTAGATGAAATAAAAGACTTAAAAGAAGAATATGGGAGGCAATCAAAAAAAAAGAAGACTAAAAATTCGGATGCGGGCAAGAGATGGTGGATAAGGGGAAAAGAAAGGGAAAGTAAAGTAAAAGAGATTTCATGAAAGTATTTTAATAATGTGTATTAATATTAGAACCATATAAGTTGGATAATTACTTGTATGTAGTGTGATAATCAAATATGTATAAAAATATGATTAACAGTGAAATGCTAAAATTAAATAACAGGTGATTAGATAATGAAAGAATACATTTTAATGTAAACTGTTCTGAATCAAGCGTAGATTGGTTATGCTATCATCAGGCAGCTTAACACAGACGCAATGGTACATTCAATCAGATTATATTTTATTCTTCAGGCATCCTCTGACAACACTCACGGTTATGTAGAAGTTCTTCTGAATCTACAGTCATAATCTGGAACCATCACGAATATTGTAAAAAAGGATTAATGCTTCCCATCTCCTTCTTCAGGCATGCTTTCCCGGTATATTCTTGAAAGTGACTTCCTTTGGGATAGCGTACTTCAATTACTCCCGCCCCCCAGTCATACTTCAATGGCCAATAAGAGTACACAGTTATGATCACATGCCATGGACTACATGGCATGGACTACATTCCCCAGAATGCTATGTCTTAAAGAGACAGTTCTTAATTCTAGGCTAAACCCTTGATAAGCCAGCACACTCCCCGCCTGGGATTGTAAATTCCACTATTAACTAACGAATTAACTAAAGTAAATAACAGTATAGCATAAACAATACGAACTCAACTATCTAGTTGACTAACTTAACAAGGCATATAAGCAAACAATGGAAACTTAACTATCTAATTGTCTAAAATAACAATGCATAAAATGAAGCAATGCAAACAATAAGGG
>QLTV01004389.1:1708976-1721081 GCA_003457575.1 Thermophis baileyi
AGACTATAATTAAGAACTGTGTCTTTAAGACATAGCATTCTGGGGAATGTAGTCCATGCCATGTAGTCCATGGCATGTGATCATAACTGTGTACTCTTATTGGTCATTGAAGTATGCCTGGGGGGGGCGGGAGTAAAGGAAGTCACTTTCAAGCTCTCTACCGAGAAAGCATGCCTGAAGGAGATGGGAAGCATTAATCCTTTTTTACAATATTCGTGATGGTTCCAGATTATGACTGTAGATTCAGAAGAACTTCTACATAACCGTGAGTGTTGTTAGAGGATGCCTGAAGAATAAAATATAATCTGATTGAATGTACCATTGCGTCTTGTTAAGCTGCCTGATGATAGCATAACCAATCTACGCTTGATTCAGAACACGGAGAATAAAAACAAACCTGGACAAACTACATCCTACCTATTCTCCAGACCTGCCCAGGGACTCTACATCCCAAATTTGAACCTTCCAACCAGGGGACTCTGTATATGCCAGGAATTATTCTGGCCAACCCCTCTGGCTGGCAGGGACTATCATAGAACTTACAGGCCCCAGATCTTACAATCTAGTGCTGGAGGACGGACGAATGTGGTGGCGCCACATAGACCAATTAAGGGGTCATTGGAGCCCTGGGACACAATTACACGCAGCAGATAACAGACCACACCATCCAGATAAAAGTTTAATCGCAACCGATCTGGGAGATGAGGCAAGAGGCGAAACCTGAAGCGAGAACGACTTACCAGGAAATTGGGACTTTGTTCCAGCGATGCAGGTGGTTGGAGATGAAGAAAAGCCTCCAACAACGATTCCCGGGACATCTTCGGTGATTCCACCTAATCCAGCTTCGGCAGAGAACCTTCAGTGGTCCGGGAGAGTCAGGAGAAGGCCTGCCTACCTACAAGACTATGAATGCGCCATCTAGTGATGGAAGAGTGTTGCGTCCAGGCTATACTTCGGTCTGCACCCGACACAGACGCCGCTGAGCCCTGGTTGGCTGACGCGAAACTGGCGCCACTATATAAAGAGCTGTCAAAGGTGCTGACAGCCGCTGCTCCTGTTAGCCGAGCAAGCCGCGCTAGCTGTCAGACTAGCGAATATGTTAGCTGTTTACTGTTAGCAATAAAAACCTGTTAGCCATTGCCATAACATCTCGCCTTAAAGGCTTTGGTGTTCCAAACCTGACAAAAATCTGCCTTAAACAGAGCAGGAACCCATTTTCACTGTTTCATTTTAAATTTAATAGGGGAAAAACTATTACAGATGTAACAAAATAAAAATAAAAATAGGACTTCATATTTTAAAATACTTTCATATTTGCATTTTTGCATGGTTTTTTAATTATGTATTACCTTTTTATTATAAACAGTAAAACATAGATACATTTGTAATTGAATAAAAAATATTCTGAAGATGAAAACCTTTTCTTTTTTTGTTTAAATGAGGCATTTTCATGCATCAACCAACATCTGTGAAGAATTTCCATCCTATGGAGAAAAGAGAAAATGAATCGTGATAGAATCCTCAGCCCACATAAAAAAGAACTCATTCTGGATTGCTAAATGGTGAAAGTTATAAACTGGTCTGGGCCATGGTGCAGCTGTGACTCTGATACTTGCACCCCAATATGCACCTTCTCTGACTGAACCCTCCCTGACCTTTCTGACAATGAATGAAAGGGGCTATGTATTAACCAAAAAGCTATCACAAGTGATGGGAAGGAAATGTCTTCGCTTGTATAAAATATTATAAAGGTAGTCCTCGAATTATTAGTGTAATTAAGCCAGCAATAATGGTCGTAAGTAACGAGGGTCATAAAGTGGGTCACCACATGACCCAGATACAATTTTATGACCTTTTTTGCCATGGTTGTTAAGCAAGCATGGCAAACGTTAAGTGAACCCATTGTTCAGTATAGATCAAGTTTTGCCAGAAAGTGCAAATAAATGCCAGCTTCCGGCAAAAACATTGTAAATCAAGATCACGTGACTGCAGGGCACTACAAACGGCCATAAATGTGGGCCAGTTAATGAGTGCCCAAAATGTGGTCACCTAAATGTGATGGGGGAAATTTGGACATTGGAACTTCAAAATTGGATCATAAGCAGTTTGGGGGGGGGGGTATCCATTGTATTTAACTTATCTCAAATGTCTAGGCAGTTATTCCATTTTGCTTTCCCAAAGCTTTCCTTGCCTCCCAGTATTTTGTCTTAGCTTATCAGCATTCCCTTTAATGTTTCATGGCTTAGCTGAGGGTTTATTTTCCCTGGGTAATTGCCCAATTTGACACCCTATAGCTGAACTAGGAATTTGTTTTTCCTTGGAAGATATATTTGGGTTAGTTCTTTTGACACACACACACACCTTCTGTTTATTCTCTCATTCTCAATAATACCAACAAGACAAACACAAGGCTAACATTTGTGCATGCCCAGGACAATATATTCCATATCCATAGGACTCAATCATCAAACAGTGTGGATCAGGCTTACAAGAGGCAAATCACAGCTTTGATGCCTAAGGACTTTAACCTCCAATAATTCTCTTATTGTTTGTTTGTTTGTTTGTTTGTTTGTTTGTTTGTTTGTAAATTTTATTTGCTGCCCATCTGTATCCAACAACTCTGGGTGGCTTACAGCATAAAACATCAAAGAAGAAAAGACATTAAAACCGACAATCATGGCACGCAGCTGATAAAATCTTTCACAATTACAAACCATTAAAACCATTTGGGAAAGGACAGAGTCAGGTCTTGAGGCTCTTTTGAAATGACAGGGGGGTAGGAGCCAATCTCACCTCAGGGCTAGGATGTTCCGGAGGGCAGGAGCCACAGCAGAGAAGGTTCTTCTTCTGGAGCCCACTAACCAAAATTCCTTGGCTGACAGGATCTGCAGCATGCCCTCTCTGCCGGCATCAGAGGTGGGTTCCTCCTGGTTTGCACCGGTTCTATAGAACCGGTAGCAAACAGCTGGTGACGTCACGGAGCCGGTTCTGTCAGTGCCAGTCCGTGGAAGCCGCCATCATGCGCAGAAGCCAAATCCCCGGCACTGTGCATGCACCGCCATCTTGTTTTTGGCTTTTTGGGGAATTTTTTGGGAATTTTCGGCACTGCGCATGCGTGCGTGCGTGCACCCGCGCAGCACGGCCACGCAGCACGCAGTGTGTGCGCAGCCACGCAGCACGGGAGGAAGCAAACCGGCGGCGAGGTAAGTTAGAACCCACCCCTGGCCGGCATGGGTGGTGTGGGCCAGTCCCATCGGGGTGACACAGGTCCTCAAGCAGCCTGGACCCATGCCATGCAGGGCTTTGAAAGATATGACCCACACTTTGAATTACACCCAGAAGCAGAGTGGCAACCTGTGCAGCTCCCAAAACAGTGGTGTAACATGGGCCGCTCTAGGGACCCTAAAGACTGTCCTCACCGCTGCACTTATATTCATATATTATCATCATAATCCTAAATGTAAGGTTAAAAACTAATGAACGCCTCATTATACACGAAGAGGAAGCTTTAAAAAGCAAGTATTTGAAATATTGTTGCTTGCAGACACGGAACCCCAGCTTAGCATGGCACATTGCAGACACAGAGTTGTGGTCTGAAAAGTTATTTTCATATATAATGCATTATGTATTGAAAAGGTGGCTTGAATTGCAGAACAATGCCCCTTGTCAAATGTCTGATTCATGTAACTGAAAATTCTAAGAGGGGCGAAAATAATCCCACTCACTCCACATGCTCTATTGACTCAGATAACATCTAACATCTTAGGCAGGTGGGGGAGGGAGGGAATTTTTAAGCCAACCTAGTTTCCCAGACCAAATAAGCTGCCTACTGGATCTAAAATTATATGTATATGTATATGGTCCAAATCTTCCTTCTCTGAAAATCGCATCCTTCCAGCATTAAGTGATAATTGAAATATGTACAAATTAATGAAAAAAATAAAGGCCATAATCATACAGGAAGCTGAAAACTTGTGAGATCACATTTGACCACTGAAATCTCACAAAGGTATCAGCTTTTTTAACAATAACAACACATTTTTAAAAAATCAATTTCATTTTCATTTTAGAAGTCGCAATCGACATTTTAGGGTTGATAAATGCCCAGATGTCGTCTCTCCCTGCATTAGAAGCTATCAATGGAAACTAACATTAACATACATGGTGAGAGAGTGATAGTTTTCACTAAGCTCTCATTCAAGTTGATCGACTGAACCAGCTTACTTCATTGGGACATATCCTGAGCATGTTTCATGTCCTTTTCTTCATGGAGTGCTGTGTCTACAGAGGTCCGGCTCTACTACTTTTTCTGACTCTAACAGAAAGACCACTGAGCAGAAACCTGGTCACAAGGAATGCCTCACAGAGTGACCTGACTATTGGGCCTTTTCTCCCCTATCCAGGGCTGACAGAAAGGACATTTTACAGAGGGCTGGTCACAAAGAATTCCCTTCCTAGAGCGACCTGCCTGTCAGTCAGACAGAGCAACTGAGAAACTAAAACTGATCTGACTGGGAGGTGGCTCCCCACCAGTTCTGGGTTATGCTTTTCTGCAGTCTTGGTTCTGTTAGGGGCTGTTCTTCTTCTGGGATCATGTCTGTCCAGCATCACAACCCCAGATGCCCCTGGAGGGAAGTCAGTAGCCATGCTATCAGTGAATTAATGCAAATTGTGCATAAAACAAGGGCTCTGATAAGGGAAGATGGAAAACATGATTTCCACATTGAATCAGAGAAAGCCAATGGTAGCTGCCCTCGGCTATGGACTGGAAATGAGAGGGAGGC
Source organism: Thermophis baileyi (assembly GCA_003457575.1). Lineage (NCBI taxonomy): Eukaryota > Metazoa > Chordata > Lepidosauria > Squamata > Dipsadidae > Thermophis > Thermophis baileyi. The sequence goes on from QLTV01004389.1 coordinate 1,713,761, forward strand.
TGTATCACTCAGATGAGTCCTTAAAGAATGGTTTCAAGAAGTCTTTGAGGCAAAGTCAGGAGGCTGTATGGATGTGCTCATTCTCTCCTTAAGCAATCTCCTTGTGTTCAGGGTGAGGTAGAGTATCTTCCAGCACTCAAGCTACAGGCAGTCCTCATTTAATAAGGGTTCAGTGTTACACCAGTGACGGAAAAATAACTTTTAAGGCCAAGCCTCACATTTAGGGCCTTCAAGGGTTTATAAAGCAAAGGAAAGCTGAAGAACATAAATACAGTTGTGGTTTCACTTAGAAACCGCTTTGCTTAATGATTGACAATTCCAAGTGTGACTGCCAAACAAAGACTCTCGGTATAACTACATTGCTATTAAACCTCTGAGTCTATCTCAATAAGTATAGGGTTTTTAAATTAATTTTTTATTAGTTACATTTCTTAGTGCTTAATAAACATCGTGTTGTCTGGGTATTTAATTTGCTTAACAATACATATTACAAGACGTGCAATATAAAATACATACTTTTCTTATCACATTTACCTGATATTATACCTAATAAAAATAGTTCAGTTTTAAAATCTGCATGCTTTCCTATCATCTTTTCTAGCCATTTTTGTATTTTTTTGCAAACATTTTTTTTGCTTTATCACAAGTCCACCACATATGTTAGTATGTGCCCGTTTTTTTGATTACATTTCCAACATTTGCTAGACATATTTTTAAACATTTTAGCTAACCTAGCCGGTGGTAAGTGCCATCTATAAAACGTTTTATATAAGTTTTCTTTATACGAGGTTGCCATTGTTAGTTTATAATTCCTTTCCCATAAATTTTGCCATTCCTCTAATTCTATATTAGGACCACAAAAATTTTCCCATTGTACCATTATATCTTTTACTTGTTCATTTCCCATTTTCAAATTTAGTAAAAAGTTATGTATCTTCTTGATTAATTTATAAGCATAGTTTTATTGGGTGCTCTTTATGTTGTTGTCTATAGAGTCTGCAGAGTTCAACTCATCAAGCAAAATATTTGAAATTTATCTTCTTTATTTAGCAATTTTCTCTCCTACTCAGAAGATTCACCCTGCACTCTTATACTACAAGGGGGGGGGGGGGAAACTATCCAAATATTTTGGCACCAAGCAAAGCACCAAGTTGCATCTGTGATACAAGCCTCATATCCTAGAACCAAAGCTTTAGAAAATCTTGCTGGAAGCCTTTGGTATCAGTTCTTGTCTTCTTCCAATCCCCCGTCTTCTTCCATCTGAAGCCATCTGCTTTATTGTACTATTGTAGGGATGGCACTGGTAATATAAGTTATTACCTCTATCCCTATTCATCCACATTGAGAAATCAACATAAATCATAAAGAAATTGCTATCTACAGAGGATCTTTTAGACAACATAAACACACCCCAGAAGTGGTCTTGAATCTATCTGCCTTAATTTAAATCTGGGAAAGCTGAGCTCAAAGAGAATGATAATAGATCTGCCCCCAGGGGTTGATTTGTCCAAAGGAAGGGGGGAGGGAAACTCCAGTTGGATTAGGCATCTATTGATCTTTATATGGCTTAGTTAGCAATGAAAGGGATATCCTCTATCATATTCAGAAGCGCCCTATTAATCTTGCACAAGTTACAGTGTGGAACTGAATCAAATGAAATCCTGTTCCTTCCATTCATTTGACTCCACTCCAAAACATCTATAAGCATACTTCTCAACATGTTTGTTCTCAGCTGAACCCACTGAATCTACCCACAAAAGCATAAGAAAGGAAGTAGGGTGACATCAATTCAGCTGTGGCTAGATTCAGGATGTTACCTGTTGAATTTTTTGACCTTACAAAGTTCGTTTCTGAGCTGCAATTAATATGAAAACAAGCAGTTGCATGAATTAAGTTCTTTATTTTTCACCCAAGAGCAACTGCAGCAAGGTAGGCAGTCATTAGATAGGCAGTTGTAACCCCCCCCCTCCATCCAACACAGGTTATATATATTATAATCAGTCCCTCTTATAGAATACCACCCCCTACCCATCTCAGCAACATTCCATATAAAGAACTTCCTTCCTTCCTAAGGCTTCTAACTTTTCTGAAAATATATTTAGCTAAAGAGAAGCTATCCCTGGAATGTACACCTGATCTCACTTCCCTGGACAGGCTACTTTCAAGGCCTGAGAACAGTGGAGAGTAAAAAGGTCAACAAAATCTTAAAATTCAGCAGCTTAATAAAAGCATAAATGCTTTAATAACATATTTTAATACTATATTCTATAAAATGTTCTGACAGGCCCATCAACCCAAGCCTCAAAAACTGCAAATGTGCCTTTTGCACACCTGCAAAACTCATTGCAATCATCAAACTTTTCACCATACTTGTAATGAATCTTTCAGAAGCTTCTAGAAAACATCAGGTGGAAGAAAAATCAAGCTCTTTGTGGCTTTATAACTTACTCCATGTAAGTGAACCTAGTCTATTCCTATGCATTTATTAATTCAATAACTTATATCAGTTGGGCTCCTCAAATGTTTCTGTTGCTGGTCTCTGTTTGGTCCAAGGTCAGCCACAAGAACCCTCATTGCTGCAATCTGTCTACAGTTCCTAATTTAAGGTCTGGAGGAGCTGAGCTGTATGAGAATGATAAGACCATTCCAATGGCTGGTTTCTCAAGGACTTACACGACTTAAGTTAGCAATGAAAGGGGTATCTTTTGCTCATTTTCTGAAGCACATTCACACATTTCAGGGTGGAACCCTAGATCAAATGAAACCCTGTTCCTTCGATTCATTTGACTCCACTCCTAACACTTACAGCACAGTTTTCAGTGTGTTAGTTCTCAGCTGCACCCAGTGAATCTCACCACAAACTCAGAAGAAAGGAAGTAAGAGTGACCTCATTTCAACTGTGGCTAGATTGTACTCAAGATGTTGCCTATCAACCTAAACCTCAAAAACTCTGCAAATGTACATTTTGAACCTCTGTAAAAATCATTGCAGGGATCAAACTTTTCACCATGTAATTATTGATAAGCAAGCAACTAATCTTCTATACATTTTGAGAGTTCAAGTTCACAGGTTGTAAAGGGGTCATAATTGCCCCCCCCCCACTCACACAAACCTTCTCTGAAAGCATGAATGGCTTTGATTTTGGAATTGCATGTTTGCACAATTGTAAACTCTTATCAATGCAGCTAATGAATGTCTTTACAGCTTCTCCTGATGGAGATGGGATGATAATAAAAAAAAATCAAACAATGGCAATTTGCATGGAATCTGTGTTTTTGATCAGTTTAAGTGCCCTAACAATATAGAATATTTTAGTTATATGCAAACTTCTTGAAATCTGTTTTGGGATCACAGTGATTATGCAACCAGTATTACAGGTACTTCTCAACTTACAACTGGTCATTTAGTGACCATTCAAAGTTACAACAGACTTGAAAAAAGTGGCTCATGACCAGTCCTCACAGGTAGAGCCGAGGTGGCGCAGTGGTTACAGTGCAGCACTGCAGGCTACTTCAGCTGACTGCTAGCTGCAGTTCGGCGGTTCAAATCTCACCGGCTCAAGGTTGACTCAGCCTTCCATCCTTCCGAGGTGGGTAAAATGAGGACCCAGATTGTTGGGGGCAATATGCTGATTCTGTGAACCGTTTAGAGAGGGCTGTAAAGCACTGTAAAGCGGTATATAAGTCTAAGTGCTATTGCTATTGCTATAGCAGCATCCCCATGGTCATGGGATCAAAACTCAAGATGCTTGGCAACCAGCATGTATGCATGACATCATGCCAGGTGGGTGATTACTATTTGTGACCTTCCCAAATGGTTTTTAAAAAGTCAATGTAGGAAACCAGATTCACTTAAGGACCATGTGAGTCACTGAACCACCAGAATAATTTACTTAACAACAATGGCAAAAAAGGCCATAAATAAGGCACAATTCCCTTAACTGCCTCGCTTAGCAATGGATTTTCTGGTCCAAATTGCAGTTGTAAGTCAAGAACTACTTGTATTATATCAATTACATGTTTTCATTTAATTTTAATTCTATTTAATTCCATAGTTGTCATAAAAAACAAACCTCATCCAGAGTATAAACAAAAGAGTAATAAACAACCTCCATCACCCACTGTAGGGCATGCACTTCCTCATAAATACACTGATGATTTCCAGCACAAATTCTTACTTCTTGGGAAGCATTATAACTAGGTATCAAGTAAAATAGAAGAACTTTTAAAACTTTTCACCATTTAATTTGGTGTTTAAAGGCTATAATTGAAAAATAAACAAGCAAGCTGTACAAAGCAAAGTAATATGAAATACATTGCTTCTCCTGAAACCTCTTTTGTCAACAATTCTCATATTTCCTTCTTGTTTCACTGAGGTTTGGTAACCACGTTATTGTAAGTCGGTGGAGAATGATTTGGTTCATCTGTGACTTCTCCACCTCCGATGACTTGGTAAGGCACAAAAAGCATGGTTGGCTGTTAACATAAAAGAATAGTCAATACAAAAAATACTCAGGGACGCATCTGTTACTCTAGATAGGAGGAATAGATTCTCCAGTTGTGTTTTTTTAACTGTGATGCCGGCAGTCTCACCAACAGGCTGAAATCCTTGATAGCTCAAAATCCTGATAGAGAATTCTTTAAAACTATAAATTAACAGGCAAATGATTTAGGGCCTGGGCATATAAATGACTTCCTGCTCAAATCTACCAGCCTTATCCACACATCTACCTATCAATAAGTGTGACAGGAAGACAAACCCCCCCCCACGCCCCAGTGAGTGTTCTCTGTATGAAATAGATGACCTTCTGAAATAAAGATGGTACCAACTGGGATGGTCCTCTGGAAAGTGGTAAGAGAAGTGAACTGGCTTCTCCTGAGGACCTTTGGGGACTGATTTTATTTTGTGCTTTAGTTTTTATTGGAGTTTTATATTGCTTATATTTTATGTTGCTGTATGGTTGCTCCTAAGATCCAGCTTAATTGAGGAGCTGGATAGATAAATAAATAAATAATCAAACAAGCAATATCCTTGTGATTTACTCACAAAAGCTATCAGATTATTAACTTATTTTAAAAATGAAAAAAAACTTTTTAAAAAATGGCAGCATTGTGAGAAAATGTGATCAAGTGACAGATCCTTTAAATTAATGTAGTTACACCACTAAAGTAACTATATTTAGAACTGAGTCCTCTAAAATGGAGACATCAATTTCTGCATCACTGGATTATAGAGACCATACAAACTGTGTTGTATTCATGACATTCACTCTCTAGCACAACAGAAGCTGGGAAAATTCACGTCATCTAATTATTCATATGCAGAAGCAAATAAATCACAGGGTGTTGGATAAAAATTCAAACCTCTCCTAGTTATAAAGTTTACTGGGTAAGCTGAGTAGTCAATCTCACCTATTGTTCAGGGAAATAGCAAAGAAATAAGCAAAAGGTCAGGTTAGGTGGAGTACAGATATAAAGAAGAAAAATAGACAATCTTCTTTACATTCTTTAACAATAACAACTACTAAAGCTATTATCGAAGTATCAAATATTTACCTGGTCATCACTACAGCAAGTTGCCTGGCAGCCAAAATGAGCCAGGGAAACAGTGATGCAAAATTCCAGCAGGCTGAACAAGAGCAACACACTGTAGAGGCCATAACCGACACTCTGTAGAGTAGGAAGACAAGTAGAAATATAGTTGTAATCTACTGAGAAATTAATGTAATGGTATGTATTTTATTTTATTTAATGAGTTACAGTCACACCATTAAAAGGGACTCCTAGCTGCTTCCTTGGGAAACACTGGGAGGAACAACTGTATTGGGAAAAACAGAGATACTGTACAGGTAACCCTCGACTTACAATCACAATTGGGACCAGATTTTCCATTGTTAAGCAAGGAGGTTGTTATGTGAGTCGTGCATAATTTTACCTTTTCTGCCACTGTTGTTAGGGTTAGGGAAATTCCATCTATCACTGAGAATCAAACGGGGATCAGTCTTATTTCAGATCGACACATAAAAGTTAAATCATTGCACAGTAGCAGGTATTTCACCTGAGCCTTGTTTCTCCTTTATGCACCACACAAAGATGTTCATGTAGGACAAAGCAGAGAAGAATAACCCAACACTCAGTCTAAATCATTAGTTTTGCTGATGCAGAAATTCTCAGCTCTCCTAACCAAACTGGCTAAAGGATATTGTTCATGCTAGAAGGTGGAAGTAATGTTAGCAAAAGAAAGTCAGCTTGGAGCCTTTGAAGCAATGTGGAAGTTGGAGGCCCTGGGTCAGACCATGGCAAGGACATCCAGTAGTACTGTGGGATTACCTCCCAGCTGTGAAGGCCAGTATGATGCACATTACTTTATCATTCTTATTCTTATTCAGGTTATAATGACCCAAACAGAGTAGAACATTTTGGATGTATGTTCTCCTGAATTACCCCAAGAGTCACAAGGGACAGAACCCAAAACAGTGAAAGAAAACTAATTTATTCTGCACCTGCACATTTTCCTTATTTGGAAAATGTACCATCTCTGTCCCCCAGAACCACTTACAATCATTCAGATAGATTCTGATTTGCAGCTGTTGCAGGCTCCCCACTGTACTAACATATCCATTCTTGGTCACCTGACTTCTTTCTCTCCAAGAAAATGGGTGAAGGGAAATAGATTTTATACACCTTGAGGCTGTTGTTGGATGGGCTCAGAATAAGAGGAGAGGAAAAGACTAGTTTTATACAAGTACAGCTAATGATGACTTACTCACATCAGGTGTAAATCTTACTCATGGTCTGAAGATAAGGTAAAGGTAATCTCATGGGGAAATTGGCATCAACAGAGTATAGTTAAGGGCAGCAATGTGATTTAGATTCAGCCAGTCTAAGATATATTGTTTCTCCACAATAAGGATGCAGCTAGATCTATTTTCTTTACCCAACTTCTTTCCAATCATCTGTCAGGCTGGAAAGGAGAAAAGCCCTGGATGTGATACTATTATGATTTAACACTCATAAGAAAGGAAAGTATTTACAAAATACTAAAATATCAAGCCATTGATCCCAGGTATTAGTGTGGTTCTAAACTGTTCACACTTCAGAACTTACCTAAATTATATATATATAGCTTGAAATAGATCTATACTAGTCTCCCTTTATTTATGTAAAAATATAACATATAGAAACGGACTGTCGTTTGTAATTAACTGTCTGGATGGCCCCTGGAGGGGCCGAAAGGCAAAAAGGAAGCAGTATGCTTCCTCCCATATTTGGGTATACCAGGTGATTTAACAGAGAAAAAAACATATATATATCCTTGTCCC
>QLTV01004389.1:1734437-1744823 GCA_003457575.1 Thermophis baileyi
AACATATTTCGTTCCATCCATCCGGGTTATCATGGATAATCAAGTTGACTGTTCATGTGCGATTGTTAGTGTAATACAACCTTAACTGTCTGAATATAAAAACTGAATATTCACACTACTCAAAATCTTACCAGCAACATACCACTGGGCCCATAACCAATGTTAAGGAATTGTGCAGAGGAACCTGTGGGCCCTGAAGGTGTGCACAGTGCACCGTAATGTTGAAGTAGATATTAGTAATGTTTCAGTCAATAGACAGATACGTTAAAGTATATAAATGTAGTTTACTTAAAGAGATAGCACAGTCCAAATCACAGTCCGAATCATACACGTTCTATCAGTCAGTATTCAGAAGTACAGCAGTCTTCCTACCAGCCTTTCTTTGTCTTAATTAGAAAACAAAGATTCACACAAAGTAGTTTACTTAAAGAAACAGCACAGTCCAAATAACACTCCGAATCATACACGTTCACTCAGTCAGTATTCAGAAGTACAGCAGTCTTCCTACCAGCCTTTCTTTGTCTTAATCAGCAAACAAAGATTCTCTACTATCACAGATAGCTAGCTACACACAGAGCTTACTTTCAGACACGAAGTCACTCAGCAATGAATCAGCAAAAGAGAGAGAGCACTAACCATGTTCTCTAGCTCCCTCTTATGGCCGTTCCTACCAGTCAGAATGCACCAATGCATTTAAAGCAATATTACATATATACATTAAACAGTGATTTGTGGCTTGTTTATATTAACCAACCCAACTGTTTGGACAGAGTCCTAACAATTTCTATCCATCTTTGAAAGGTCCTTCAAAGGGATTGGGGCTTCTAAGCTTCCAGTGCAGTGTTGACCCAAGGCCTGGTTTCCTATGGTGAAAAATTCAAATGGGGAGAAGGGACAGTTTGAGACACCGTTGCCACTATGTACTGGACCTTTACTGCAGATTATGATCTAGTTTGACCCTCCGTGGGACTGCTTTTGTCAGGAAGAAGGTCTGTAAGAATATCATGATGGGCCTTCAAGGGAAAAATGACACTTCTCACTACGGGCTCCTCTGCAGGAGGAAGTTGATCACAGTCATAAGCAGAAAGTGACTTCAACAGGCTTGGGCCAGAATCAATCCATGACCAGGTTCTTCTGGAGAAATGCCCAACAACTGCACTTCTCAGAGGGAAGGGAGAAAAAGAGACCTGGCTGAAACCTTGGTTGAGCTCCACTTTCTCAGTTAAAGAGCAAAGCAAAACGAAATGCATGTCTAAGTCAGAATGTTTTGCAGAAACACAAATGAAACTACCAGGAAGAACAGAGGTTTCTGGAGTAGATTCCAGAACCAGACAACAGCCAAGCCAAGTTCCAGGACTTCAACATGGGGCTCTCAGGTCTCTACATAGCTCTAAAACCTTAATGGATTCAAACAGGCACATAGCAACGCATGCGTACCCCAAGCACTTTGGTCTCAGCCTTGAGGAATCTCTCCAAAGGACCCTTTTGTGGGACTTGTTGAGGAGCATTGGTGGAAATCCCAAGTTGCTGAGCTCCATACATAGGATATGGAATTGCTCCAGATGCCTGAAAAGCAACACTGGGCAATCCAGGGGCCATTTGGATTATGTTTGCTCCATTAGAGGGGATGACAACTGTGGTTCCACTGGCCATTCTTGCTGGAAGTGTTGCCACAGTTAAATTACCTGAAAACAAACAAGTGATGAAAAGTTAATGTCTTAACATGGAGGAGGTAAATTCTGGTCCTTCTCCTTAATCTCACTTTATGAGATAATATTTGCCTGCAGTAAAAGTGAAGAAGATTGCCAGAAGGGTTCAGGGAACAGGTAGTAAAAACATGCAACTTTCTCAGGGATAGGAATCCTTCTTTTCCCCACCATTCAGCCAGAACCAAAGAAGCTTCTTGCTAATCCCAAGTTGCTGAGCTCCATACATAGGATATGGAATTGCTCCAGATGCCTGAAAAGCAACACTGGGCAATCCAGGGGCCGTTTGGATTATGTTTGCTCCATTAGAGGGGATGACAACTGTGGTTCCACTGGCCATTCTTGCTGGAAGTGTTGCCACAGTTAAATTACCTGAAAACAAACAAGTGATGAAAAGTTAATGTCTTAACATGGAGGAGGTAAATTCTGGTCCTTCTCCTTAATCTCACTTTATGAGATAATATTTGCCTGCAGTAAAAGTGAAGAAGATTGCCAGAAGGGTTCAGGGAACAGGTAGTAAAAACATGCAACTTTCTCAGGGATAGGAATCCTTCTTTTCCCCACCATTCAGCCAGAACCAAAGAAGCTTCTTGCTTGAGAAGCGAAATGTTTTCAAGGAAAAAACCAAGAAAGTCCAGTTGCCTTTTGAAAAGCATCTTTGGGACAACCATGAACCTGGATGATTGTGAATCTCCATAGACATCAGTTGAGAAAAAGTTAATCAGAACACAGAGAACATAATATTTTTCATTGCAAAAGGTCTCTTTCTAATCTTAGCACAACCTCGGATTCCCCAGTTAAATGGCATTTCTCATTTGGGCAAGGTTTTATTGTACTTGCCCTCTTTTCTTGTTATTGGCAGATGGATCTAAAGGCACCAAGCATGGATGATCATGTTGATTGCCATCTTCCGGGAAGGTCATACGGATTGGAACATAAGTTACTGTGAAGGACACAAGAGCAATGATCTGTATCCCAACTTTGCTCCACGGATGAGGTAAGGTTTCTTATCAGAACACAACTGGACCATCAGCCTGGGTTTTCTAACAAAAATCCGGACAACCCCAGAAAGCAGTGAAGCGATTCAGTAAAGTCCCAACTGCCATCGACATCTAATAGCCCTCCGGATTTTTAAAACTCTGACCCAATGGTCCGAATTAATCCCACCAGTTAGGATTTGTACAGTCCTTAAGAGGAAGCTACTTCCTTCTTGAGCTGTATTAATGGGAAGTCAACGTTAAGCGAAAATCGACCCATTCACCCTCCTCTTTGAACGGTGAACTTCAAATATTTAATCTTTGTAAGTTTACATGGCGCCTTTGCGCGTATTGGGCACTTCCATCACGGCAAGGTTGACTGCAAACTCTTTCCTGTCCGCTAATTCTCCCCTGAAATCCTCCCATCTAGAAGACCTGCGGTGTCTGCGTGGCTGACAAGACCGCGGGTGGATGGCTGCAGGGGAGAACCGGCAGGCACGGAATGGTCCACATATTAATTCCATATTATTATTTTTTTAAAGTAATTAGAAATTACTCACGGCGACCGCTCAAGACAAGATACACGTAAGCCTCAGGGGAAACGAAAGTACCTTAAAGAGAACAAGTGGAGGGCGGGACTCCCCCACCTACTAAAAGGAGGGATTTACTCACCTTAATCGAGGACTCCAGAAAAAAACATATTTCTTGCCCCTTTAACTGTTGCAACAAATAAGAGTTTGGGGCCAGGAACCTTCTGCTTGTTCAGAGAGGAGAGGAAAACTCTCCAAGATTATCATGTCCTGTTATTCCCAGGCTAAAACGAATCACTGAAATCAAACTCATCCCTCGACATCTCTTTCGCTTCTCTCTCGTTTTCAACCCCTCGGAGACTTCCACAATCTTTGCAGGAATTGCCAGAAAGGAAAAGAAAAGGACACGCATTGCGATCACACAGCCTTCCCGTCCGTCCGTCCCCCCTCCCCAGATCTCTTTAAGTGGCCCTCGTCCAGCGGAGAGGATTTTTCCCAATCTTTCCCTCCACCGGCGCTCTTTACAGCTTTCGTTTCCTCTTTTAGGCATTTGAACAGGCAAAACCGCAACGGCGTGAAGGGGAGGCCGGAGGGAATTGATCCCAACCTCCGATTGCGCTCCTTGCGAAACTCTCCCTGGAAAAACTTCCAAGGACCCCAGAAGCCGCTAAAACATCTGGACCAGATCGTTTTAGCAGATGCTAAAGAAGTCCCCTCCGTGCATTGGCAAAGTTATATTGGGTTAATCTATTATGTTTCCTTATTTTGCACTTATTCTACACTGAACATTTGCTTTTTGGTTGACTACTCCCTAGTATAGAGAGAATTTTCTCTTTATAAGATAATTTATAACAGAATTCGCCTTCATTGGTGAGATAAACTTCAGCTCTGTTGGAGAATCTCCTATGTATGTTACAAGAGAGCGCCCTCTAGAGTCCTGATCCTCCTATTGCTCTTTTGTATTGGCTGTTCTACGAACGTCTATGGGGGTGTAGGATTTGCTCCCTCTGCAAAGCTGCTCTCTACTTGGAGCTGCCCTAACAGTGTATTGCAGGGAAAAATTCCCAAATGTTCCCTCTAACCTGGGTGCGAGGAGGAGGGGGAGGGGGGAGGGGGTGGAGAGTTCTGAAAGAGGGCCGGAATGGCTGATTTAGCTATCATTCAATCTTAGTGATCTTGGAATAACCAGCCTGTCCGTCCATTGCAAAAACCAATGGCCCAACAGGCAGATCCCTTCATGGAGTGCTGTGTCTACAGAGGTCCGGCTCTACTCTTTTTTCTGACTCTAACAGAAAGACCACTGAGTGGAAACCTGGTCACAAGGAATGGCTCACAGGGTGACCTGCCTATTGGGCCTTTCCCCTCCCCTAGCCAGGGCTGACATTTCTGTCATTTTTGAGAGGGATTGATCTGTCACTAGCACAGCCTCAAGAGTGGTAGAAAAAGAAGTAAAGAATTCCCTTCCTAGAGCGACCTGAGTGTCAGTCAGACAGAAACGGAGCCAACCCACAGAGCAACTGGCCTGCCGGGAAACTAAAACTCTGCTGACAGGGAGTGGGCTCCCCACCAGTTCTGGGTTATGCTTCTCTACAGTCTTGGTGGGGCTGCTCTTCTTCTGGGATCATGTCTGTCCAACATCACAACCCCAGATGCCCCTGGAGGGAAGTCAGCAGCCATCATATCAGTGAAGCAATGCAAGTTGTGCATATAACAAGGGCTGTGATAAGGGAAGATGGAAAACATGATTTCCACATTGAATCAAAGAAAGCCAAAGGTAGGCCAAAGGAGGCACGCATGCATGCGTGGTGGTGCTGAGCTGGGGCAATGGCTCGTATGCCCACAGAGAGGGCTCTACGTGCCACCTGTGGCACGCGTCCCATGGGTTCGCCATCACGGCCCTATAGCATCATCTTGAGGGAAGAAGTTGAGAGTTTATGTCCAGCATCTTACTGGAACCCTTGAGTATCAGTTCTTGTCTTCTTCAAATCCCCCATCTTCTTCCATCTGAAGCCATTTGCTTTATTGTACTATGGGGTGGGGTGACACTGGTTAAGATATAAGTTATTACCTCTATCTGTATTCAAGCACATTGAGGAATCAACATGAATCATCCTCTCGGAAATTGTCATCCACAGAGATCCTCCACAGAGGATCTTTTAGACAACATAAATGCACCCAGAAGTGGTCTTGACTCTGTCTGCCTTTCTTAATTTAAATCTGGGAAAGCTGAGCTGAAAGAGAATAAGAAGTCTGGTTCCAAGCGTTGATTTGTCCAAAGAAAAGGGGGTGGGACTCCAGTTGGAGTCAGTCCCCACACACTTGCTGCCTCTTGTGCTGGGGGTGGGGCGCCCAGCCAGGCTGATCACCCTGAAATCATGTTTCCCTGAAAATAAGCCCTAATGCTTATTTTGGAGCCCAAAAATATATAAGACCGGGTCCTATTTTCAGGGAAACACATTAGGTAATAGGAAAGATGAGCAGGATAATAGTAATACAGCCATACTAGATAGTTTGACAGTGTTGTGGGAATTAGTTGTTTTGCAGAGTGATGGCATGGGGAGAAAAATGTCCTTGTGTCTAGTTGTTTTGGCAATGCCCTATAGCATCATCTTTAGGGAAGAAGTTGAAAGAGTTTATGTCCAGTATGTGAGAGGTCTGTAGATATTTTCACAGTCCTCTTTCTGGCTCGTGCAGTATACATGTCCTTAATGGAAGGCAGGCTGGTAGCAATTGGTTGTTGTTGTTTTTTTGCAGTTCTAACTATCCGTTGAAGTCTGTGTCTGTCTTGTTTAGTTGCAGTGCCAAACCAGACAGTTATAGAGGTGCAAATGACAGACTCAATGATTCCTTTGTAGAACTGTATCAGCAGCTCCTTGGGCAGTCTGAGCTTTCTGAGTTGGTGCAGGAAAAACATTCCTTGTTTTGCTGTTTTGATAACATTTTTTATATTACGTGTCCATTTTAAGTCTTGAGATACTATAGAACCCAGGAAATTGAAGGTTCCTACCGTTGATACTATGTTGTCTAGTATTGTAAGAGGTGATAGAATAGGAGGACTTCTCCTAAAATCTACTATCATTTCTACAATTTTGAGTGTATTCAATTCAAGTTTGTTCCACCTGCACCACAAGGCTAATTGTTCAACTTCCCATCTGTATGCAGATTCATCAAAAAAAGGAAGTAAGAGTGACATAATTTCAACTGAGCTAGATTATATTCAGGATACTTGTTAAGTCCTCGCGTTAACGACCGTGCTGGCTGCTGCTCGCTCCTGATTGGCTCAGGCGCGGCCAGCAGCCGAGCGGGAAAATTACAGTTCGGGATTGGTTTAGAGTTTGACAGCTCCAGTATAAAAGGAGCTGTCAAGCCGCTTGTTTGCTGTTCGCTTCTAAGGTGCTGAATAAACGTTGCTGTTGCTGTTACTGCCTCTGTTCCTGTCAGCCGCACTCCACGAACTCTACAATATCAACCTAAACCTCAAAAATGTACATTTTGTACACCTGTAAAATCATTGCAGGAGTCAAACTTTTCACCATGTAATTATGGACAAGGAAGCAATGAATCTTCTCTACATACCTGAGTCAGCCATGCTGGTTCAGAAATTCTGAGTTGCCCCCACCCCCCAAGTATACCCTCCGTAAAAGCAGGAATGGCTTTTGTTAGATGTGGGCATGGGAAAGAAGGAGCCAGACGCGTGAACAGTTCAACACCTTTATTTCCCTAGCTGGTAGCAATACGAACTGCTGGCAGGCTGCTGGAGCTTGCTATTTAAAGAGCTCTGGCAGCCTAGCCAGCCACTGACAGCGGTTTATTTTTCCCGCTGTTGGATTAGCCAATCCGAGAGGTGTATGCAAATTCTGGCTACAAACCTCCATACATAACACCTCTCCCCTCTTGGATTGAGAACTGTCCAATTGAGAGTTGACAAATGTTACGTAGTCACTCAGGTAGGCGGGGCTTATAGCAGTCCTACTGGGCCTGTGTGCTTCAGTCGTTCCTTTAACTTCGTTCTGTGAGGACATGCCTGTTGCCGCTCCTGGATCTATCGGTGGAAGCAACTGGAAACCTCCGTTGGGCATGGTAGCCTCCGGCCTGGCAGCTCCGCCCTCTGGTCCCAGGTAACTTTGCTGGACTCCGGCGCCTCCAGGTAAGTGGGTTTCCTCCCTCAGGTTTGAGAATAAGGCCTCTTGTGTACTCCTAGGCAGGGCTGGATCTCCATTTTTGTCCCCACGTTTGCCGATTGTGTATGCTTCTCAGGGCGGAGACCTGGGTTGATTTGGTCTCTCTCTGGGAATTGTTTGAGGTTTCTGCTCGTCTGGTTGCCATAGCCATGAGTCTCCTAGCCTCCGGCAGAGTTGATCTATGTGCCTCCGCCACATTTGGCCATCTTCCAGTTTGACTCGATATGATTTGGGACTGGTGACAGCCACTACTTCAGCTCTCACCCTTTTGGGGTCTCCTGCATAGTTGTGTGCGAACACGGGGTCATCTATTGCAAGTGTCCTGATTTGTCTGGTGGAATCTAAGGGGGTCTCTGGATGGTAGTTGGGGTTCAGCCGGTCCAGTCGGGATCTCAGTTTCTGACCCATTAATAATTCGGCTGGGCTTCTGTTGGCGGCTGCGCTTGGCGTGATATGTTGGGCTAGCAGGAACTGGTCGATTCTTTTTTGCCAGTTCCCCGGGCCCATCCTGGTGAGCATTTCCTTCATCATCCTCACCATTCTTTCGGCCTGGCTGTTGCTAGCTGGGCAAAACGGCAACACTAGGGCGTGCCTTATGCCAAATTCAGCCAGGAAAGATTCCATGTTTTTTGCAGTTACTGTAGATGAGGACCATTGTCCGAGACGAGGACGTCAGGTAGACTGTGCATTGCAAACATTCGCCGTAATGCTCGGATGGTCACCTCTGTGGTCAGGGTAGGCATCATTATGACCTCTAGCCATTTTGAGTACGTGTCCACTGCTATGAGGAATGTCTGTCCCGTCATAGGTCCCGCAAAATCAATGTGTACTCTTGACCAGGGTCCCTTGGGCCTTTCCCACTCCTGAGGGGGTGTTCGGGAAGGGGCTGGCTGTGTCTCCTGGCATGGCATGCAGGTCGCCACCCATTCTGTGATGTCTTTGTCCAAGTTAGGCCACCAAATGTAACTTCTTGCTAATGCCTTCATGCGCACAATTCCTGGGTGTCCTATGTGTAATGTTTGTAGCACTTGTTTTTGCAAGCTCTGGGGTACGCCGACTCTCTCCCCCCACAGTAAACATCCCTTGAGTACTGACAGTTCTAGTTGCTTATTGTGAAATCCCTTGAATTCGTCCCCTGTCTTCTCCTGTGGCCACCCCCTTAACATCCAGTCCAAAACTTTGGATAATACCTTGTCTTTTCTTGTGTGTTCTGCGATGTCATTGGATGTGACCGGGCTGGTCTTATCAATGTCTATTAGCAGGATTTGAGCCACTGGTGCTGGATCCTCCATGAGTTCAGGTGTGGGGCAGTGGCTGAGTGTGTCTGCATGGCTGATGCTTTTTCCTGGGCGGTGACTCAATGTGTAGTCGTATCCTGTCAGGAAAATGGACCATCTTGTCATTCTGGGGGACATGTCATTTGATGTTTGTTGGTGCCCTGCGAGGAGTCCCAGTAGTGGTTTATGGTTGGTGATGAGTTCGAATCTCCGACCGTATAAATATTCGTGAAAGCGTTTGATTCCGGCAACCACTGCCAGTGCTTCCTTGTCCAGCTGACTGTAGTTCTGCTCAGCTGGGGACAATGTCTTTGAGAAGCTATTGGGGCTTCTGATCCGTTTGGTAGCCGATGATTGCGGATGGCCCCGACTCCAAAAAGGGGACGCGTCACATGTCAGTAATAGGGGAAGGGTTTCGTTGTACTGTATGAGAACAAGAGTAGATCTTTAATGGCTGCAAACACTTCTTCTTCTCTCTGTCCCCAAGTCCACGTGTTCGCCTTCCCGGGCCAGGAGGGGGGTGTTCCCCTCTCAGAGATGTGCCCAGTCGGGTTTCAGGTATTGCATCAGCCGCGACTCCAGGGAAGGGGTGGAGGAGTGGCAGTCATTGTCCGTAAGAGTCTTTGTCCTCGCAGGATCCCTGCCCCAGAGATTGTTGGGTGTGAATCTCTCCTCTTGAGGTTGGACTCAGGGGTTCAGTTGGGCTTGTTGTTGACGTACCTGCCTCCCAGCTGCGTTACAACAGCCCTTCCTGGGCTGCTAGAGGCAGTAGTAGTTGGCGGTGGAGTTCTCCAGGCTTATAGTACTGGGGGACTTCAACTTGCCATCATTTGGCGAATCCTCAGATGCGGCTCAGGAGTTCATGGCTTCCATGACAACCATGGACCTGACCCAAGTAGTTCAGGGTCCGACTCATGTGGGGGACACACACTTGACCTGGTGTTTCTCTCGGGGCAGTGGAGAACTAAGGGGTATAGATGTTTCTCCCTTGTCGTGGTCAGATCATTTCCTGCTAAGGTTAGACTTCAAGGCGCCACTTCCCCATCGCAGGGAGGCGGTGCCGATTAAGTGGTTCCGCCCCAGACACCTAATGGACCCTGCAGGGTTCCAGGAGGAGCTTGGGNGGTCCGACTCATGTGGGGGACACACACTTGACCTGGTGTTTCTCTCGGGGCAGTGGAGAACTAAGGGGTATAGATGTTTCTCCCTTGTCGTGGTCAGATCATTTCCTGCTAAGGTTAGACTTCAAGGCGCCACTTCCCCATCGCAGGGAGGCGGAGCCGATTAAGTGGTTCCGCCCCAGACACCTAATGGACCCTGCAGGGTTCCAGAAGGAGCTTGGGGAGATACCTGACTCCCTTGTCCATAATCCGGCTGAGTCCCTGGTAGCTGCCTGGAATAGGGTGGCATCTGGGGCACTGGACCGGATTGCGCCTTTGCGACTTCTCCATGGCAGTGGATCCAGGAAATCTCCCTGGTTTACCGAGGAGCTCCGGGAGATGAAGTGCCAGAAGAGACGTCTAGAGCGACACTGGAGGACCAGTAACTCCGAATCTGACCGAACACTCTTAAGAGCCTTTATTAGGACTTACTTAGTGGCGATACGGGCGGCAAAATGTTCGCATTTTTCCGCACTTATTGCATCCACTGATTCGCGCCCAGCCGCCCTATTTACGGTGACTCGCTCCCTCCTTATTGTAGGGGGAGTGGAGGAG
>QLTV01004389.1:1746011-1764698 GCA_003457575.1 Thermophis baileyi
GAATGAATAAAAGAGAGGATGATGATGATGATGATGATGATGATGAGGAAGATAATAATAATAATAATAACAACAACAACAACAATAACAATAACAATAACAATAACAGTCTGTGGAGTAGTTCAGTGATGGTCGCCTTCTGTTTTAAAAAGACACTGTAAAATTCAGTAATCCTAAGAAGGCTTGCAACTCTGTCTTATTTGTGGGATGGCGAATCAAGGCAGCTTACAGAAAATAAAAACACAATATAATAGAATAATAATAATAATAATAATAATAATAATAACAACAACAACAATAACAATAACAATAACAATAACAGTCTGTGGAGTAGTTCAGTGATGGTCGCCTTCTGTTTTAAAAAGACACTGTAAAATTCAGTAATCCTAAGAAGGCTTGCAACTCTGTCTTATTTGTGGGGGTTGGGGCTTCTTTTATGGCTCTTACTTTACTGTCTGTGGGGCGGATACCGGACCCGTCAATGAGGAAACCTAGGAATTCGACCTTTTTTACGCTGATTTTACATTTTTACTTTTTTACTTTGAGTCCCCTTTTCTGGAATCGCCCCAAGATTTCTCTTAATCAGCCCACAAGTTGTTCTTTGGAATTTGCCGAGATGAGGACATCATCAAAGTAAGGGACCACCCCCAGGAGGCCCTGTAGGAGGCGTTCCATCATACTCTGGAATAACCCCGGGGTGACGCTTACTCCAAACTGCAGGCGTTTACATTTGAATGCCCCCCTGTGAGTCACAATAGTTTGAGCATCTGCGGTGGCAGTGTCCACTGGTAATTGTTGATAGGCGCTTCTGCCTGTGATGAGGCAGCGAGGCAGGGATTGAGGCTCCCCTCCTCTTCCTCGCAGTGGAGGTGCTGTCTGGTAATTGTTGATAGGCCTGTGCTAAATCCAACTTTGCAAATATTTGGCCGTTCCCCAACGACTGTACCATGTTTCCCCGAAAATAATACATGTCCCCATAATAAGGCCAATCAGGCTTTTCAGCGCATGCGCTGAAATAAGCCCCCCGCCCAAAATAAGCCCCCCCCCAACTACTTTGCGGGGAAAGGGCGGGACATGCCGGGAGCCGCTCTTTTTGCAGCGGGCACTCTTGGCTGGTAGAGAGAGAGCAAGAGCAAGCGAGAGGTGTGTGCACGCACACCCCACGGGACTGGCTTGGTTCCTCTGGGCTCTACCTATGGCAGCGTTTTGAAACGCGCTCCTGCCTGCGATGAGGTGGCAAGGCAGGGATCGAGGCTCCTCTCCTCTTCTTCGCAGGCAGGAGCGCGTTTCAAAATGCTGCCGGAGGCAGAGCCCAGAGGAGCCGAGCCAGTCCCGCGGTGTGTGTGCGCACCCACCTCTCGCTTGCTCTCTCCCGGCCAGGAGCCGCTCTTTTTGCAGCGGGCACTCTTTTGGCTGGGGGAGAGAGAGAGCAAGCGAGAGGCGGGTGCACGCACACCCCGCGGGACTGGCTTGGCTCCTCTGGGCTTTGCCTACGGCAGCGTTTTGAAATGCGCTTCTGCCTGTGATGAGGCAGCGAGGCAGGGATTGAGGCTCCCCTCCTCTTCCTCGCAGTGGAGGTGCTGGTGTGCCGCGACTCTCGGGCACTTGCTGCTTGTGCCTCTGTGGCTACTGACGTTGCAGAGCCCTGCAGTCAGCTAGAGAGCGCCGGGCCGTGGGTTGGCCTCACCGCCACTTCGGCTCTGCCTCCCACCCACGCCTCCTTCACTCGCTCGCCAGCTTGGGACGCTCATCCTCCACCTGCCCTCCCCACGTCCTTCAGATGGGGGATGCAGGTGGGAGCGGTGTGTGGGAATCCCCCGCAGGAACAGCCACCTGGCGCACCCGCCTCTCGCTTGCTCTCTCTCTCTCTCTCTCTCTCTCTGGAATGCGACAGAGCTACAAGTCCCAGGTAGGACGCGCATCTTGCGGCCCACCCCGCCCCACCTCACCTGCCACCCCCAAATTGCGCCCCACCATGAGATGCGCGTCCTACCTGGGACTTGTAGCTCTGTCACGTTCCTCGGTATTGTGTCCACTGACTCTCTCCCACCTCCAGCTGTCAAGCGAAGCGGGAGGGGGAAGAAACTCTCACAGGTTGCCTGAGCTGACAGCCAAACTTCTAGCTGGGCTCAGCGGCAGAAGCAGCTGGGCACACGCTTCCTTGTCTCTTCCAAACGCGCCCCTCTCTCTCTCAGTGGGGGGGGGGAAAGAGTGCACGTAAGACACAGCACCAGGGACAAGGAACCTTTTGGCTGCATGCTGCATGCAAGAAATCTTTCTCTCTTCCAAACTCCGCCAGAAATGAGTCTTTGTGAGACTCATCGCACCTGCGCAGCTTTTTGGAGTGAAAGGGGAGAAAGATTTCTTGCGTCCAGCATGCAGCCAAAAGTTTCCTTCTCCTGGTGCTGTGTCTTACGGGCACTCCCCCCCCCCCGCGCCAAGAGTTTGGAACAGACAAGCGCGTGCCCTGCTGCTTCTGCCTCTGAGCCCGGCTAGAAGTTTCACTGTCAGCTCGGCTTCCTCAGGCAGCCCACAAGAGTTTCTTCTCCCTCCCACTTTGCTTGAAAGCTGGAGATGGGGGAGGGTCAGTGGACACAACACTAAGGAACACGACAGAGCTACAAGTCCCAGGTAGGACGCGCGTCTCGCAGCCCCCCTAACCCTAACCCTGCCCTGCCCCCCCCAAATTGCACCCCACCATGAGATGCGCGTCCTACCTGACACTTGTAGCTCCGTCACATTCCTCGGTGTTGTGTCCAGAGAAGCCCATTGTAAAAGAAAACTTCTCATGAGTTCGAGAAGTTTGATTGAATTCATGAGAAGTTTTCTTTTACAATGGGCTTCTCTGGACACAACACCGAGGAACGTGATGGAGCTACAAGTGTCAGGTAGGACACGTGTCTCACGGCCCAACGTGTCCCACCTGCCAGAAATTAGTCTCTGTGAGACTCATCACGCCACCGCCGCTGCCTCGTGGAGCAGGACTCTGCAAGGCTTGTTGTGCCATTGCATGCACGAACAGCAGCAGGACCCCAGCTGTGCCAGTATGATGAAGCTTGCGGCAGTCCTGCAGTTCATGCATACAATGGCACAACAAGTCTTGCAGAGTCCTGCTCCATGAGGCGGTGGCGGTGGGCCAGCCACTCAGCCGGCGCCAAGAACAGGGAGGGGAGGCAGCTGCAATGGGACATCCAGTCCCATCCTCTCTCCGTCTACTGCACCCCCAAAATAATAACTCCCCCCGATAATAAGGCCAAGACCATATTTCGGGGTTCAAAAAAATATAAGGCCCTGTCTTATTTTTGGGGAAACACGGTAGATGTTTCACCACTGGCACTGAGTATGCACTCTGTTGCAGCGCTTTATTGATGGTGCATTTGTAATCAGCACAGATGTGAATAGACCCATCTGGCTTCATGGGGGTGACTATTGGTGTCTCCCATGTGGCATGATCAACTGGCTCTAGGACCCCCTGGGTGATTAGTTTATCCAGTTGCTCATCTACCTTGGGCCGTAGAGCAAAAGGGACCCTCCAGGGCTTTAGCCTTATGGGGGTGACACTGGGGTCTAGGTTGAATGAAATGGGTTTGCCCATATATTTACCTGGGCTCCCGTTGAACACGTCTTCAAAATTCACCAGCAGTTGGTCTAGTTCCGTCCCCTTTTATTTGGTTGATGCCGGTGATTCCTATGCCCAAAGGCTTGAGCCACTTGACACCCAGCAGCATGGGCCGGTTCCCAGCGACGACGGTTCCCAGCGACGACGGTCAGGGGTAGCCTTCTGGAGAAATCCTTGAATTTGATGTGGACTTCGTCTCTGCCCAAGACACGAATTGGATTTCCTTGGAAATCGTTTAGCCATATGTGTTGTGGCTTGAGTTGGGTTCTAGATGCTGCCAGCTGGATTTGTTTCAGGGCGTCCCATGACATGATGGTGAAGACCGACCCGGTGTCCAGCTCCATTTTGCAGGGGTGCCCTTCGATGGGGACCGTAACATGGAACTTGTCCCTGTCGCCCGCGTCCGAGTGACCCACGGTTGTGTGGTATATTCCCTGGTTGTCGGAATACGTTTCTTCCCGGCATTTATTTCGTGGGAATCCGGGTCTGGGTTGTCCTTGCCTCCCTGGTCCCATTGGTGGCTTGGGCGGGAAAGGGGTCAGTTGGGATGCTCTGCAGGCCTCGGTGATGTGGCCTTTGCATTGGCATAGGTGGCAGATGGCGTCTTTAAAATGGCATGCCGCCCTGGCATGGGCTCCCAGACAACCCCAGCAGCGGGGTTGTTTGAAATCATAGTCTCTAGGGCTTATCAGTTTGTCGGGGTGAACGCGGTAAACAGCTTCCTCCTCTTCGGACTCATCCTTGTATTCGGGGACCTTGGTCATCCAATCGGGCTTGCGATGGGCACGGTGTATCCGCTTGTCTTTCGGATGTCAGCTGCGGAGTTATCGGAGGATTCTGCTGCCCTTGCTTCTTCCACGGCGTCCTTAAGTTGCTGTACCAGCAACTTCTTTTGTAGCGTGAGGTCTCTCATCCCTAAGATGATTCTGTCCTTCATCATCTCTTCAGGATTTATGAACTTGCATTTTGTCGCGATCTCCTTCAGCTTGGCCACAAAATCATTGATGGTCTCACCCTCTCTCTGGTGCTGATGATAAAATTCATTTCGGCTCACCATGGGTGTTGTGGTTGGAGCGTAGTGGTCCTTTAATGTACTTTGCAGCATTGCCCATGAGATAGATTCAATGTCAGCAGGGGCCACTAGGGTCTGTGCCATCTTATAAATTTTTGTACTGCAGTAGGTGAGAAAGAGGGCTCTCTTGCGGTTGTCGGGTAGGTCCTGGAAATTGTTGGCTTCCAGGAACATTCGGAATCGGCTCATGTATGTGTGCCATTCCTCTGTCTTTGGATCGAAGATCGCTGGTGCGGGGGAGGTTTGGGTAGCCATCCTCAGGTTTGGCTGATGCAGGACGATCCTTGCAGTAAAAATGGCCGCGGATGCCACAAGGTGCCGTTGTCCTTCTGGTCCTTCAAGATCCCACCTTCATCACCAGTGTTAGATGTGGGTGCGGGAAAGAAGGAGCGAGACGCATGAACAGTTCAACACCTTTATTTCCCTAGCTGGTAGCAATATGAACTGCCGGCAGGCTGCCGGAGCTCGCTATTTAAAGAGCTCTGGCAGTCTAGCCGGCCACTGACAGCGGTTTATTTTTCCCGCCGTTGGATTAGCCAATCTGGGAGGTGTATGCAAATTCTGGCTACGTACCTCTGTACGTAACAGCTTTGATTTTGGAATTGCATGTTTACACAATTGTGAAATCTTCCAGGATGCAGATAATGAATGTGCTTATAACTTCCCCTGTTGGAGGTGGAAGAACAGTAAAGAAATGTGGTCTTGACCAATTTAAGTATCCTAACAATATGGAATATTTTAGTTATTTCCAAACTTCTTGTAATCTGTTTTGCAATCACAGTGATTATGCAACTGCTACTACAGGTAGTTCTCAACTTACAACTGATCATTTAGTGACCAAAGTTACAACAGAACTGAAAAAAGTGACTCATGACCAGTCCTCACACATAGCAGCATCCCCATAGTCATGGGATCAGAACTCAAGATGCTTGGCAACCAGCATGTATGTATGACAGTTCTGGCATGCCAGAGTCAGTAATTGCTATTTGTGTCCTTCCCAGCTGGATTTTAAAAAATCAAATGTGGGAATCGGATTCACTTAAGCACCATGTGAGTCACTTAACAACCAGAATAATTCACTTAACAACAGTGGCAAAAATGGTCAATAATCAGGCACAATTCACTTAAACTGTCTCACTTACCAATGGACGTTCTGATCCAAATTGCAGTTGTAAGTTGAGAACTAACTGCATTGTGTCAATGGCATGTTTTATTAATAATTTGTGTTTTAATTTTGGTAGCTGTTTTTCTTTTCTGTAGCATCAGATCTCTTACTTAATTCCATATTTGTCACAAAAAACCAAACATCATTCTAGAGTATAAACAAAAGAGTAATAAACAGCGTCCATCATCCACTGTAGGGAATGTATGTCCTCATAAATACACTGATGATTTCCAGCACAAATTCTTGCTTCTAGGAAAGCAAGAATTAAGTAAAATAGAAGAACTTTTGAAACTTGCCACCATTTAATTTGGTGTTTAAAGGCTATAATTGAAAAATAAACAAGCAAGCTGGAGGACCAAATAAAGTAATATGAAATACATTGCTTCTCCTGAAACCTCTTTTGCCAACAATTCTCATATTTCCTTCTTGTTTCACTGAGATTTGGTAACCACGTTATTGTAAGTCAGTGGAGGAGGATTTGGTTCAGCTGCCACTGCTCCACTTCTGATGACTTGGTAAGGCACAAAAACCATGGTTGGCTGTAACAGAAAAGAATAGTCAAGACAAAAAGTACTCATCTTTTACTCTAGGTAGAAGGAATAGATTCTCCAGTTGTGTGTTTTTAATTGCGATGCTAGCAGTGTCCCAACAGGCTGAAATCCTCAATAGCTCAAAGTCTTGATAGAGAATTCTTTAAAACTATATATTAACATGCAAACGGTTTAGGGCCTGACCATTTAAGTAACCTTTCCTGATAAAATCTGCCAGCCTTATCCACCTATTCAGAGAATATCTGCTCAGGATCTCCCACCTACCTATCAATAGGTGTGACAGGAAGTTCCTCATCCACCCAATGAGTGTTCTCTGTATGCAGTAGATGACCTTCTGAAAGATGGTACCAACGGATGGTCCTCTAGAATGTGGTAAGAGAAGTGAACTGGCTTCTCGTGAGGACCTTTGGGGACTGATTTTATTTTGTGCGTTAGTTTTTATTCCAGTTATATATTGCTTATATTTTATGTTCTGTATTAGTATACTACTGTATTGTTGTAAACCTCCAAGGCTCCAGCTTAATTGAGGAGCAAATAAATAAATAATATTCTCATGATTTATTCACAAAAGCTATCAGATTATTAACTTATTTTAACAATTTAAAGCCCTGAAGAAGATCCATTTCCCTCCAAGGGAAGTTATTTTTTGATTTCTGAAATGGCTCCAACTGATAGTGCTGTGAACTGATACAGGTACCAATAAAGGAGAATATTTGTAGTTCAGGGTTGAAATGATGGTCTCTGAGCTTGCTTGTTTCTTTGCATCTGTTTTATTATCCAAATAATAAACCTGCACTGATGATCCAAAGATGTTTTTTCAAGAGGCAACTGGACTTTCTGGTTTTTCTTTGAAGACGTTTCACTTCTCATCCAAGAAGCTTCTTCAGCTCCTTTGGGACAACCATGACCTGGATGACTAAGAATCTCCATAGGCACTGCACTGATGATGTTACCTAATTTGAGTAATGAAACATCTGCAAGAAAACAACCAAGCTAGAGAGCACCAAGGACCCCGAGACAGGTATCTCTGTATGCTGATTTAGCTGCTTACAATATTTTTAGAGTCCTTCTGTTTTGTCAGGTCCAATCATTTTACCCCCTTCAGTCTTTCTTCTGTCCCATTTTCTCCCTCTCAAATTAATCTAAAGCATTTCAGAAAGTTTGAGAGTAGGTTTGTTATTGGTGCAAAAGATCATTTCTGCCGAACAAGGGACAGACATGGCTTTCTGACCCACCACAAAACTTGCCAAAGCAGAATGTATGTACTTGGTTTGTAATTCAATTGTTTCCAACTGGTTTTTTCAAAGACCTTTCTAGCGCTGTTAGAAGCCCTTATTATCACATCTATATTTGGAGATCTTAGGTAGCATATGGTAGTTATGTATTCAGCTGTTTGAGCATTAAAAATAATGTTATTTTTTTAAAAATGAAAAAGACCTGGGGGTTTTTTCCCCAAAAAATGGTAGCATTCTGGAAAAATATGATCAAGTGACAGAACCTTTAAATTAATATAGTCACAGTACTAAAGTAAATATATGCATTTAGAACTGAGCCAGTGGTGGGATTCAATTTTTTTTACTACCGGTTCTGTGGGCATGGTTTGGTGGGTGTGCCTTGGTGGTCATGTGACTGGGTGGGCGTGGCCATGGTGGGCATGGCCACGGTGTGTGACAGGCAGCATTTGGCCTCCTGCACCCCCCTGGGAGCAAAAACAGGACACGGGGGGGGGACGTGCCGCCTCCCCCCCCCCGCATCCCATTTTGGGCCTAGGAGACCTCCCTGAAACCTCCTGGGAAGCGAAAACGGGCTGTGGGGGGGGGCCCACCCCCACGCCCCGTTTTGGGCCTAAGAGGCCTCCCTGCACATACCTGGGAGCCAAAATGGAGCCATGGGGACTCCTCGAAGGGGCGGGACAGGAAGGGGCGGGGCTAGCCAGCAATTTAACTACCAGTACGCCAGAACCGGCCAGAACCGGCTGAATCCCACCACTGATTTACTGAGCCCTCTTAAATGAGGACAAGAATGTCTGCATCACTGAATTATAAATGGACAACACAAGCTGTGTTGTATTCATGACATTCACTCTCTAGCAAAACATCATCTAATTATTCATATGCAGAAGCAAATAAATCACAGGGTGTTGGATCAAAATTCAAACCTCTCCTAGTTATAAAGATTATTGGATAACCTGAGTAGCCAATCTCACTTATTGTTCAGGGTAATAGCAAAGAAACCAGCAAAAGGTCAGGTTAGGTGGAGTGCAAATATAAAGAAGAAAAATGGACAATCTTCTTTACATTCTTTAACAATGAGAACTGCTAAAGCTACTATCGAAGTATCAAATATTTACCTGGGCGTCACTACAGCAAGTTGCCTGGCACCCGAAGTGAGCCAGGGAAACAGCGATGCAAAATTCCAGCAGGCTGAACAAGAGCAGCACACAGGAGAGGCCATAACTGACACTCTGTGGAGTAGGAAGACATGTGGAAAGATAGTTGTCATTTGCTGAGAAATTAATGTAATGGTATGTATTTTATTTTATTGAATGTGCTACACCATTAAAAGGGACTCCTAGCTGCTCCCTTTGGAAACACTGGGAGGAACAACTGTGTTGGGAAAAACAGAGACATTGTACAGGTAACCCTCGACTTACAACCACAATTGGGACCAGAATTTCCACTGCTAAACAAAGCTATTGTTAAGTGAGTCATGCATAATTTTACCTTTTCTGCCACTGTTGTTAAGCGAATCACTGCAGTTAAGAGAATCATACAGTTGTTAAGTGAATCCAGCTCCCCCCCCCAACCCCCGCTGTCTTTGCTGATCAGAAGCTGGTGGGGAAAGTCGCAAAGGGGATGCTGCAACTGTCCTAAATAAATTGCTACTATCCAAGCCCCCAAATTTTGATGATGTGACTGTGGGGATGCTGCAACGGTCGTAAATGCAAGGAGCGGTCATAATTTTTTGGAGTACCATTGAAACATTGGTCAGTAAATGTACAACTGTAAATTGAATAATTGTAAATTAAAGACTACCTATACAGCCTCTGTGATATGAGAAAACTGCAAGAGGGAACATTAATAGCATCTCTTATGTTTTGCGGCATTCTAAAGGGAAATTCCATCTATCACTGAGAATCAAACGGGGATCAGTCTTATTTCAGATCGACACATAAAAGTTAAATCATTGCACAGTAGCAGGTATTTCACCTGAGCCTTGTTTCTCCTTTATGCACCACAAAAAGCTGTTCATGTAGGACAAAGCAGAGAAGAATAACCCAACGCTCAGTCTAAATCATTAGTTTTGCTGATGCAGAAATTCTCAGCTCTCCTAACCAAACTGGCTAAAGGATATTGTTCATGCTAGAAGGTGGAAGTAGTGTTAGCAAAAGAAAGTCAGCTTGGAGCCTTTGAAGCAATGTGGAAGCTGGAGGCCCTGGGTCAGACCATGGCAAGGACATCCAGTAGTACTGTGGGATTACCTCCCAGCTGTGAAGGCCAGTATGATGCACATTACTTTATCATTCTTATTCTTATTCTTATTATGATGACCCAAACACATTAGAACACTTTGGGTGTATGTTCTCCTGAATTACCCCAAGAGTCACAAGGGACAGAACCCACAGCAGTGAAAACAAACTAATTCATTCTGCACCTGCAGCTGGTCCTTTGTTTGAAAAAAGGGCCATCCTGAATCTAATAAACTGAGTCAAAGTACTACCGGTATGTGTGTAACTTATCCTTGAATCAACACCATAAATAATGAAGGCATCAAATATTGGTCCCTATTGCCAGTCCCTTTCCTGCCCTTTGTTGCACCTGTTCTGATTTGCTCTTGAATGCTATTGCCCTTCCCTGGCTTTTAAAAATCCCACCTGTTACATACTGGTTTTCTCCTCTGACTTTGCTGCCATCCATTTTCAGCATATCAACAGTCAATAAGGAAAACATCCATCACTCAGGGTACTACAACAGAAATGGGGTGTCTGCTGTGCCTTCCTTCCACCCTTAATTTGGGCATCTCTCAAGTTAAATTTAAGGTAAAATAAAGATACATATGAAAAGACATTGGGTACTGATACACAAGCACTACTAATCTTCTGAAAAGAGGAAGACAACTCATGCCACAAGTAGATGTATCCTGCAAGGCAGAAGATCTGAAACAGACTAGCAGAAGCCATCTTGTCTGGGCAAAGAGATTAAACAATATTGTAAAGAGATTTATTTTGCTTATTTATCAAATGTAGATACTGCCTATCTCACTGTAAAAATAAATAGATGTAATTTGCTTGCCCTCCATTTCCCAATAGGAACTTTAGAGGGTCTGTTTCCCTGTTGCCTGGAAAGAAGTAATGGAGGAGAGTGAGATTCTCAGCCATCCAGGTCATGGTTGTCCCAAAGGTGCTTTTTCAAGAGGCAACTGGACTTTCTTGTTTTCCTGTGAAGACATTTCGCTTCTCATCCAAGAAGCTTCTTCAGCTCTGACTGGATGGTGGGGAAATGGAAGGATTTATAATCCTTGCAGACAGCTGGTCATTTGCATCCTTTTAGAGAGTTGTTGAGGCCACCATCAACAGGCCTCCCCACTGTCCTAAGATATCCACTCTTGGTCACCTGACTTTATCTCCAAGATAATGGGTGAAGATTTTATACACCTAGAGGTTGGGTGGGCTCTGAATAGGAGGAAAGGAAAAGACTACTTTTATACCAATACAACTAATGGTGATTTACTCACATCAGGTATAAATCTTACTCATGGGCTGAGGATAAGGTAAAGGTCAGGGGTGGGTTCTGACTTACCTCGCTGCCGGTTCGCTTCCTCCCACGCCGCGTGGGCGCGCCTCATGCGCAGTAAAAAAAATCAGATTTTTTTTTAAAAAAGCCAAAAACAAGATGGCGACGCATGCACAGTGCCGGAAACTCGGCTTCTGCGCATGCGCAGAAGAAAAAAAATTCAAAAAAAATTCAAAAAAAAGATGGCGGCGCTCACGGACCGACACCAACAAACCGGATCGGTGACATCATTGTGACCTCACCAGCGGGTCGCTACCAGTTTGGTGAACCGGTCCAAAACGGTAGCAACCCACCTCTGGTAAAGGTAATCTTATGGGAAAATTGGCATCAACAGAGTATGGTTAAGGGCAGCAACGTGCTTTAGATTCAGCCAGTCTAAAGTATATTGTTTCCCCTCATCAATAAGGATGCAGCTAGATCTATTTTCTTTACCCAACTTCTTTCCAATCATCTGTCAGGCTGGAAAGGAGAAAAGCCCTGGATCTGATACTACTATGATTTAACCCTAATAAGAAAGCAAAGGACAGCACTTTACAACAAACTAAAAATTCAAGCCATTGATCCCAGGTATTGGTGTGGTTCTAAACTGTCCACACTTCAGAACTTACCTAAATTTCAGCTTTCTAAAACTGGGTGGCAAATGCAAAGAAGGGATGAGGATGTGGAGGTGGCAGGAAAACCTGGTATAGATTTCAACATGTACAGCTGTATTCTATGCTATATAGAATTCTCAAGAATTCTTGTTTTGTGTGAGCACCCAAGCCCTACTGTAAAACAACCAAATGTTTACCCTGTACAGAGACATAATCAAAAGGTATGTCTAAAACATATTTACCATTTTTTTTAAATGTCCCCCTCCCATCAAAAAGAAAGAAACTGGAGAAGAAAGAAGAAATCTACAAAGTCCTAAGCACTTTGTACCTCGATGACCAGAAGGTTGCTTGCCCTTATTTAACAAATACATGTATGTTTAAAAAATTCATATACTGTATGTATGAAATAGAACACATCTCTTTGGAACTGAGACTTATTCAAGGAAAAATTTCAAACAAAAGTCAAAGGGCCTGGGATATCCCGGCTGCATATATAATCTCCTTCTGGATTCTGCACATGAAGCCAAAATGTAAGACAAGATTGGTTTACTTACGGGTAAATGGTCAGTGGTATATTGACTGATATATCTGGAAGAAGGATTGTAGATTATCAGCTAGGATAGATACAGGAAGATACCACTTAATGACATTATAGCACTTGTGATGTTCATTCCTACACTGGATTTCACCTGAAACAACAATACACCAGGAGAGAAATCATAATTACAGTGTCAGCATAAATCTTATTAAAAGCAAAGCATAAAAACAATTACCTCAACTATGATAAAAACAGTGACAAAGAAATTCTCTGTGGGTGCTTAATGACACATAACCAGTCAGTGGTGGAACTAGACAACATCCACTAAGATCATAGGAATCAAACAGCAGCAACAATATATTTCCCCACAGTGGAAATGCAAAGCTCACATGTCCATTTGAAGGGTTTTCTAAAACTGTCAAATTCCTTCTTTTTCTTTCTGGATGTCAGTCTCCATTGAAGACCAGGTGGTTAAAAGGGACAGGAAAAAATGGTACAATTTTTTCATCCCTTAACACTTTGCTTAAAGAAATCCCACACTATTTATTCTAAGACATGACATGCTCTAAGCATTAAATGTTAATGTTAGATGCTCTTTTAGCTATACAACATTACAGAGAGGCTACTAGAGAGATGGGAATGGAGAAACCCTTGGAGCCAGTAGTAAGAATACTGAAAATTTAAAAATTTCTCTTTTCAGTTCTCCCCTTTCAGGAATGTAGTATTTTTCTATCAAGATGGTTGTTTTCTTCTTTTGAATCTATACTTTGTTCCTTTAAAACATGTCTATGTTGCTATGAACACTCTTTAAATCAAAGAGAAACAGGGGAGAAGAATGCAAGCTCTTTGTAGGAGGACTACCATCAGCTCTCTCCTCCCTTTGATTCCCACAGTGATTCCCACTCTAGTTCCATACTTCTAACATGCTGGACTTCTTCCTAATGTTGCTTTCATATAGGAATACTTTTGAAACTGGACCCTCTGTCAAGGAGGAGGAGGAGGAGGAGGAGGAGGAGGAAGGGGAGGAGGAGGAGAAGGAGGAGGAATAATGTTGGAAGTCTGCTTCAAGATTAGAGCATGCAAGATGACACCTCTGCTCAGGATTCGCAATAGTAATAGCACTTAGACTTATATACCGCTTCACAGTGCTTCACAGCCCTCTCTAAGCGGTTCACAGAGTCAGCATACTTCCCCCAACAATCCGGATCCTCATTTTATCCACTATGGAAGGATGGAAGGCTGAGTCAACCTTGAGCCTGGTGAGATTCGATCTGCCAAATTGCAGGCAGCCGACAGTCAGCACTCTAACCACTGCGCCACCGCGGCTCACCATTACTAGTAGCAATTAAGGAAGCTTTGGTAGAACAACCACCCACATGATGGTCATTCTCAGGCTTCTCTCATTTTCATCATGGTACTGATAGGACCTGCAGTGTTGCAGGTTGCATATCAGGAAGGGAACTTGGAAAAAAGCCCATCACAAAATAGGGACCAGGGGAGGCTCAAATTCTGGATGGTTGAACGTTCTCTACTGTTGACGTAGAACTTTCAATAGAAACAAGGCTTGGAAACAAAAGTTGAACAAAGAAGGAAAATTCGGGGGGGGCGCTTTTGACTTTTCTTTTCTAAATGTTGATTTAAAACTGAGCAGTATCTGAAGAGAATTGACACAATAAAAGGTCCTGAGTGCTAACAAAGAAACAGCATAAATGAAATTCAAATGCTACACAGGTTTCTCACCAAACCACGATGTGGACGGTTCGCAGCTGCTACACAAAGTGTTCCAGAAGAAATAAACTATGGAAAAAGAAAAAGTACACAAATGAGTCCACTGGAAATAAAAGAGGGAAATTATCAGAAAATGCTGGCACCCATGAGAATCTAGGGAGGTTCCAGTGCAAACAAGAATTTTTATAACTATCCCTTAGTCATTACTACCATGGTGCATGACTCAACAAAAATTCACACATACTTACAAATATCCCTGCCCAAAAGGGGTAACCTCCAACTGCAGACAAGGGGAAAAAAAGGTAAGGAATAAAGATTGAACAAAGCGAGACAGCTCCAAAGCCAATGTGGATCAGCCCAATCATGATTTCGACAGCCTGCAGAAGGAAAAAACACAAAATAAGACAACTTTTTTCGCTGAATCTGAGAAAAACATTCTAATTTGTTACCACCCCAGGAAAAACATCATTTCTATCCATCTTTGAAAAGTCCTTCAAAGGGGTTTGTGGTTTCTAAGCTTGCAGTGCAGGTATTGACCCAAGGCCTGGTTTCCTATGGTGAAAAATCCAAATGGGGAGAAGGGACAGTTTGAGACACCGTTGTCACTATGTGCCGGACATTTACTACAGATTATGATCTAGTTTGATCCTCAGTGGGACTGCTCTTGTCAGGAAGAAGGTCTGTAAGAATATCATGATGGGCCTTTGAGAGAGGAATGTCACTTCTTTCACTACAGATTCCTCTGCAGCAGGAAGTTAAGCGCAGTCATAAGCACAAACGACTTCAATCGGCTTCAATCTATGACCAAGTCCTTCTGGAGAAATGCCCAACAGTTGCACTTCTTAGAGGGAAGGGAGAAAAAGAGATCTGGCTGGAACCATGGCTAAGCTCTTTCTCAGTTAAAGAGGAAAGCAAAAGAATGCATATCTTAGTCAGAACGCTTTGTAGAAACACAAATGAAACTACCAGGAAGAACAGAGGTTTCTGGAGTATAGTCCAGAACCAGACAACAGTCAAGCCAAATTCTAGAACTTCAGCATGGGGCTCTCAGGTCTCTACATAGCTCTAAAAGCTTAATGGATTCAAACAGGCACATAGCAAAGCATGCATACCCCAAGCACTTTGATCTCAGCCTTGAGGAATCTCTCCAAAGGACCCTTTTGTGGGACTTGTTGAGGAGCATTGGTGGAAATTCCAAGTTGCTGAGCTCCATACTGAGGATATGGAGTTGCTCCAGATGCCTGAAGAGCAACACTGGGTAATCCAGGGACTGTTTGGATCATGTTTGCTCCATTAGAGGGGATGAAAATTATGGTTCCACTGGCCATTCTTGCTGGAAGTGTTGCCACAACTAAGTTACCTGCAAACAAACAAGTGAGGAAAAGTTAATGTCTTAACATCAAGGAGGCAAATTCTGGTTCTTCTCCTTAATCTCACTTTATGAGATAATATTTGCCTGCAGTAAAACTGAAGAAGATTGCCAGAAGAGTTCAGGGAACAGGTAGTAAAAACATACAACTTTTTCAGGGATAGAAATCCTTCTTTTCCCCACCATTCAGCCAGAACCAAAGAAGCGAAATGTTTTCAAGGAAAAAACCAAGAAAGTCCAGTTGCCTTTTGAAAAGCATCTTTGGGACAACCATGAACCTGGAGGATTGAGAATCTCCATAGACATCAGTTGAGAAAAAGTTAATCAGAACACAGAGAACATAACATTTTTCATTGCAAAAGGTCTCTTTCTAATCTTAGCACCACCTCGGATTCCCCAGCTAAATGGCATTTCTCATTTGGGCAAGGTTTTATTATACTTGCCCTCTTTTCTTGTTACTGGCAGATGGATCTAAAGGCACCAAGCATGGATGATCATGTTGATTGCCATCTTCCGGGAAGGTCATACGGATTGGAACATAAGTTACTGTGAAGGACACAAGAGCAATGATCTGTATCCCAACTTTGCTCCACGGATGAGGTAAGGTTTCTTATCAGAACACAACTGGACCATCAGCCTGGGTTTTCTAACAAAAATCCGGACAACCCCAGAAAGCAGTGAAGCGATTCAGTAAAGTCCCAACTGCCATCGACATCTAATAGCCCTCCGGATTTTTAAAACTCTGACCCAATGGTCCGAATTAATCCCACCAGTTAGGATTTGTACAGTCCTTAAGAGGAAGCTACTTCCTTCTTGAGCTGTATTAATGGGAAGTCAACGTTAAGCGAAAATCAATCCATTCACCCTCCTCTTTGAACGGTGAACTTCAAATACTGAATCTTAGTAAGTTTACACGGCGCCTTTGCGCGTATTGGGCACTTCCATCACGGCAAGGTTGACTGCAAACTCTTTCCTGTCCGCTAATTCTCCCCTGAAATCCTCCCATCTAGAAGACCTGCGGTGTCTGCGTGGCTGACAAGACCACGGGTGGATGGCTGCAGGGGAGAACCGGCAGGCACGGAATGGTCCACATATTAATTCCATATTATTATTTTTTTTAAAGTAATTAGAAATTACTCACGGCGACCGCTCAAGACGAGATACACTTAAGCCTCAGGGGAAACGAAAGCACCTTAACGGGAAGAAGTGGAGGGCGGGGGTCCCCCACCTACTAAAAGGAGGGATTTACTCACCTTAATCGAGGACTGCAGAAAAAACATCTTTAACTGTTGCAACAAATAAGAGTTTGTGGCCAGGAACCTTCTGCTTATTCAGAGATGAGGAAAATTATCCAAGTTTATAAAGTCCTGTTATTCCCAGGCTAAAACGAATCACTGAAATCAAACTCATCCCTCCACATCTCTTTCGCTTCTTTCTCCCAAAGTACGCAAGTCCCACGCTTGGAGGGACTCGTTTTCAACCCCTCGGAGACTTCCACAATCTTTGCAGGATTGCATCGCCAGAAAGAAAAGGACATGAATTGCGATCACACAGCCTTCCGGTCAGTCCCGTCCCCCCCCCTCCCGATCTCTTTAAGAGGCCCTCGTCCAGCGGAGAGGATTTTTCCCAATCTTTCCCTCCACCGGCGCTCTTTACAGCTTTCGTTTCCTCTTTTAGGCATTTGAACAGGCAAAACCGCAACGGCGTGAAGAGGAGGCCGGAGGGAATTGATCCCAGCCTCCGATTGCGCTCCTTGCGAAACTCTCCCTGGAAAAACTTCCAAGGACCCCAGAAGCCGCTGAAACATCTGGACCAGATCGTTTTAGCAGATTCTAAAGAAGTCCCCTCTGTGCATTGGCAAAGTTATATTGGGTTAATCTATTATGTTTCCTTATTTTGCACTTATTCTACACTGAACATTTGCTTTTTGGTTGACTACTCCAGTGGTGGGATTCAAATTTTTTACTACCGGTTCTGTGGGCGTGGCTTGGTGGGCGTGGCAGAGGAAGGATACTGTAAAATCTCCATTCCCTCCCCACTCCAGGAAATCCCCATTTCCTCCAGATCAGCTGGGACTCGGGAGGCAGAGAATAGATGGGGGCAGGGCCAGTCAGAGATGGTATTTACCGGTTCTCCGAACTACTCAAAATTTCCACTATCGGTTCTCCAGAACTGGTCAGAACCTGCCGAAACCCACCTCTGGACTACTCCCTAGTATAGAGAGAATTTTGTCTTTATAAGATAATTTATAACAGAATTCGCCTTCATTGGTGAGATAAATTTCTGCTCTTATTGGAGAGTCCCCCATTCCTTCACTATGTATGTTACACAGGCGCGCCCTCTGGAGTCCTGATCCTCCTATTGCTGTTTTGTATTTGTTAGAGTGGGAACGATCACAGGAGACTGACTTCAGAACAGCTCTTTTTATTAGCTCAACTCAAGACAACCAGCAAAGCACGGTCTGACAGCTAGCTCTTTTATAGAGGGCTGTCAGACACAACAACCAATAGCGTTTGAGCATTCAAATGCTGGACCTGAGTGAAAACATACAGTTCAGTTAAAGTTCAACTGAAACATAGCAAATCAGGGTTCATTCAGAGTTAGCTAAGCATAACAATTTAGAGTTCATTTAGAGGTCAGTCAGAACACAACACCCCTCCCCTTCTAGATGGAGCAGTCCGACAAACATAGTTGCACAGGTAGGCGGGGCGTTTGGGAACCCTCCCTGACCTGCGCAGCTCAGTCGTAGGCGAGGCAGCAGCCTGTTCAGACAGGTCTGCTGTCGCTCTCGGGTAGTTCAGTTAAAGTTCAACTGAAACATAGCAAATCAGGGTTCATTCAGAGTTAGCTAAGCATAACAATTTAGAGTTCATTTAGAGGTCAGTCAGAACACAACACCCCTCCCCTTCTAGATGGAGCAGTCCGACAAACATAGTTGCACAGGTAGGCGGGGCGTTTGGGAACCCTCCCTGACCTGCGCAGCTCAGTCGTAGGCGAGGCAGCAGCCTGTTCAGACAGGTCTGCTGTCGCTCTTGGGTTGGAGCATGGAAGCTCCTGGAATGTATCAGGCGTGGCCTCTTCGACTGGTGGAACCGGTTCTAATTGAGGATGCCGCTGGACTTCAGCTTCCTCAGGTAGGCCTTCCGAGACACTCGGGCGTGAGTTAGCTAGGGGAAGAACACAGGGTGTTACCATTTACGTTTCTTTAAATTCCCCTTTTACTCGGTTGCGTAGCTGATCTATGTGCCTCTTCCAGAGG
>QLTV01004389.1:1778592-1790053 GCA_003457575.1 Thermophis baileyi
TATCAACAACCTCAGATATGCAGATGATACCACTCTAATGGCAGAAAGTGAAGAGGAACTAAAGAGCCTCTTGATGCGGATGAAGAAGGAGAGTGCAAAAGTTGGTTTGAAACTCAACATTAAGAAAACTAAGCTCATGGCATCCGGACCTCTCAATTCCTGGCAAATAGATGGGGAAGAAATGGAGGTAGTGACAGATTTTATTTTCCTAGGCTCCAAGATCACCGCAGATGGGGACTGCAGCCAAGAGCGTAAAATAAGTCTAAGTGCTATTGCTAAAGCTATGGCAAATCTAGACAGCATACTAAAAAGCAGAGACATCACCCTGCCAACAAAAGTGTGTATAGTCAAGGCAATGGTTTTCCCAGTTGCAATGTATGGCTGTGAAAGTTGGACCATAAGAAAGGCTGAGCACCAAAGAATTGAGGCCTTTGAACTATGGTGCTGGAGAAGACTCCTGCGAGTCCCTTGGACTGCAAGGCGATCAAACCGGTAAGTCCTAGAGGAGATTAACCCTGACTTCTCTTTAGAAGGCCAGATCCTGAAGATGAAACTCAAATACTTTGGCCACCTAATGAGAAGGAAGGACTCAGTGGAGAAGAGCCTAATGCTGGGAAAGATTGAGGGCAATAGAAGAACGGGACGATAGAGAATGGGGTGGAGTCACTGAAGCAGTAGGTGTGAGCTTAAATAGACTCCAGAAGATGGTAGAGGACAGGAAGTCTTGGAGGAACGTTGTCCATGGGGTCGCGATGGGTCGGACACGACTTCGCAATTAACGACAACAAAGCCGTAGGATTCAAGTGGGTGTACAAGAAGAAAGTACTACCCAATAATGAGATACAATATAAAGCAAGGTTAGTGGCACAAGGTTTTTCACAGATGAAAAATGTGCACTATGATGAGGTATTCACGCCAACAGTAAAGAGTAAAAGCATAAGGCTGGCACTAGCATTGGCAGTGGCACGTGACCATAAAATTTGGCATTTTGATGTAACCACTGCATTCCTCAATGCAGAATTAGAGGAAGAAATTTACATGGTTCAAGCACCAGGGTATGAAAGTAAAAAGCCTAACACGGTGTATAAATTGAACAAGGCCATTTATGGGCTGAAGCAGTCAGCCAGGAATTGGAATATCTGTTTAGATAATGCATTGAAGGGTCTTGGGTTCATAAGTTGCAAGGCTGATGGTTGCATATACACTGGAAAGTTACAAGGTGGAGATTGTATTTGTGGATGATCTTTGTTTCATTGACAAGGATGTATCACAGTAAAAGGGATTCTCAGGTATTTGGAGGGAACTCTGAATGTGGGTCTTCAAATACAGGTCATAGTAAGAATATTAAATTATTTGATTTATGTCTCTTCCAGTCATGAAGGGGGGAGTGTCAGATTATTCATGAGCTGGGAGAGCCAATGGTAACAAGGTCAGCCAATTAATAGGCATAGCAACTAAGTCAGCCAATGAGAGCTAAACACNCTTTGTTAAATTGAAAAAGATGTATCATAGGTAAAATAATTTGCTAATCAATTGGAGAAAAAGTTTGAATTAAATAATTTCAGAGAAATACAAAATTATCTTGGTGTGGAGATACAAAAAACTGAGAAAGGTGGTTATGTTCTCAGTTGTTCAAGAAAAATTGAACAGTTGTTGAAGAGATATAACATGAAAGATTGTAATACTGCTCCAACACCTATGAGTACAGATTTTCATAACAGTTTGGGTGAGGACAAAAGTGAAGCCTGTGATCAAGAGATATATCAGTCAGCAATAGGGAGCCTGTTACTGTATATCTTTCACAGTGGTCCAGACCAGACATAGCTTGTGCAGTAAGCATTTTGAGTCACTTTACTGCTGCACCAACGCAATTGCATTGGATGGGTGTAGAAAGGATTCTCAGGTATTTGAAGGGAACTGTGAATTTGGGTCTTCAAATACAGGTCTCTGAAGAATTAAAATTGAAATGCTATGTTGATAATGATTATGCAAATGATGTAAAAACCAGAAAGTCCAATTCTGGGATTGTGGTATTGTTTGGAGGGGCTTTAATTGGTTGGAAGTCCAGGAAGCAAACAACTGTAGCCATTTCAACTGCAGAGGCGAAATTTATTGCTTTATCTGAACTCTGTTCAGAGATAACTTGGTACGTACAGCTGTTACAGGATTTAAATGTAAAGGTAAATGAAGCTGTAACGGTGCTGCCTGCATTAAAATGGCAACAGGTGACAGAGTAAAGAATAGAAGCAAGCATGTGGACATTAAATATTGTAATGTCAGGGAAGCCATAAAATGTAAATTGATTATCTTGCTTCACTGTTCTTCAGAGGACAATTTGGCAGACATAATGACCAAGCCATTGGATGGAGTGCACCATGGGAAGAATATTAAGTTAATTGGATTTTTGTCTCTTCCAGTCATGAAGGGAGTGTCAGAATATTCATGAACTGGCAGAGACATGGTAACAAGGTCAGCCAATGAATAGGCATGGTAATAGGTCAGCCAATGAGGGCTGTTTTGGAAACAGAAACTTACGTAAGAAGGCTGGGTGTGGCTCAGCTCCGAGTCTGTGTTAAGCTCTGAGTCTGCTGAACTAAACTGAAACTCATCTCTGCTGTTCTCTCCTCTGCCATTGGTATTGTATAGTTATCTTCATGTGTTATAATGTATATAAAGAAGTTAATGAATCCTGCTGAATCAGTTACCTGTGTGTGCTTTCTGGATTTGATTTTTGCAACAAACTCTGACATTTCCCCAGTTGTATATTTTTAACTTTAGCACTGTGCTTGCCTGGAATAAGCTGGGGGCCACAACTATAGATTGAAACCTTTGAGAGCTCAAAACCCTGATAGAGAATTTCTTAAAACTATGGATTAACATCCAAAAGACATAGCTTCTGGCCATTTAAGCACCTTTGTCTGATCAAGTTTGCCCACCTGGTCCAGACATAATAAGAACTGCTAAAACTCTTATCCAAGGATCAAATACTTACCTGGTTATCAGCACAGCAATTTGTCTGGCACCCAAAATGTGCAAATGAAGCAGTAATACAAAATTCCAACAGGCTGAACAAGAGCAGCACAATGGAGAGGCCAGAGTCAATGGCATTCTGTGGAGTATGGAGACATGTGCAAAGATACAGTTGTTATTTGCTGAGAAATTAGTCCAGCTATGTGCTGCACCGTTAAAAGGGACTCCCAGCTGCTTCCTTGGAATCAGTTGGAGGAACAATTGCACCAGGAAAAATCGGGACAGTATACAATGGATCATGGAATACTAGCATCTTTATGTTTTGTGGTATCGCAAAGTAAAATTACAGATATCGCTGAGATTCAAATGTGATTAGTTATATTTCTGACCTACTTATAAATATTTCCACAATAGCACACATTTTTGAGCCTTGTTACTCCCTTATGCACCACAAAAATCTGTTCATGTGGGATAAAGTAGAGAAGAACAATCCAACAGTAATTCTAAATTGTTAGTTCTATAGATGCAGAAATTCACAGCTGCCCAAAGTCATTTGCCCAGATATGCATAGAATCAAGGAGCTTCCTGGATGACAGATGTTTAAGACAATCAGAAAACTATGATCCTCATTCAGAGGTGATCAGATGTGACTCCCTCATTTGAAAATTTTGGGGATATAAAATTCTTTCCACTCATACCGTAGAAATATATGAATTCTGGCAAGTTTTTATAAAAACAAGCAAACCAAACTTAACTCACCCATTTGGTCTTCCCAATGTCAGTAGCTCTATCTAACATGCCAAAAACCAGGATAATTTTGCCTGCCATGTAATTATTAAATACGAGGGATCCATCAGAACAAAGAAGAAAGGACAAATCAAATTCAGCTTCACAAGTCTGGCTGACAACATAAGGATTCAGAGCCAGATTTTAAGAAGAAAATATCTCTTAACCCTCTCTGTTTGGGAAGGCAAATCTATTCATGTTGGTTTCTCTTACATTTGTATTTTTAAAATGTCACTTTCTTTTCATCCATTTTCTAAAGATATTATATGAGTGCAAAGCTCACCAATTTGTAGGTGATATTTCTTGTTAGATGAGCTTCACCAAATTACTTTGGCAAGCAAACTAGTACTGCAGATAACAAAATAGCCTACACTGCATGTATTAACTTCAACTGAACTCATTTAAAACTTAAGACTTTTAATATCATCACAGTAAGGTTGTGCTTCATTTGTTGCTGCAATCTTGACTTCTATGAGTTAGCTCAGAGTTTTGCAACTTTGGCCTGTTTAAGTCATGTGGAGTTCAATTCCCAGATTTCCCCAGACAGCATGGATCAGAAAAATTCTGGAAGTCCGTACATACTAAAGCTGTGGAGGTTGGGAAAGACTGATTTAGCTGATTTCAACTAAGCATGTCCTCATTTAGCCGAGTCTATAGAAATCTTTGTCAAAGAGAATTTTCCACTGACAATTTTTGCAAATGTTTTTCTTCCCTGGGCCCCTCCTTCTCATTTCCTTCCTTCTTCCCACCCTCCCTCCCCCCTCCTTCCTTACCTGCCTTCCTCCTTCTCATTCCCATCTCCTCCCTCCCTCCCTCCCTCCCTCCCTCCTTCCTTCCTTCCTTCCCTTCTTTCCTCTCTCCCTCCTTCCTTCCTTCCTTCCTTCCTTCCTTCCTTCCTTCCTTCCTTCCTTCCTTCCTTCCTTCTTCCCCCTCTAACTCACCAAAAAGTGATCTCCCACTGATTCCTGGGGATAAAGCTCCCTGCTCTATAGTTTCTGAGCTGAAAGGAGACATTGCAAGTAAGAATAGCAATAGCAATAGTACTTAGACTTATATACCGCTTCATAGTGCTTTACAGCCCTCTCTAAGCGGTTTACAGAGTCAGCATATTGCCCCCAACAATCTGGGTCCTCATTTTACTGACCTCGGAAGGGTGGAAGGCTGAGTCAACCTTAAGCCTGGTGAGATTCGAACTGCCAAATTGCAACAGCTGGCAGTCAGCAGAAGTAGCCTGCAGTACTGCACTCTAACCACTGTGCCACTGCAGCTCTTAATTTCATACTTAAGAATTAGAATGAAATTGCCTGATTTTCTCAGAAAACTACTTCACACACTTTGTAGCAAGGATTTTTTTTTTAATTATTAGATGTATATTTTGCCTTGTTTTTTATACAGCTCAAGGTGGTATGCATCAGGCCCCTACTTCTGTTTTCCCACAGCAGCAACCTTGGTAGGTGGGTTGGGCTGAGAGGAGAAGTACAGTACATGCCTCTGGGAGGACTAGAACTCACAGTCTCCTGGCTTCTAGTCCAGCACCTACAATAAAGATGTCAGGCCCTCTTTATCTCTAGGCTACACTTTTATTGGGAAAAGATGACCCGTAACACTTTATCCAGAGTTGCTGAAGCTTTACAACCAGTGCAAGATTTAGACCTGCGATATGTATCGTAATTCACTTTTCAGTAAGAATAGAAATTTACAATGAGGCTTAAGAAAAAAAACAGGAACGGATCTTTACTACTCAGTTTGGTTTAAGATGGAGCCATTGCCTAGTTCTGGAGTGCAGCCCATTAATGAGTTTTTGAAAAGTGGTTAGGATCAAGGCTTCACCAGCATTTAAATCTCAGTATCTAATTTGATTCATTGCCCAACACCTAATCCTTTTTCCAAAGTCCAATGTAGTTTCCCTACCATTAGCTAAACGCTAAAAACAATAATGGGACCAGGTTAATAAG
Organism: Thermophis baileyi; assembly: GCA_003457575.1. Lineage (NCBI taxonomy): Eukaryota > Metazoa > Chordata > Lepidosauria > Squamata > Dipsadidae > Thermophis > Thermophis baileyi. Next base: position 1,784,304 of record QLTV01004389.1, read on the forward strand.
TAAGCTTGATGAGGGAGCAGGGATTTGAACCTTGGAGTGAGAAGGAATGTGAACCATCCCTATGATCAATAAGAGAGGGCTGGTTCTCTCATGCCCAGCAACTCTGGGATGCATTTCAGCACTGGTACACAGCTTTTCCCTTCTCATTAAATAACCAGAATTCATAGCCATCTTTTGTATCTCAGTCTTGAGGAAATAGGGGTTTTTTTGTAGCCTGTGAATATAAAGAACTAAGCTTAATAGAAGGACTATCTCTATTATCCACACGTTTTCACTTACCGGACCACTTTGCAGCCCATTCTATTCTAGAGAATCTCATCCTTGGGAAGTCTCAACCTATCTGTAAAATCCACGCACCCAGAGTTTGTTGCCTTTCTGGCCTTTTCAGCTTTGTTTTGAAATGGATTCAATAGAACAAGAGGCAAAGGCGCTATTCTAGTTTTTCTTTCCTTCCTTCCTTCCTTCCTTCCTTCCTTCCTTCCTCTCTCCCTCCTCCCTCCCTCCGCACCCAGGAAGGGATGAGGGGAGGGGGAGAAGGTGGCAGCGCTGCCGGTGGACGTAGCTTTCCCACGCAGAGGCGGCGAACCTTCTGCGCATGCGCAGAGCATTTTTGATGACGTCCAGGCGGGTGGGTGGAGCCTCCCGCTGCCGCTGCTACTGGTTCTCCCGATCCGGGGCGAACCGGTAGCAACCCACCACTGTTCAGGGGCCATCCTAGTGAAAGGAAAGTGGTTACAGGCTGCGGGGGTAGCGGGCCATGGAGGCAGTGGAGGCACTGGTGGTGCACCCAGGCTGGCTGGCACGCAGCTGACCTTTAATTAGCACCATCTTGCCCCAGCAGCAGCACTGTGCCCACCACCAGCGCCCGGATGGGATGGGATGGGCCGGGGCTGAGGCAGTGGCGGCTGCCCCCTTGTGGTCTCCAGTGTGGCCCCGCAGGCCGTATCTGGCCCGCCAGCCTTGAGTTTGACATGTCTGGCTTGGAAGAATCACTACATGTACAGATGACACGTAGTGATTTTTCTAAGCAAATGTATTACTTTATAGAGTGAATATTGCCAAACTGCAGACTACTACCTACATGAAGCATATAAACTTGGTACTCTTAGGGAGGGGTTGTCTTCATCCTCTTTCTCTCACATGTAATGTTCAGACCAAGTCTCTTATTCCTCTGGAATGCAACCCCTCCCTCCTCGGAATCAGGCCCAGTATATTCCATCAATGCTTATTCAACCAAGGTTAAAAGATATAGGATTTTTTCCCCATTAAATCTTATTGGTTTTTCTTTTTATTACAACCAGGACTGAATGATGAGGTTTTAAGGATTTGTTAATAGATACAATAGGAAAGAAGAGAATTTTGTTTGTGTGTTTTTAGAGAAAATGATAATCTATGATGTTAAAAATTCAAAGAAAGTTTATAAACTTGGCATCTGATTAAGGTTACAATATAGATGCTATTTTTAATACATACTGTATTAAACTTATAAAGGAGTTTGACAGGAGGCAAACAGAAAATGATTAAAAATTAACTCTTTGAGATACTATTTGAAGGGATTAAAAATAATGGTTTTAGTATGTAATTGCTTCTCATAGCTCTTAATGGAATTTTGAATGATGACTAAGTTTGAAAAATGAGACTTTAAAGATTTATAGTTAAGAGATAATATTTGAGAAGATTTTTTGTTGTATGTTTAGACAATGTTATAAGTTACTGGTAAAGAAAGTAAAGGAAGATGAAGTTGATTTGTTTAAGGTTAAAATATATGTTATTCAGTAGTGGGATTCAGCCGGTTCGCACCAGTTCAGAAGAACTGGTAGCTAACTTTCTGAGCAGTTCGGCGAACCACCTGTTGGAATAAATTTCCTTCCAACAGCCTTTTGTTTTTCCCACCTTATGGGGTTAATCCTGTCAGGAAGGCAGGAAGGAGGTGTTCTGTTGTGCCTGTGTGTGCTGTTTCTAGCCTAATCCTGCTTATCTTTATTGCCCTGCTTAAGTGTTTTCCGAAACTGCCTCTGGTTCTTGGCAGTACACACAGACTTTCTATAGCCTGAGCGGCTTGTCTGGAATTTTTTTCCCCTTGCTGGTACTTTTATTCCGGGGCTTGACTTTCTTAAAGGGGAAGGGTTGTTTTAAGCTTTTTACACTGCTTTAGTGGTTCCTCGCACTGTCCTTTTGGGGTGTACTTCCAACATGGCTGAATCCCCTCCCAGCCACTCCTCTGTCCCCAATTAAGGGTAGGGGGGGCCTCTTTCTTCCCTGGATCTGTAATCTTCTCTAAATGGAGTGATCTGGCTAGTCTTTGGCTTCTTTGTTTGTTTGCTTGTTACCCAAAAAGGGGGCTTCAGGAGGTCTCCTCCCCTCCCCCCACTGATGGGAAAGTGATGAGGTAATCTTTTCAGACCACCGCTGCCTGTCTGATTGAGTTAAGCAATGGCTGAGAGGCAGGATGCAAGCTTGGCACTCTGTCTAATTTTTTTACTGCCTTTCTGGGGGCATGTGATCTTTCCTTAAATCTGGATTATTTCCTCAGGGTATCATGTGAGACCAGCCAGTATCTTTAAATGATGCAAATGGATCTAAGGATTGCTTTTCCTGGGTGGGAAAGGGTGCTTTATCAGTTCACTGAGCACAGGAGTCTCTTGTCTATGGGGATTCTTCAGTCATCCAAGTCAAGGTTGTCCCAAAGGTGCTTTTTTCAAGAGGCAACTGGACTTTTTTGGTTTCCAGAAAGTCCAGTTGCCTCTTGAAAAAGCATTTTTGGGACAGGAGCCTCTTGCATTGCTTCAGAGTGGCCAAGGCACATGATTGCTCACTGATAGTAAGATTAAAAAAAAATAGGAGGTAGGGGTGTGGATCCTCCAATTCATTTTAGCTTTCTCTCATGATAATAAGGCTTAGTAACACGGCACCAGGCTTGAAGTTTATTTAGATATCTGTGGCATGTACTAATTTTATTGCGATACTGACAAGCTTGGGAGAGCAGAGACTTGAACCTGGGTCCCCTATATACTTTGTTAATTTGTCTCTTTAGCTCAGCATTTTGTAGCCCAAGTGTGCCCACCCACTTTCTGCAGAGCTTAAATGACCTCTCTGCTAAAGGGTTTCACTTTATGAGCAAGAGTTGGCTGCTGATAGTTATCATTGCATTTTAACTATTTTAATTCCTCAAGGTGCTCTGGCACCCTGCCTGATTTGTAACTCCAGGTTGCAGGTATTGCTGCTGAAAAGGAAGGTATTCAGACAGAATGGTTTAGGTTTCCATGATGGCTGTGGCTATCATTGATCTTCAGTGTGTATTCCCCCATTTCTAATCTAATGATTGGTATTTAGGGCAGCTTTTTGCAAGCAAAGAAGCTTTTTGTATTTTTGTACAGGTAATCCTTGACTTACAACAGTTTATTTAGTGACCATTCAAAGTTACAGTGGCACTGAAAAAAGTGATTGATGACCGTTTTTCACACTTACGACCATTGCAGCATCCCCACGGTCACATGATCAAAATTCAGATGGTTGACAACTGTCACACATTTATGACGGTTGTAGTCTCCCAGGGTCATGTGATCCCCTTTTGCAACCTTCTAACAAGCAAAGTGAATGGGGAGGCCAGATTCACTTAACAGCTGTGTTACTAACTTAACAACTGCAGTGATTCACTTAACAAATGTGGCATGAAAAGTGAAATGGGGCAAAATTCACTTAATAAATTTTTTACTTAGCAAAATAAATTTTGGGCTTAATTGTGGTCGTAAGTCGAGGAGAGGTCAGGAGAGGTGAGGAGAGGCCGGGCGTGACAAGGAGTGGCTGGGAGGAGAGGGGTGAGGCGGGGCCAGGCATGGTGAGAAGAGGCCGGGCGAGGCGAGGCGCCCCTCAACGTGAGTGACATCGAGTTGGCCACGCCACCCAGTCACCCAGGCCTGCCCAGCCGGTCAATAGGGCAGAGGAACCGGTTGTTAAATTATTTGAATCCCACCACTGATTTCTTATTCCTTGTAATTCTTCATGGATTTTTGCTGATTAAGATTGACTGATTAGGCTTTATAATTTGTTCATAGATTAAAAGATAAAATATGGAAAGAAGAGGTCTTTGTTCAAAATATTACAGAATATAGTAAGTTATTAATAACTTATTGAATGTACTTGTCAAGTGATTTTTTTCTTAATATTTTTTTTTCCTTTCCTTGTAGTTTTATTTTTTCATTTTATATTTTTCTTAATTGGTATTATTTATTTTTATATTTTAAATTTTTAATAAAGTTATTATAAAAACATCCAAATGAAATAGCTCTCATGTCCTTAGAACTGAAACCTATTCAATGGAAGATTTCAAGCAACACACAAGAAGTCCCATATATTTCTCCTGCATATATAATCATTTGCATGATGCACATGAAGCCAAAATTTTGGAGCAGATTGGTTTACTTACTTGTATCTCATAAGCCTGAGATGAAGGAGTCCTGCTTATGGCCAGGTCAACTATACATATCAGGATACCAATTAATGCCATGATAGCACTTGTGATGTTCATTCCTACACTGGATTTCACCTGAAACAACAATAAACCAGAAGGAGAGAAATTGCAGTGTCAACCTAGATATTATTAAATTCAAGCCTATAAAGATGATTACACCCAACTATGGTAAAGTCTATGTATGTATGTGCTTAATGGTGCCTAATCCATCAGTGGTGAAACCAGATAACTTCCCATACACCCTCTCTCTCTCTCTCTCTCTCTCTCTCTCTCTCCCCCCTCTCTCTCTCTTTCCTTCCTCCTTCCTTCCTTACTTCCTTCCTTCCTTCCACCCTTCCTCCCTTTCTCCCTCCCTCCCTCCTTCCCTGTGTCCCTCATTCTGTGTCCCTCCTTCTCATTCCCATCTCCTTCCTCCCTCCCTCCCTCCTCCTTCCTTACCTGCCTCCCTCCTTCTTATTCCCATCTCCTTCCTTCCTTCCTTCCTTCCTTCCTTCCTTCCTTCCTTCCTTCCTTCCTTCCTTCCTTCTTCCCCCTCTAACTCTGCTACCTCACCAAAAAGTGATCTCCCACAGATTCCTGGGAATAAAGCTGCATGCTCTATAGTTTCTGAGCTGAAAGGAGACATTCCAAGTAAGTATGAAAGTGCCTGATTTTCTCAGAAAACTACTTCACACACTTTCTAGCAAGGATTTTATTTTATTTTATTTTTGAGAGAGAGAGAATCAGACTTGATGATGTTACACAGTTACAGTACCTCAGAACAACATGGGACAACTTGCTGTGGCCAACTCAAGGCAGCCATCTTGCCATGGCCAAATACACCATGGCCAACTATTATTAGATGTATATTTTGCCTTGTTTTTTATACAGCTCAAGGTGGTATGCATCAGGCGGGAATGGGACTGTTCTCCTCGTCCACTTCGCCCCCCCTGGTTTGCCCCAGAGTTCCGCCTCCAAACATCCGTCCCTGACATTTCTCCTTGGCTGAAACGGCCCTAGCTCTTCGGCCCAGCCCTTCCGGCCCAGCCCCTTCGGCCCAGCCCTTTTTCCGAACGGGCCCAAAAGCCCATTCACCCCGGGCTTTTTGGGTGCACAGGACACTTTGCCGCCAGCCAATCAGAGGAGCAAGAATCCCCTTCCCCTTCATTCCTTCCTTCCTCAACCGCGCTTCTTTGCTGGGCACCGGCTTCCAGCCCATCCGCCTTACGAGTGAAGCGGGCGGCATGAATGAGACCGCTCGGCAGCAGCAGGCGGGCTGCAGGCGGGGGGCTGGGGGGAC
>QLTV01004389.1:1799815-1823090 GCA_003457575.1 Thermophis baileyi
GCCGAGCAGTCTCGTGGGGTGTGCGTGCCCTCGACTCTCACTTGCTCTCGCTCTCCCGGCCAAAAAAGTGCCCGCAGCAAAAAGAGCGCCTCCCGGCATGCCCCCCCCTTTCCCCCGGAAAGTAATGGGGGGGCTTATTTTCGGGGGGTGGCTTATTTCAACGCATGTCCCGAAAAGCCCTGTTGGGCTTATTATCGGGACATGTCTTATTTTCGGGGAAACACGGTATGTATGTATGTATGTATGTATGTATGTATGTATGTATGTATACCACACAGAAATTGTGTGTGACTGAATAGGAATTTGCACATACTTACAAATATCCCTCCCCAAAAGGGGTAACCTCCAGTTATAGTCACGCCAGGATCGGAATAAGGAAGACTAACTACAACAGCCCCAAAGCCAATGTGCATCAACCCAATCATAATTTGGACGGCCTATGGAAGGAAAATGCACAAAATAAGACAAATTTGTTCTCTGAATCTGAGAAAGACAATCATTCTAATCTGTTAGCAACCCAGGAAAGGCATCATTTTTTATCCATCTTTGAAAGGTCCTTCAAAGGGGTTGGGGCTTCTAAGCTTGCAGTGCAGGTGTTGATCCAAGGCCTTGTTTCCTATGGTGAAAAATCCAACTGGGGAGAAGGAACAGTGAGACACCCACAACAATATATGCTGGATAATGACCCCAGATTATGATTGACAATGGGACTGCTCTTGTCAGGAAGAAGGCCTGTAAGAATATCAAGATAGGCCTTTGAGAGAGGAATGTCACTTACAGGTCATCTCTCTATAGACTCCTCTGCAGGAAGAAATTAAGCACAGTCACAAGCACAAAGCAACTTCAATGACCAAGTTTTTTGCAACAATTGCACTTCTCAGAGGGAAGGGAGAAAAAGAGATCTGGCTGACTCTGTGGCTGAGCTCCATGTTCTTAATTAAACAGCAAAGAAAAGGAATGCATATCTGAGTCAGAATTTTTGGTAGAAACACAAATGAAACTACCAGGAAGAACAGAGGTTTCTGGATTATGCTCCAGAATCATACAATGCTCAAGCCAAGATCTAGAACTTTAGGATGGGGCTCACAGGTCTCAGCAAAATACTATCAGAAAAATACTGATAGTATATTGGATTTCGAACAGGCACATAGCAAACATGCATACCCCAAGCACTTTGGTCTCAGCCTTGAGGAATCTCTCCAAAGGACCCTTTTGTGGGACTTGCTGAGGAGCACTGGTGGAAGTACCAAGTTGCTGAGCTCCATGCTGAGGATATGGAATTGCTCCAGATGCCTGAACAGTAGCACTGGGCAACCCAGAGGCTGTTTGGATGTTCGCTCCTTTAGAGGGCATGACAACTATGTTTCCACTGGCCATTTTTGCTGGAAGTATTGCCACAGCTAAGTTACCTGCAAACAAACAAGCAAGGAAAAGTTAAAGGAAGCAAAGTCTGGTCCTTTGTCTTAATCTCAGTTTACGAGATAACATTTGCCTGCAGTAAAACTGCAGAAGACTGCCAGAAGGTTTCAGATAGAGCAGGGAAGTAAATGCACAGAACTTTCTCAGGAAGGAAAAGTTAATCATGAGAATGAAGGATTGTCCTCTCGCTTACATTCCAACATTCAACGCAAAAGGTGTCTTTTTCGTTCTAGCACCACCTCAGATCCACGCAGCTAAATGGCATCTCTCACATTGGCAAGGTTTTATTGTGATTGCCCTCCTGTGCTTTTAATAGCAGGTGAATCTAAAGGCATGAGGTGTGGATAATCATGTTGATTGCCATCTTCCAGCAAGCTCTTACAGATTTGGACAGAATAAGTAACTGTGAATGACAGCATCCGTATCCCAGTTTTGCTTCTTGGATGTGGGGAGGTTTCTTACCAGAACTCAACTGGAGCATCAGCCTAGGTTTCCTAACAAAAAAAAAAAAATCTGGACAACCCCAGAAATTAGTGTCCTTCGGGAGTTGGGCGGCATATAAATTTTATAAAATAAATAAATAAATAAATAAATAAATAGTGTAGTGATACAGCAAAGCCCCAACTGCTCTCAACATCTAGCGGCCCTCCGGATGTTTAAAACCCAGACCCAATAGCCTGAATTAAGCACACAATTTGGATTTGTACATCCCTTAAGGCTTAAGAGGAAGCTGCTTCCCATTCTTGAGTTGTACAAAATTAAGTGGAAATCGACCCACCCACCTCTGAACAGTGGACTTCAAATATTGTATCCTTATAGATTTACCCAGTGCCTGTGTGCGTATTGGGCGCTTCCATCGCACAAAGACTGACTGCAAACTCTTTCCTGCCCACTGATTCTCCCCTAAAACGCTCTTATCTTGAAGACCTGCCTAAGTGGGAAGATCACGGATGGATGGCTGCAGGGGAGAACCAACAATCACAGCATCGGATAATCAATCACAGAATTAATTCTACATTATTTTTTTAAAAACGTAATCAGAATCTACTTACCACAACCATTGAAGATGAGGCACACTGAAGCATCTGGGAAAATGAAAGTAACTTAGGGGAACAAAAGATGGGTGGGACACCCTCACCTAATAAAAAAGGAGGACTTTAATCAGACAATACCTTAAGTGGATGACTCGGGTTTTGCCCCTTTAACTAGTGCAGCAAATAACAGTTCGGGCCCAGGGACCTTCTGTTTTGTTCAGAGATGAGAGGAAAACTTTCCAAGGGTAAAACGAAACGCTGAAATCAAACGCATCCCTCGACATCTCTTTCGCTTTCTCCCAAAGTACGCAAGTCCCACGTTTGGTGGGATTCGTTTTCAACCCCTCGGAGTCTTCTACGATCTTTGCAGGAATCGCCAGAAATAGAAAGGAGAGGACGCGCGCACTGCCATCACAGCCTCCCCGTCCGTCCCCCCGGAGTTCTTTATCTAGACCTCGTAACAGCGAGATGATTTTTTTCCCCCTCCCTCTCCTTTCCCCTCTCTTTAGCTTTCGGCTTGCCGGTAGATCCCTGCCTTCGATCGCTCTCCCCGCAAAGCTCTCGTCACGTCGAGCAGAACTCGAAGGGACTTCTAAAAGTGTCCTCGAATCGAAAAGCGTAGAAGTCGCTTCCCGAAGATTAGCCCGTTGGTACAGGGAGGTCGGAGGCAGAGTTTCCGTGCAGCCGCTTCCCTCCGCTCGCTTTTCATTCTCGGGGAGCTGCAGGTGGCCCGGCTGACCCTTTAAATCAGAGGTCTTCAAACTTGGCAACTTTAAGACTTGTGGACTTCAACTCCCAGAATTCTCCAGCCAGCTGGAGAATTCTGGGAGTTGAAGTCCACAAGTCTTAAAGTCGCTAAGTTTGAGGACCCCTGCTTTAAATGCAGGGAAAGAAGAGTAAAACCTTTTTTGAGTTTGATGTTTCTTTCCTCCTTTTCTTTCTAGGTTTCTGTCCATTAATCCTGAAGAAAAGCCTCCGGTTTTCATTGTATCGTAATTTTATAAATCTTTTGAATTTGTGTATGTATAGGTATCGAAAAAATGTTGGCACTTTCACCATAAATGATAAAATGTTCCTTCGTGAGCTTTACCTTTCCAGGATACATTCGAAGTACCTTTATAGCTTCTACAATTTGTCTGGTAAGAAATGCCAACAATCCATTATTTTATCAAAATTCTGTTAAATACTGTACCATAATATGAATTTCAGTCCCTTCCACCTTATATTTTCTCACTTAAACGTTTGTATATTACAATCAAAAAAATTATCACACATTCTTTCACTTGTTGGACCCAGATTGTTGGGGGCAATATGCTGATTCTGTAACACCACTTAGAGAGGTTTGTATAAGTCTAAGTGCTATTGTTATTGTTCTTCTGTCTCAAATGTCAACAAAAGTTTAAACTTCATAGAAATAATATATTCATCATTTGTATGTAGTTTTATTTGAAACTCAGTCTTGTACTATTCAAAATCATAAAATCTCGCCAGTTCCTTTTTGGAGATTTTGGGCAGAAGGCTCTTCATTTGTCTAGAAAATACATGAACTTCATTTTTGTAACAGATTTACAAGCAACTATAGACCTGTGAACTGGGCTTTTCTATAATTAACTTCATCCATACTGGATATCTGCATTTTAATTCTTAACAATGAAAAAGAGTGTTGATGGTAGCTAAAAGTAAATATTGATTTGATTTCCTGTGAGATTGGTTTATATGCCTGAGGGGGAGGAAGGGATTGATCCTCTTGTCACCATGCCTTCATGCTATTTAATCTGAAAAAGTATTTTTCATAAAATGTATTTCAACATTTGTATTTTAACCTTTTAATTGCCATTTTGAATTGTTAAAGCAATTTTCCCCCCTAGATTTACTTAGTTCAGGAGGGTCAAACTCAAGGCCCACGGGCTGCATCCGGCTCATGATGTGGTCAGATCCGGCCTGTGTGGCTGTCCTGGAAACTGTAAGGGGCCGGCCTGCGTTGCTTCGGCCCAGCCCACACCATCCCAGCGTGCACGCGTGCGCATAGGTGCCGTGCGCATGCGCGCACAGGCCCGACCCACCCATCCTGTTGTGCGTGCGTGCGTGTGTGCGTGTGTGCGTGCGTGCGTACATATGCACAGGAGGCATCGGGCCAGCGTCGCCTCAGCCCGGTCCACCCCTTCCCGGTGTGAATGCCACAAGGTTGCAGATCAGTGCTACGCCCGTACCAGTGTCTCTGGCCTTTCATGTGTGTGTGTGTGTGTGTGTGTGTGTGTGTGTGTGTGTGTGAGTGATGTCAAGCTGGTGACACCCCTGGCCCACGTCCAATTGACTGTGACCACCCTGCCCCCCCAAGGACAACCACAATCTGGCCCTGAGCTGATCTGGCCCTCAATGAAATCGAGTTTGACACCCCTGACTTAGTTGCTTTGAAAACTGCACCCACCTGTTCCTGCAGGAGAGTGAATGCACAGCCAGTTTGTTTCATTAAATTGGAGACAGCTGGCAAGGGCTGCTTCTAAAAAAGTTGAAACAGTTTGGGGAAAAATTTGCAGCTGCTTTAAATGGGTCAGAAAAGTTCTGGTGGATTTACATAGCCATATTGCTTTTAAAAAGCTACGTTGTTTTAAAATAAGGACAAATGTAAAGGAAACCTGATAGCCCAAATGACCATTCTGTTGAGTTTGGATTCTCTGGATCTGTTCCAAAAAAAAAAGGATGTGTGTGTGTGCTTTTTATGCAATAAACTTTATTCTCAAGAGCAACAGTGTATTTTAAAAAGCCAATGAGCCAAAAATGCACACAAAACTAATTCAGACTCTTATAGATCCTTGGCTTCCTCTAAGAGTGCTGAGCTGTTACTACAGGTAATCCTCGACTTACAATAGTTCATTTAGTGACCTTTCAAAATTGGAACGGCACTGGAAAAAGTGATTTATGACCATTTTTCACACTTGCGACCTTTGCCGCATCCTCATGGTCACATGATAGCAATAGCACTTAGACTTATATACTGCTTCCCAGTGCTTTACAGCCCTCTCTAAGCGGTTTACAGAGTCAGCATATTGCCCTCAACAATCTGGGTCCTCATTTTACCCACCTGGGAAGGATGGAAGGCTGAGTCAACCTTGAGCCTGGTGAGATTCGATCTGCCAAACTGCAGCTAGCAGTCAGCTGAAGTAGCCTGCAGTGCTGCACTCTAACCGCTACGCCACCTCGGCTCTAATCAAAAGTGGCAACTGATTCATCTTCCTGATGATTGCGGTGTCCCAGGATCATGTGATCCCCTTTTGCGAGTGTCTGACAAGCAAAGTCAAGGGGGAAGCCAGATTCACTTAACAACTGGGTTACTAACTGAACAGCTACACTGGTTCGCTTAACAACTGTGACAAGAAAGGTCGTCAAATGGGGCAAAATTCACTGAACAACTGTCTCACTTAGCAACAGAAATTTTGGGCTCAATTGTGGTCGTAGGTTGAGGACTACCTGCATTAGTGGTGCTAGGGGTTTGTATAGATTATATGGAGCTATTTGTCTTGTTACATGGGATTTTAATCTGCACCTCATCCACCTCTGCCATTCATCATATTTAGCAAATTCAAGAGCCACGGTGGCGCAGTGGTTAGAGTGCAGTACTGCAGGCTACTTCTGCTGATCACCGGCTGCCAGCAGTTTGGCAGATCGAATCTCACCAGGCTCAAGGTTGACTCAGCCTTCCATCCTTCCGAGGTTGGTAAAATGAGGACCCAGATTGTTGGGGGCAATATGCTGACTCTGTAAACTGCTTAGAGAGGGCTGTAAAGCACTGTGAAGCGGTATATAAATCTAAGTGCTATTGCTATCATATTTAGCAAATTCATAATATTTAGCAAATTCATCATATTTAGCAAATTCCTAATATTTAGCAAAAGAACAAAGGGAAGTTTGTCAAAAAGCTGCATGACCAAGTGCAGCAATTGTCTCGATTCCCATTCAACCAAATTTGAGCACCAGATTATCTTGATAAGCATCTGTAATGTATGTCATTAAGTCAGTCCAAAGAATAATAGTTCAATATTTTAATAAAATTACTTTTAAAATGTAGTTTATAGGAATAATCCTTAAAAAAGTACAATGGAATACTTCCATTTGAGAAGGAAGGAGTATAAAATTAAATTTCCTTAATTAAATGTTTTGCTTCATCTTTTTAATATGCAAATAAATCTTGTTACACTTAATCTGAATGATTTAATTCCTTGTTCAAGCAAGATTTGTCTATAAATCTTTGGAGTCCCTTATCTCAAAAATGCACTTGCTATCTTGACAATGAACCCTATGAATGGTCCAGTATGTAGCTTGTATCACTGGCATACCAAAATCTACTTTGTCCCATTGCTGCTGACTTGATTCATAAAATCTGCCCAATCAACTGATATTAAAACTATAGTTGAGATTTAATTTTTAAAATGGATTTTCTCTTGAAAATTTGGGTTGTTTTTTTAGTATTCTGATACATTAAATGTAAAGTAGAAAGGAATCACATAGAACAGACATTTGAAGCACCTCAGTACCACAGTTGTAAAGAAGTGGCTTGAATGAAAATATGCCTATGATTGGGTTAAATAAATGTATGGTCCATTCCATGGCTGGGTACCTGAGCACAGGATACCTGCTTGAAGTGAGGGTTGAATTTATTCATCAAAATAAACACCTAATTCAACTCTTGATGGTGGCCATGTATTGAAGACAAACCTTTGAAATATTTAAAGAGGTGTTCTAGGCTTTGTTAATACAGAGTAACAGCATTGGAAGGGACCTTGGAGGTCTTCTAATCCACCCCCCTGCTCAGGCAGGAAACCCTATACCAGTGATGGTTAACCTTTTCGGCACAGAGTGCCAAAACCGGAGTGCGCACGTGCACACACACGGACATGCGTGCACTGGAGTGCCAGAACCCGGAAGAGAGCAGCTGGCTGGTGTGCATGTGCACAGCGGCCAGTTGCTCTTCCGGGTTCCGTCGCACACATGCGCACTGGCCAGCTGGTTCGGCATGCATGCGCGCGCCGGAACCCGGAACAGAGCAGATGGTTGGTGCACATGCATGCAACGGAATCCAGAAGAACAGCTGGCGACACCACGTGTGCCCACAGAGGGCTCTGCGTGCCACCTGTGGCACGCGTGCCATAGGTTTGCCATCACGGCCCTATACCATTTCAGACAAATGGTTGTCCAATCTCTTCTTAAAAACTTACTGTTGTACTAGTAACTAGGTCATGTCCAATACTTATGGACTTGACCTAGTCCTCATGAATGTGACTTGCCTCGGGGGTCTTGCACTGAGTCTGAGAGGAAATTCCATCTTCTCACCTTGTGGGAGCAAGTTAATCATGAAGATTTATTGTGTGTTTATCTTAACTTGATCTGAGGGGTCCTTGGTGCTCTCTGAACTTGCTTGTTTTCTTGCAGATGTTTTATTACCCTAACTAGGTAACATCAGTGCTAGTAAGGAGTGCTGTTTATATTCTGGTGTGGGTGTGGGTGATCTTAGAGATTCTTTGGTTGGGCTGTTTACTGATGGCTCTTTGGCAGTTTCATGATTGGGTTATTGTTTACTTGATTGTTGGTCTGAAGGTGACCTTAATCTATGCTGATCAGGGTGCTGATTACTGGTGGAGAGGTGCTGGAGTCTTTTTGTTCTCTTTGGGGCTGGTTGATTGTCTTTTTTGCATAGTCTGTAGAGGTTGTTAATGCCTATGTGTCCATTGATGGCTGATTTGTCAGAGTGCCAGGCTTCTAGAAATTCCCTGGCATCTTTGGACTTGACCTGGTCTAGGATTGACACATTTTCCCAATTGAAACTAGGGTTAAATCTGTCTATATGTTGTGAAATTAAAGAATTTTCGTCAGGTCTTCTGATTGCCAGTTGGTGTTCCTGGATGCATTCTGGCAGTCTTCTGCCTGTTTGTCCTACATAGTGGTTGTTGCAGTCCTTACATTGTATGTTAGACTGGCAGAATCCATCAAGAATATATTTTGGGATCAGTGTTTTTTTAAACACAAATCACCTTGACTTAAGCGTAACAGCAAGGCACCTGATGGGGGCAAATTAATAATGAAGATCTAATGTGTGTTTAACATAACTTGATCTATCTGGGTGTTTTTGTTGATGGCTGTGGGCGATTCTGAGTCATTGGTCATGGTTGTCCCAAAGGTGCTTTTTCAGCAGGCAACTGGACTTTCTTGGTTTTTTTTTTTCTTTGAAGACATTTCACTTGTCATCGAAGAAGCTTCCTTAGCTCTGACTGGATGGTGGAGAATGGAAGGATTTATACTCCTTGCAGACAGTTGGATGCAGACAACAGACTCATCCCCAACAGCCTGCGCCTGTCTTCAACAGTGAAAGGACACAGGGTGGAAAACATTCTGCAGCCAAGAAGGCTCCACACCCATTTGCACTACTCAGGTGACCCTGAGGACACAGATAAACCTCCAAGTCACCTCAATGACTCTCTAAAAGAATGCAAATGACCAGCTGTCTGCAAGGAATATAAATCCTTCCACTCCCCATCATCCAGTCAAAGCTGAAGAAGCTTCTTGGTCTTCAAAGAAAAAACAAGAAAGTCCAGTTGCCTCCTGAAAAAGCACCTTTGGGACTTAAATGTTTTTAGTTCTTGAAGCAACAAAGCAAGCTATGAATGAAGACTGCATAGCCAGATAAGAACGGGTTCAAAGCTGCCAAGGACACCGACTTGAACTTTAGTGACTTTCAAACTCATATTATGCAAATCACATGTCCTGAATATTTAGATGAGCATTAACAAAATCATACTAAGAAATTATGGGATTTTGCAAGTTACAGTACATGCTAGAGCTACTGCACATAAATGTGTCAAAATGACTATAACCAATAAAAGAAATCACTCCAAAGCCAATAGGTTTAAACTATATATAAAGCAATTGCCCAACTTTTTAAGCTGCGCCTCTTTTGGCTGAGTGATCAGTGAGACGCCCTCTCTACTTATGGACATAAAAAAGAGCTATTTTAATCTGCCTTTCTGGCTTGAACTCTGTTTTGGCAAGACACACCAGGCTGAAGGACTTGCCAACATTTACAGCTAACAAGTTTTCCTTGGAAGAAGGAGAGTTGAACATGCAGTTGGGGCATTATTTGAATTAGTAAGCAGGCAGTTTCATGCAGACACTCCATTAGCACTACTAATTCAGCTTTATTGTACATATACAGGAAACAACAGTATCAAACACTCTACAGACTTGACTTTAAATGTATGCAAACTTCTACTAATCTCCTTGGGATCAGAGTAATTACGGTATGTAACTGCTATTAATATTGCTATTGCCAATGACTTGTTTACCAATCACTTGTCTTTTAATTTTGCTAGGTGTTTCCTCCCCCCCCCCATTTCTGTAACATCAGACCTCCTACATAATACAAGAGTCATCAGAAAAAGGAAATGCAATCCAGAATATAAACAAAGGACTAATAAACTGTGTGCATCATCAAAAATTCTTGCTTCTTGCTTATAACTATTATGTAAAAAAAGTTCTTTTAAAACTTGCCACCATTTAATGCGGTGCTTAAAGGCTGTAATTGAAAAATAAGCAAGCTAGAGAATAAAATAAAACAATATAATATAAATTGCTTCTCCTATGACCTCTGGTGCAAAGCTTCTCACAATTCCTTCCTGGGCTTGTTGTTTTTTCTTACTCAGGCTTGGCAACCATGTTATCATAGGCTGGAGGAGAGGATGAATTTGGTTCAGTTGCGAGTGGTGCATATCCGCTGACTACTTCGTAAGGCACAAAACCCATGGCTGCCTGCAACACAAAATAATACTTATATATAAAAATACCGACTGTGTCTTGGGGACATCTTTCTCCAGGTAGGAGGAATAGCTTCTCCAGTTGTGTATTTTTAATTCTAGCACTGTGCTTGCCTAGAATAAGCTGGGGCCTCATCCTCTGAAACCTTTTTATAAGAGTTATAAGCTCTGATAGAGAAGTCTTTAAAGGTAGAAATTAACATCCAAATGACTTATGGCCTGGCCTGGCCATCACCTTTCTCTGATCAAATCTATCTACCTGGTCCAGATATAATAAGCTAAAGTTATTATCAAAGGATCAAATACTTACCTGGTCATTAGCACAGCAAGTTGCCTGGCATCCAAAATGTGCAAGTGAAACAGTGATAGAAAATTCCAGCAATCTGAACAAGAACAACACGCTGGAGAGGCAAATGCCGACATTCTGTAGAGTAGGGAGGACACATGTGGAAAGATTGTGATTTGCTGAGAAATAAATCCATCTATGTGCTACAACCATTAAAAGGGACTCCCAGCTGCTTCCTTGGAAACACTGGGAGGAACCATTGTATCAGGAAACACAGGGACAGTATACAGTCTCTGATATTATGAGAAAACCAGATCAGGGAATATTGTAGCATTATTATGTTTTGGAGTATCTCCAATATACCCCAGAGAATCAAACGGGGATCAGTAATATTTCAGATCCATGTATAAAATCAAATATTTGCACAAGGGCACACACTTCACCTGAACCTTGTTACTCTGTTATGCACCATAAAAAGTTGTTCATGTGGGACAAAGCAGAGAAGAACAACCCAACATACATTCTAACTCATTAGTTTTATAGATGCAAAAATTCAAAGCTAATTCAAAAACTACCAACACTGACAAACAATAAGTAAACAACAACCTAACCCAAGAACACACCCATCAACACTGATAGGGGAAGCCACTGGTGTATAAACAGAGATCAGCCGAGAACCCCACAGATTAACAGAGTTGGAAGGGACCTTGCAGGTCATCTAGTCCAGCGGTCACCAACTGGTGGTCCGTGGACCACTGGTGGTCGACGAGAAAATTTTGGTGGTCCATAGAAAAATTATTTGCATTTTTATATTGCACTAAATCAGGGGTCCTCAAACTACGGCCCCTGGGCCGGATACATGCAATGAATGTTTGTGTTGTTGCAGAGAGTCTCCCCCTTCAGGGTCTTTTTGTGTGGGTCGGAAGGGGGCAGAAATTCTGACTTGGGGACTTTGGACGAAGACTAGAGGGAAGTGCCGCTGGTGGCAAAGAGCCGGAGGGCCTTGATCCAGTGGGACTGCATCATGGCCTGGAACTGGCTGACCATCTCAGCCCGCTGAGCCTCCAGGCGCTGGTACCTGGCCTTGCACTCTCACAGGTCTTCCCTCTGCTTGGAAAGCCTATGCTCGTAGTTCTCAGTGAGGTGCTTCTGCTGAGCCTCCTTCTTGGTCAGATCCAATTTGAACTGAGCCAGCTGTTTTGCCAACTCTTTCTCATGGTGGCTGCTTAGCTCCATCAACTGCTTCCTGTTGGGGCCCTAAGGAGCCCGGGCGGGCAGGAGAGGAGTGGGTGGGAGGGGCGAGTAGAGGCTGGTGAGGTGCCCCTTGACGTGAGTGACATAGAGTTGGCCACGCCCACCCAGTCACATGACCACTTAGCCACGCCCAACCAGCTGGTCATTAGGCAGATCATATTAGTGGTCCGCGGAATTTAAAATTGTGAATTTAGTGGTCCCTGAGGTCCGAAAGGTTGGTGACCCCTGATCTAGTCCAACCCCCTGCCCAAGCAGGAGACCCTACATCTGCCTCTACCTAGGATCCAACTCACAACCTCCTGATTGCTCCACCTCTATGCCACAGCAGCTGCATCTAACCCCATCTAAAAGGTTTTTTTTTTCATTCCCAGGAAATATGTGAAAACAAGCAAACCAAATTTAACTTACCCATTTGGTTTTCCCAATGTCAGTAGCTCTATCTAACATGCCAAAACCCAGGATAATTTTGCCTGCCATGTAACTGTTAAATATGCGGGATCCATCAGAACAAAGAAGGGACAAATCAAATTCAGCTTTACAAGTCTGGCTGAGTGCATTAGGATCCAGATTTAAGGAGAAAATCTTACCAGGGTTGAACTGTTGAACCCTGGAAGGACCTACAGCCTCCAGGCACCATTCATTCATTCATTGAATTTATATTGCCGCCTATTCGCCTATGGCGACTCAAGGCAGCTTACAGAATATAAAACCACATTTAAAACAATAAAACTAATAAAAAGAATCAAATAAATTAATATAATAAAATCACCCCCCCACCCCCGCAACAGCAGATCACACGAGCCATTTAATGGGCTCCATCCCACTCTGGGTTCCCCAGGCCCGCTGGCAGAACCAGGTCTTCAGCGCCTTCTGGAAGAGAATTAGAGTGGGGGTCATTCTAATCTCTGGGGGAATGATGTTCCAGAGAGAGGGAGCCACCATGGAGAAGGCCCTTCTTCTGGGTCCCACCAGGTGTATCTCCCTCGGGGATGGGACCTGCAACATTCCCTGCCTCGCCGTTCTGATGGATCGTGTAGATGTGACTGGCAAGAGATGGTCCCTCAGATAATCTGGTCCCAAGTCATGAAGGGCTTTAAAGGTGACCATAAAAGAATGTCCACAGCATCCCTCATTTCACTTAGGCCAGAGATGTATAACTGGGTATCATCAGCATACTGGTGATACCTCATCACATGGTGATGGACGATCTTACCCAGCAGTTTCGTGTAGGTGTTAAAAAGGAGCAGAAAAAGCACTGAGCCCTGTATCATCCCACCAAGCAGGATCTGTGGACCCCTTGCTTCCTATTAACATCGATTGGGACTGACCTCGGAGGAAGGAGGTGAACCAGCAAAGAACTGTGCTGCCCACCCCCAACTCCATAAGACAGCCCAAAAGGATACCGCGGCCAATAGTATTGAAAGATACTATGTTGAGAGGTCAAGAAGAGCAAGGATGAATGCACCACCTCCATCCTGGTCCCGTCAGAGATCATTCTTTAGTGCAAACAATATTGTTTCTGTCCCATATCTAGGTCTGAAATTTGATTGAAAAGAGTCCAGATAATCTGTTTCCTACAGGATCATCTGGATTGCAAAGCCACTACCTTCTCTAGACAGGACGAAAATTGTACAGAACGGTGGAGTCCAGCGATCACTTCTTGAGGAGGGATTTTACCAGTAACTCTTTAAAAGGAGCTGGGAGCACACCCTTTAACAAGGGTGTGCTGCCAGCTCCTTTTGTTTGTGTTTTAGAGAAAATGAAAAATTATGTTAAAATTGAAAGACTTATATGATTAAGGTTACACTGTGCTTATTTTTTGCACGTTAATCTTATAAAAATTAGAGTTTCTAAGAGAAGAAAAAATGATGAAAAATTAACTTGTGGGATGCTATTTGAAGGGATTAGAGAGCAAACATTTTAGTATGTTGTTGCTTCGGATAGCTCTTAATAAAATTTTGAATGATGAGGTTTTAAAGATTTATTTATAAATAAAAGATATGGGGAAAAGTTTGTTTGCTTGCTTTTGGAGAAAATTATGTTACTGCATAAAGAAAATAAACAACAATGAAGGTTGTTTAAGGTTAAACTATATATATACAGTACTGTATTATTTTTGGTAACTCTTCATTGGACTTTTGCTGATTAAGATTGAATGATGAGGCTTTATAATTTGTTCATAAATAAGATATAAATTAGGAAAGAAGAGAACTTGGTTGAAATATCAGAGAATATAATAAGTTATTAATAGGTTATTGAAATTGTACTTGACTTGAAGAAGTCATTTCTTAATTTTTCTTTTTTTCGTTTTTCCCTTTTTCCTTTGCGCTGTTCATTTTTTTCTTTTTATATTTTTCTTACTTTGTATTAGTTTTTTTGGATTGTTGAGTTTTAATAATCATTATTATAAAAAACAGCATTCAAATGAAATACAGATAGTCCTTGACTTATGACCACATATGATCATAATTGAGGCCAACATTTCTGTTGCTAAGTAAGACATTTGTTAAGTGAATTTTGCCCCATTTTATGACCTTTCTTACAGTTGTCAAGTGAATCACTGCAGTTGTTAAGTTAGTAACACAGTTGTTAAGTGAATCTGGTTTCCCCAAAGACTTTGTTTGTCAGGCTGCAAAAGGTGATCACATGACCTTAGGACATTAACTGTCATAAATATGAGTCAGTTGACAAGCATCTGAATTTTGATCATGTGACGCTGGGGATGCTGCAACAGTGAAAACCGGTCATAAGTCACTTTTTTCCCCGCTGCTATTGTACGTTTGATTGGCCACTAAATGAACTGTTGTAAGTCGAGGACTACCTGTAGCGCTTGTGTCTTTGGGACTGAGATGTATTTTAGGAAAGATTTCAAACCAAATTCAATGGGCCTGGTGTTGCTTCTAGATTCTGATAATTGGTCAAAAGGTTCTTAGGTAGAAATGACAGAAGTAAAGTTCAGGCCTTTGGAGTTGTGGAAAGTGCCATAAGAAACCACGTGCCTGCAAATCTGGACTCCAGCTCTTTATTTGCCCCGAACCACACCTGATCCCTGCCTAACATTGGGATATATCTATTGTGTACATAAATATCCTTCTGGATTCTACACATGAAGCCAAAATTCTAGAGCAGATTGGTTTACTTACTTTTATCCCATCCTCTAAATTGTAATTTAAAGAAAAACTACCACTCATGGTCAGCTCAAGTATATACAGCAGAATACCAAATAATGCAATTATGGCACTTGTGATGTTCATTCCTAAGCTGCATTTCACCTGAAAGAAAAGAGCAATATACCAGTGGAAGGAAAATGAAAATGAAAGCACGGGTCTTATTAAATTCAAACCATAAAGAAAATTACACCCAACTATGGTAAAACCAGTAATAAAATCGATCTATGTATGTATATCTATTAATGGTGCATTATCCATCAGTAGTGAAACCAGACAACATGCAGTAATATCATAGGCATCACATAGCAGCACCAACAGGGTTTCCCACAGTGGAAATCCAAAGCCCACAACTCATTTGAAGGATTTTCTAACAATGTCAAATTCCTTATTTCTGGATGTCAGTCTCCATTGAAGACCAGGTAGTTAAAAGTGATAGGAAAACTGGTAAGGTTTATCGAACATTTTGGTTAGGACATGACACACACTCTAAGCATTAAATGTTAATGTTAAATGCTCTTTTAACTATACAACATCACAGAGAGGCAACAAGAGAAATGGGAAGGGAGAAACCCTTGGAGCCAGTAGTGGGAATACTGAAAACTTAAAAATTGCTGGTTTTGCTTCTCTCCTTTCAGGAATGTAGTATTTCTTTCATCAAGGTAGTTAAAGTTTTTCTTCTGCTGAATCCACACTGTTTTCCTTTACAAGACAAAAACTTTCCTGTGTTGCCATGAATACTTTAAACCAAAGAGAAACAGGAGAGAAGAAAGCAAGCTCTTTGTAGGAGGGCTACCATCAGCTCTCTCTTCCATTTGATTCCCATACTCATTCCATACTTTTATTCCTAATACACAGGGCTTTTTTCTAATGCTGCTTTCAGGTAGGAACACTTCTGAAATAGGACCCTCTGTCAAGACAACGGAAGAGGAGGAGGAGGAGGAAAATGAGGCATGTTGGAGGTCTGGTTCAAGACCAGAGAATGCAAGAAGACTCCTTTTTGCTCAGGACTAGCATTATTTCTGGAAGCAACTAAGGAAGCTGTGGTAGAACAAGAAGTGACTTCCTGGTCATTGGCACTTTCAGGCTTCTCTCATTTCTGTCACGCTACTGACAGATTGCACATCAGGAAGGGAATTTGAGAAGAAGCCCATGGCAAAAAGGGGAACCAGGGGAACCTCTAATTCTGGATGGTTCAACTTTCTCTACTGCTGACATAGAATTTTCAATGGAAGCAAGGCTTGGAAGCGAAAGTTGATCAAAGAAGGAAGGTGGTATGATTTTTGTATTTGCTTTACTTTCCCAAATGTTGATTTAAGACTGAGCAGTATTTGAAGACCATAGACAATATATAGTGTCATGAGTGCTTACAAAGAAACAGCATAAAAGACATTCAAAAGCCCTATAGCTTTCTCACCAAACTACCGTTTTGCCTCTTCGCAGCTGATACACAAAGTGATCCAGAAGAAATGAACTGGAAAAAGAAAAAGAAATTATTGTAGTCCACTGGAAATATCAAGGGAAAAAACATCAGAAAAATCTGGGACCCATGGAAATAGTGTTTTACAACAATATATTATTTTATATATGATTATCATTTTAATTTTGGGAAGACAGCCTGAATTGTTTTGGATTGGGCAGCCTAGAATATTAATAAATATGCCCCCCCCCCAACCCCTGCAAAAACAACTTGCATCATCCTTAAAAGAGTTTAAAGCTTATAGGAAAAAGAGCTTGGATGTCAGGAACTTGTAGCAAACCCATAGCAAAATGGCACTCTTTGTCTTAAATTCACCAGCCACTCTCAACAGGTTGGGCAGGGAACCCAAATACTTGAGGAACTATGCCAAGGGGAAAAGAGGGGGGAGAGAAAACTCCAAAACAGTCCAATGGAGGTGAGCATAATCAATCCTTAGGGAACGCTGGAATGAAGCAAAGTGAGGAAATGTTTGGAGCTGGTTGCTAGGATTCCATAAAAAAAAAAAGTTTCAGCTTCTATTGAGATAAGAGACCTCAAAATTTCTGCAGCTTATTTTTTAAAGTAAATCTGATGGCTACTTTTCCAAAATATAGCTTCCAACTATTTTTTATTTCACTTCCTCTTCCTCTACAAATGAGGCCTTTTTTTTTTCCTATTTCTTTCTTTAAATTCGTTAGAATGCTTTCCTAATTTATTTAAGTGACATTTTGGAGCCTATTGTATTCTTCTAATGTGGGACAGTAATGATTCTCATCTGTTAATCAGATGGCTTTTTAAAAAAAGTCCCCTTGGAGTCCATCACTCATAATGCTCTCCCTCCGGATTTAAATGAAACGTGAGGAAATCAGGGTGCTGCAGGGCAGACAGGACTTTGATAGGTGCTCTTGGCCTTTAATTCCATAGTGAATGACTGAACAGGAATTCGCACATACTTACTAAGATCCCTCCCCAAAAGGAGTAACCTGCAGACAAGGCAAAGTAGTCTGCGAAAGCAAGACAAATTGCAACAGCAGCAAAGCCAATGTGCATCAACCCAATCATGATCTGGACGGTCTACGGACGGAAAAAATACACAAAATAAGACAAGTTAATTCTCTGAATCCGAGAAAAACAAACATTCAAATTTGTTAGCACCCCAGCAAAGGCATCACTTTCTATCAACCTAAGGTCCTTCAAAGGTGTTGACCTTTTAAGCTTCCAGTGCAGGTGTTGACTCAAGGCCTGGTTTCCTATGGTGAAAAAATCCAAATGGGGAGAAGAGACAGTTTGAGACACCATTGTCACTATGTGCTGGACATTTACTCCAAATTATAATAGAGTTTGACCAGTGAGGCTGCTCTTGTCAGGAAGAAGGTCTGTAAGAATATCAAGATGGGCCTTTGAGAGAGGAATGTCACTTCTCTCACTACAGACTCCTCTGCAGCAGGAAGTTAAGCATGGCCATAAGCACAAAGCGACTTCACCCGGCTTGGGCCGGAGCCAATCTATGACCAAGTTCTTGTGGAGAAATGCCCAACAGTTGTACTACTTCTCAGAGGGAAGGGAGAAAAAGAAATCTGGCTGAAATTATGGCTGAGCTCCACTTTCTCAATTAAAGAGCAAAGCAAAACGAAATGCATGTCTGAGTCAGAATTTTTTTGCAAATGCAAACATAACTACCAGGAAGAACAGAGGTTTCTGGAGTAGATTCCAGAACCAGACAACAGCCAAGGCAAGTTCCAGGACTTCAACATGGGGCTCTCAGGTCTCTACATAGCTCTCAAACAGGTACATTGTGAACATGCTTACCCCAAGTACTTTGAGCTCAGCATTGAGGAATCTCTCCAAACGGCTGTTTTGTGGAACTTGTTGAGGAGCACTGGTGGGAATTCCAAATTGTTGAGCTCCATACTGAAGATTTGGTATTGCTCCAGATACCTGAACAGCAACACTGGGAAACCCCTGGGATGTTTGAATTATATTTGTTCCATTAGAGGGAATTACGTTTCCACTGGCCATTCTTACTGGAAGTATTACCACAACTAATTTACCTGCAAACAAACAAGTGACAAAATGCTCATGTCTTAACAGAAAGGAGGCAAAATCTGGTCCTTCTCTTTAATCTCACTTTATGAGATAACATTCCCCTCCAATAGCAGAAGATTGCCAGAAGGGTTCAGGAAGGAGAATAGTAAGCACACACAACTTTCTCAGGAAGAAAAAGTTAATCATGTGCAGCGCCAACCCTGAAAGGACCCCTGGCTTGCCCAGCTCAGGTCGCCTACATTGCTCCGGCTCTCTTGGCTCCGCTCTCTCCCCCTCACTTGCTTCACTGCGCTCTCATGCAGCCCCACCAAGTATGGGCCGCGCGGTGAGAGCGGTGATAGTACAAGCAGGTAAGCCCTTCTCCCCCTCCTCTCCTCCTTCGCTATTCTGCCTCTTCTCCTTTCCTGGTCCTGTGCTTTCCCGGCCTCTCCCCCCCCCCCCGCCGCTCTCTCCCGGTTTTGTTTCAGCTACTATTTCCCAGCTTGCCTTTCTCTGCCGATCGTCCCGGCAGCTCTTCCTGCGTCCGTGGCACTTCCCCTCCACTTCTGTCTCTCTCGCCCTCCGCCGCTCGCGTATCGCTTCCCCCCCCCCCCCCGTCCCCCTCCCCCCCCCCCCCCCCCCCCGTTTCCCTTTCGCTGCTCTCCTCCTCCTCTGTTCTCTCCCTCCTTTTCCTTCCTCCCTCTTTTCCCGCCAAATCCTCCCCTTTTAAACTTTTCTCCCTCTCTACCGCCCCTTCCTCTCAAATTTCTGGGCGATCTCTCCGCCTTCCTGGCATTCCGGAACGCTTGCATCTAGCAGGCGGCGGACCACTGTTCCCTTAATCTCGCTGTGTGAGATAACATTCCCTTCCAACAGCAGAAGATTGCTCAGGAAGGGCTCAGGAAGCACACAGGTTTCTCAGGAAGAAAAAGTTAATCGTGAATAAGGAGCAGGACTGTCTTCTTGCTTCCATTCCAATGCAAAATGGCTCTTTTAAATCCTAGCGCCATCTCAGATCCACCCAGCTAAATGGAATCTCTCATGTGGACAAAGTTTTACTGTAATGTCCCTCCTGTCCTGTTAGTGGTAGTTGGATCTAAAGGCATCAGGTATGGATGATCATGTCCATTGCCATCTTCCAGCTAGCTCATACTGATTTGGACAGAACAAGTTACTGTGAAGGACATAAGAGCAGGGATCTGTATCCCACCTTTGCTTCACGGATGAGGTGAGGTTTCTTATCAGAACACAACTGGACCATCAGCCTGGTTTCAAAAAAAAAAAAAAAAGTCTGGACAATCCCAGAAAGAAGTGATACAGCAAAGTCCCAAATGCTGTGGACATCTAGTGGCCCTCCGGATTTTTAAACCCTGACCCAATAGCCCAAATTAAGTACATAATTGGGATTTTTACATCCCTTGAGAGGAAGCTGCTTCCCTTTAATCAGAATAGAACTGGAAGGGACCTTGGAGGTCTTCTAGTCCAACCCCCTGCTCAAACAGGAGACCCTATACCCGTGATGGCAAACCTATGGCACGCGTGCCACAGGTGGTACACAGAGCCCTCTCTCCGGGCATGCGAGCCGTCGCCCCAGCTCAGCTCCACCGTGCATGTGTGTGCGCCTCCCGCCGGCCAGCTGATTTTCGGGTCTTTGTCATGCATGCGCAGGGCGCATGCGGGAGATGCATGTGCATGCACAGGGGTGGGGCACATGCAGGGGGCATGTGTGCATGTGCGGGGGTGGGGCGCACACGGCCATGTGCATGCATGAGGCGCATGTGGGGGGGGTCATGTGTGCATGCACAGGGGGGCAGGGCGCACAGGGGGGGTCATGCACGTATGTGTGGAGGGCGCGCACGTGCTTTCGGCACTCGGTGACAAAAAAGTTAGCCATCACTGCCCTATACCATGTCAGACAAGTGTCCAGTTTTTTCTTAAAAATCTCCAGTGATGAAGCACCTACAACTTCTGAAGGCAACCTGTTCCACTGGTTAATTGTCCTCACTGTTAGGAAGTTTCTCCTTAATTCCAGGTTGCTTCTCTCGTTGATTAGTTTCCACCCATTGTTTCTCCATTGTTTCTTGTCTTCCCTTTTGGTGCTTTGGAAAATAAGTTGACCCCATCCTCTTTGTGGCAATCCCTCAAATACTGGAATACTGCTATTATGTCACCCTAGTCCTTCTTTTCTCTAAAGTAGACTAGCCATACCCAATTCTTGAATCGTTCATATGTTTTAGTCTCCAGGCTTTTAATCATCTTAGTTGCTCTTCTCTGCACTTTCCCTGTGCCTTCTTGAACTATAGAAATTAGACGTTAAGAGGAAATCGACACCCACCCACCCTCCCACCGACCCAATACACCCACTGCGCATTGGGCACTTCCACCGTGGAAGTACTGGTTATAAACACTTTCCTGTCCGCTAATTCTACCCCAAAATGCTCCCATCTAGAAGACCTGCGGTGGAAAACCACGGATGGATGGCTGCAAGGAAGAACCATATATTAATTTTTATTTTTAAAAAAGTAATCAGAAACTAATCACGACAACCGCTGAAAACAAGATACACGGAAACGAAAGTAACTTAAACGGGAACCAGGAAACGAAAGTTTCAGGGAAAACGAAAGTAACTTAACGGAGAAACGAAAGTAATTTAACGGAAAGAAGTTGCGGGCGGAGGGATTTACTCCGGAGGGTAAATTAAAATCCGGAGGGATTTTCTAAACGGAGGGATTTACTCATTCCTTAATTGAGGACTCCAGAAAAAACTTTTCTTGCTCCTTTAATTGTTGCAAGAAATAACAGTTTGGGGCCAGGAACCTTCTGCTTGTTCAGAGATGAGAGGAAAACTCTCCAAGTTTATAATGTCCTGTTATTCCCAGGCTAAAAAGAATCACTGAAATCAAACTCATCCCTCGACATCTCTTTCCTTTTTCTCCCCGAAGTACGCAAGTCCCACGCTTGGAGGGACTCGTTTTCAACCCCTCCACAATCTTTGCAGGAATTGCCAGAAATAAAAAGGGGATGCGCACTGCAGTCACCCATTTTTCTCCTCGGAACTTTTTAAACAGTCCTCGTCCGGCAGAGGGGTTTTTTTTCCCCTCCTTTTCCTCCACCGGTGCTCTTTATAGCTTTCAGCTTACTCTTTTCGGCGCTTGAACAGGCAAAGTCACGAAGACGCGAAAGAGAGACCAGAGGGACTCGATCCCAGCTTCCGATTGCGCTCCTTGCAAAAACTTCCAAGGACCTCAGAGGCTGCTAAAACATCTGGACCATATTGTTTGGTCAGTAGAGTTGCATATGATACCAAGCAGATGCTAAAGGCAAGCCTCATCACTGCATTGCTAAAGTTAATGTGGTTTATTTTAATCCATTATGTTTCCTTTAACATTTATTTAAATTGAACGTTTGCCCAACCCGTTGTGTGTGGCTGGTGCATTTAGACAAAGACTGGCCTTTTGCGAAGGGTCTGCTACAAATTCCTGACATCCAAGCTGTTTTTCTTATAAGTCTTAACCTCTTTTAAAGATGATGCAGGCTTCTGCTTTTGCATGGGTTGTATTGATATTCTAGGGTGCTCAATTCAAAACAATTCAGGCTAAAAGTGCCAATGACCATGATGTGGCTGCTTGTTCTACCAGTGCATCTTTAGTTGCTATCAAAAAAGGTGCTAGCAGAGTCTTCTCACATTTTCTAATCTTGAACCTCCAACATTATTCCTGCTCCTGCTCACATATAGAAAGATTTTATCACTGATTTTACCATAGTTGGGTGTAATCAACTTTATGGCTTGAATTTAATAATATCTAGGTTGACACTGTAATTTCTCTCCTTCTGGTTTATTGTTGTTTCAGGTGAAATCCAGGGTAAGAATGAACATCACAAGCGCTATCATGGCATTAGCTGGTATCCTGATATGTATAGTTGACCTGGCCATAAATCATGGTCCTTCTGGAGCAGGGGTCTGCAACCTGCAGCTCCGGAGCCACATTTTATTATTATTTATTAAATTTGTATGCCGCCCAACCCCCAAGGGACGCATGCGGCTCTTTGGGCCCTCCCTGTGCCCTGTCGCAGCGGTGGCATGGCCGGAGCCTTAGTGTGGGAGCAAAGAGCCCCTGCATTTGCCTTTGCGCGGCAACAGCATTCCGCCTTTGTCGCGGTACATTTGTTGTTGCTGCCAGCAAAGAGGGCTGGGAGAGAATGGTGGGGCAGATCTTGCAGGGTGGGGGCCATCCCCCAAGCCTGGCCTTCCTCCTCCCTTGTTAGCGGGGCCAAGAGAAAGAAGGGAGTGGCGTGGGGAAGCGTTTCCCTCCCCTGCTGAGCACCAAGCACAACAGCCCCGCGGGAGGGAGAGATGGCCCGGCAGAAGCGCCCCCATTGGCCAGTTGGACAGTGGAGAGGCATGGCCCGGCTCTCGCAGCGGGACACTGTTCAGCACATCCAGACACGAGCTGCCGCCTTTGAAACATGCCACTCTCTGTTGCCTGTGCCTTCCCCGATCTCAGCTCCTGAGAGCTATGTTTTTGCTTGCTTTCTGTTGCCTGTACCTTCCTCGGGCAGCGATGGCTGGGGCCAGGGGGGGCAGCAGAGGCCTCAGGGCTGCTCCCCCCCTCAGCAAGCCGGGCCTCGAGGAGCATGGAGAGTTGCGGGCGAGCGCCGGAGGGTCAGAAGATGCCCCAACACGCGTTTCCAGTGCACGCTCCTCTGTCCCGAAGTAGGATTGAGTGGGGGGAAGGGAGCAGGGGGAAGGGTAGGAGGGAAGGAGAAGCCCGGCTGGCTTCCCTTTGGCGTGGGGCGGGGGAGAGAGACAATACCTCCTCCATGGTCTG
>QLTV01004389.1:1849791-1877917 GCA_003457575.1 Thermophis baileyi
CCTCATTTTTACTACCTGTTCCCTGAACCCTTCTGGCAATCTTCTTCACTTTTACTGCAGGCAAATATTATCTCATAAAGTGAGATTAAGGAGAAGAACCAGAATTTACCTCCTCCATGTTAAGACATTAACTTTTCATCACTTGTTTGTTTGCAGGTAATTTAACTGTGGCAACACTTCCAGCAAGAATGGCCAGTGGAACCATATTTGTCATCCCCTCTAATGGAGCAAACATAATCCAAACTGCCTCTTTATTTCCCAGTGTTGCTTTTCAGGCATCTGGAGTAATTCCATATCCTCAGTATGGAGCTCAGCAACTTGGAATTTCCACCAATGCTCCTCAACAAGTCCCACAAAAGGGTCCTTTGGAGAGATTCCTCAAGGCTGAGATCAAAGTGCTTGGGGTACGTATGCTTTGCTATGTGCCTGTTTGAATCCATTAAGCTTTTAGAGCTATGTAGAGACCTAAGAGCCCCATGTTGAAGTTCTAGAATTTGGCTTGGCTGTTGTCTGGTTCTGGAATCTACTCCAGAAACCTCTGTTCTTCCTGGTAGTTTCATTTGTGTTTCTGGAAAACATTCTGACTCAGATATGCATTCTTTTGCTTTCCTCTTTAACTGAGAAAGTGGAGCTTAGCCATTGTTCCATCCAGGTCTCTTTTTTTCCCTTTCCTCTGAGAAGTGCAGTTGTTGGACATTTCTCCAGAAGAACCTGGTCATGGATTGGCTCCTTCCCAAGCCGGTTGAAGTCACTTTGTGCTTATGACCGTGATTAACGGTCATAAGCACAAGGAGAGGAGTCTGTAGTGAGAGGTGACATTTTTCTCTCAAAGGCCCATCATGATATTCTTACAGACCTTCTTCCTGACAAAAGCAGTCCCACTGAGGGTCAAACTAGATCATAATCTGGAGTAAAGGTCCGGTACATAGTAACAACGGTGTCTCAAACTGCCCCTTCTCCCCATTTGGATTTTTCACCATGGGAAACCAGGCCTTGGGTCACCCCCTGCACTGCAAGCTAAGAAGCCACAAACCCCTTTGAAGGACTTTTCAAAGATGGATAGAAAGTAATGCTTTTTCTGGGGTGCTAACAAATAGGAATGTTTCTCTTGCTCAGATTGAGATAACCAATTTGTTTTATTTTGTGTGTTTTCCTTCCTTAGGCCATCCAGATCATGATTGGGCTGATCCACATTGGCTTTGGAGCTGTCTCACTTTGTCTCTTTCCTTCTTACTATCTTAACTTGTCTGCAATTGGAGGTTACCCCTTTTGGGGAGGGATATTTGTAAGTATGTGCACATTTTTGTTGAGTCATGCACCATGGTAGTAATGGCTAAGGGATACCTATAAAAGTCCTGTTTGCATTGGAGCCTATCTGGCTTCTCATGGGTGTCAGATTTTTCTGATATTTTTTCTGTTGATATTTCCAGTGGACTACAATCATTTGTTTTTCTTTTTCATTTTCCATAGTTTATTTCTTCTGGATCACTTTGTGTAGCAGCTGCAAACCGTCCAAATCATGGTTTGGTGAGAAACCTGTGTAGCATTTGAATTTCTTTTATGCAGTTTCTTTGTAAGCACTCAGGACTTTTTATTGTGTCAATTCTGTTCAGATACTGCTCAGTCTTAAATCAACATTTGGGAAAGAAAAACAAACTCAAAAACCACACCCACTTCCTTCTTTGATCAACTTTTGTTTCCAAGCCTTGCTTCCATTGAAAGTTCTACCCCAACAGTAGACAATGTTCAACCATCCAGAATTTGAGCCTCCCCTGATCCCTATTTTGCAATGGGCTTTTCGCCAAGTTCCCTTCCTGATGTGCAACCTGCAACACTTCAGGTCCTATCAGTACCATGACGAAAATGAGAGAAGCCTGACAGAGTCAATGACCATAATATGGGTGCTTGTTCTACCAGAGCTTCCTTAATTGCTACTAGTAATGGTGAGCCGCAGTGGCATAGTGGTTAGAGTGCAGTACTGCAGGCTACTTCTGTTGATCACTGGCTGCCAGCAGTTTGGCAGATCGAATCTCACCAGGCTCAAGGTTGACTCAGCGTTCCATCCTTCCGAGGTGGGTAAAATGAGGACCCAGATTGTTGGGGGCAGTATGCTGACTCTGTAAACCGCTTAGAGAGGGCTGTGAAGCGGTATATAAGTCTAAGTGCTATTACTATTGAGAGTCCTGAGTAGAGGTGTCTTCTTGCATGCTCTAGTCTTGAAGCAAACTTCCAACATCATCATCATCATTATTATTATTATTCCTCCTCCTCCTCCTCCTCGACAGAGGGTCCAGTTTCAGAAGTATTCCTACATGAAAGCAACATTAGGAAGAAGCCCAGCATGTTTTAGGAGTAAAAGTATGGAACTAGAGTGGGAATCCTCCTGGGAATCAAAGGGAGGAGAGAGCAGATGGTAGCCCTCCTGCAAAGAGCTTGCTTCCCCCACCCACCCCCCGCCTTGATTTAAGTGTGTTCATGGCAACATAGAAATGTTTTTGTCTTGTAAAGGAACACAGTGTGGCTTCAAGAAAAGAAAAAGGACCATCTTGATAGAAAAATATTACATTCCTGACAGGGGAGAATTAAAAACAGCAATTTTTAAATGTTCAGAATTCTCACTACTGGCTCCAAGGGTTTCTCCATTCCCATCTCTCTAGTAGCCTCTCTGTAATGTTGTATAGCTAAAAGAGCATCTAACATTAACATTTAATGCTTAGAGCATGTCATGTCTTAGAATAAATAGTATGGGATTTCTTTAAGCAAAATGTTAAGGGATGAAAAAGTCGTACCATTTTTCCTGTCGCTTTTAACTATCTGGTCTTCAATGGAGACTGACATCCAGAAAGAAAAAAAAGGAATTTGACAGTTTTAGAAAACCCTTCAAATGGACATGTGAGCTTTGCATTTCCACTGTGGGGAAATGTGTTGTTGCTGCTTTTTGATTCCTATGATCTTAGTGGATTTTGTCTGGTTTCACCACTGACTGGTTATATGTCATTAAGCACCCACATAGAATTTCTTTGTCACTGTTTTTACCATAGTTGGGGCTAATTATTGTTATGGTTTGCATAAACCTATGCTGTACACAGTGACACTGTAACTGTATTTTCTCTCTTTCTGGTGTATTGCTGTTTCAGGTGAAATCTAGTGTAGGAATGAACATCACAAGTGCTATAATGGCATTAATTGGTATCATCCTGTACTTATGCGAGCTGAGCCTCAGTGGTATTTTTTGGGGATATCAGAATCAATATGACACTCAGAGTTTAATTGTAAGTAAAACAATCTGGTCTTAAATTTTGGCTTCATGTGCAGAATTCTGAAGATTATATATACAGGAGGGATATCCCAAACCCTTTGAGTTTTGTTTGAAAATGTTTTCTTCAATAGGTCTAAGTCACAAAAACATGAGTGCTATTTCATTTGAATGCTTTTTTAATATATTTGTTAAATAAAGGGAATCAATCTTCTGGTCATTGAGGTGCAAAGTGAGTAAGACTTTGTAGATTTCTTCTTTCTTCTCCAGTTTGTTTATTTGGTGGAGAGGGGGATAGATTTTTTTTAAAAAATATGTTTAAATGTGTTTTAGATGTATTGTTTGATTTTGTCTCTGTAGAGTGTAAACATTTGGTGGTTTTACAGTAGGGCTTAGGTAGTAAAAAACAAAGGAGTGCTTAAGAATTCTATATAGAATAGAAGACAACTGTAAATGTTGAAATCTATACCAGGTTTTCCTGCCACCTCCACATCCTCATCCTTTCTTTGCATTTGCCACCCAGTTTTAGGAAATAGAAATTTAGGTAAGTTCTGAAGTGTGGACAGTTTAGAACCACACCAATAACTGGGATCAATGGTTTGACTTTTTAGTATTTTGTAAAGTCCTGTCCTTTGCTTCAGAGGTGGGATTCACATAATTTACCTACCAGTTCGCCCAGCACCAAAAATGTGATCCTCTCTCTCCTCCATCATCCCAAAGATGCTTTTTCAAGTGGCAACTGGACTTTGTTTTTCTGTGAAGACGTTTCGCTTCTCATCCAAGAAGCTTCTTCAGCTCTGACTAGATGGTGGCCTCAACAACTCTCTAAAAGGATGCAATTGACCAGCTGTCTGCAAGGATTATAAATCCTTCCATTCTCCACCAACCAGTCAGAGTTGAAGAAGCTTCTTGGAAGAGAGGTGAAACGTCTCACAGGAAAACAAGAAAGTCCAGTTGTCTCTTGAAAAAGCACCTTTGGGACAACCATGACCTGGATAACTGAGAATCAATGGCACTCAAAAAACATTATGACCGCTCCTTGCATTTACGCCCCCACAGTCACCTCATTAAAATTTGGGGGCTTGGATAGTAGCAATTTATTTAGAACAGTTGCAGCATCCCCTTTGCGACTTTCTCAGCCAGCTTCTGATCAGCAAAGACAGCGGGAGTGGGGAAGCTGGACTCACTTAACAACCATATGAGTCTCTTAATTGCAGCAATTTGCTTAACAACAGTGGCAGAAAAGGTAAAATTATGCACGACTCACTTAACAATCGCTTTGTTTAGCAGTGGAAAATCTGGTCCCAATTGTGGTTCTAAGTCGAGGGTTACCTGTACAGTAGCTCTGTTTTTCCCAATACAATTGTTCCTCCCAGTGTTTCCCAAAGAAGCAGCTGGGAGTCCCTTTTAATGGTGTAGCACATTCAATAAAATAAAATACATACCATTACATTAATTTCTCAGCAAATGACAACTATCTTTCCACATGTCTTCCTACTCCACAGAGTGTCAGTTATGGCCTCTCCTGTGTGCTGCTCTTGTTCAGCCTGCTGGAATTTTGTATCGCTGTTTCCCTGGCTCATTTCGGGTGCCAGGCAACTTGCTATAGTGATGCCCAGGTAAATATCTGATACTTCGATAGTAGCTTTAGCAGTTGTTATTGTTAAAGAATGTAAAGAAGATTGTCCAATTTTTTTCTTTATATCTGCACTCCACCTAACCTGAGTGTTCTGACCTGGCTCCCAAACACGACAAGCACACTGTTTTTAACTAAATGTTCCTTTTATTTGGAGCCCCAGCAGCCCTGGCAAAGTGTCTCTCTAACAGCAGGCTAACAAAGTCTCTAAGTGCCTATGGAAAGCAATACTCACTCCCTTTCCCCCTAAAATGGCCCCAACACACCAGTGTCTCTCCCCACACTCATAAAGGAAGACCTGCAAGGTTCGCTAACTTTTCCAGCAGCTGAGACACACACACATGCTCAGAAGGTGCGCCCGACCCCCAGCGCCGCAGATTCCAATAAAGAATTCTGATAAGTTCCAGACAGGATTCAGAAGTTCAGACTATCAGTGGCTGACCAACAGGGAGACAAACAGTTGTCTGCCACACCAATTCGTCTCCGCCCCTTGCCTTTTATCACCAGAGCTCGGGTGGGGCTTAGGACTGAGGACCGATTCATAGATTCCCGCTGCTCTCCACTGCCTTCTGCACATCCACGCATTAGGCACTGGACCCAGCTGTTCCTCCTCTTCCTCATCAGCCACCTTGGGACCTGGGGGCTGTTGACTCCATCTGAGGGCTGATGGACGGCCCAGGCTCCACCTCTGCCTCTATCTCTGACAGCTTAAATGCTCAGACTCTAAACCCTTTGCCTGTTAATTTATAGTTTTAAAGAATTCTCTATCAGGACTTTGAGCTATCAAGGATTTCAGCCTGTTGGTGAGACTGCCAGCATCAGAGTTAAAAACACACAACTGGAAAATCTATTCCTCCTACCTAGAGTAACGGATGCATCTCTGAGTATTTTTTGTATTGACTATTCTTTTCTGTTACAGCCACCGGTGCTTTTTGTGCCTTACCAAGTCATCGGAGGTGGAGAAGTTGCAGCTGAACCAAATCCTCCTACTCCTCCACCGACTTACGATAACGTGATTACCAAATCTCAGTAAAACAAGAACACTAGGAAGGAAATATGAGAATTGTTGGCAACAGAGGTTTCAGGAGAAGCAATCACATGACCACTGGGAGGCTGCTACGTGTGAGGATTGGTCATGAGTCCCTTTTTTTCAAGTCTGTTGTAACTTTGGATGGTCACTAAATGACCAGTTGTAAGTTGACGACTACCTGTAATAGTGGTTGCATAATCACTGTGATCCCAAAACAGAAGTAGTTTGCATATACTGTAACTAAAATATTCCATATTGTTAGGGCACTTAAGCTGATGAAAAACACAGATTCCATGCAAATTGCCATTTTTTTTAACCTATCATTCCATTTCCAATAGGGGAAGCTGTAAACACATTAGCTGTATCCTTGAAGAGTTTACAGTTTTGTAAACATCCAATTTCAAAATCAAAGCCATTTATACTTTTAGGGAGGGCATATTTAGGGGTGGGCAACTATGATCCCTTTGCAACTTGTGGACTTCAACTCCTGAGCCTGCAGGGCTGATTCAGGTATTATTGGATTTGAAGTCTACAGTTCCTAAAGGTGCCAGAGTTGCCCATCCCTGGTATATGCCTCAAGAGACTCAATTGGAATGTAGAGAAGATTCATTGCTTCCTTGTCCATGATTACATGGTGAAAAGTTTGACTCCTGCAATGATTTTACAGGTGTACAAAATGTACATTTGCAGAGTTTTTGAGGTTTAAGTTGATAGGCAGTATCCTGAATATAATCTAGCTCAGTTGAACTGATGTCACTCTTCCTTCCTTTCTTTGATGAACCTGCATACAGATAGGAAGTTGAACAACTAGCCCTGTGATGTGGTCGGAACAATCTTGAACCGAATACACTCAAAATTGTAGAAATGATAGTAGATTTTGGGAGAAGCCCTCCTATTCTACCACCTCTTACAATAATAGACAACATACCATGTTTCCCCGAAAATAAGACCCGGTCATATTTTCTTTTGACCTCCGAAATAAGTGCTAGGCCTTATTTTCAGGGGATGTCTTAATTTTTTCCCCATGTACGGGTATGAGGTGGGTGCGATCTGCCCCACGTGCCCTGAAGCAAGCCATCCCATTGATGCATATAGCTGCCTTGCGGTGGCCTCTGCAGCCGCCACTTCCAGCAAGCTTGGCCACTTGTGCAGCTGACTGCAGCCATAAAAACAGCAGGAGGCCGAGCGATGCCCCCCACGCACCTCACCCCTCGCACAGACTTATCGAAGGGTTGCAGCAGGCCATCCCATCCACGCATACAGCTGCCTCAGTGAGGCTGCTCCGTCCGCCACCAACAGCAGGAGGCCGAATAATGCGCCCCATGCGCCATGCACAAACTTACCGAAGGGTTACAGCAGGCCATCCCATCTACTCATAAAGCTGCCTCACTGCTCTGACCACCGCTTCCAGCAAGCGTGGCCACTTCTGCAGCTGCCTCGCACAGACTTTCCGAAGGGTACCGTAGCAGCAGCCATCCACAATTTTTTACTGTTTTGTCTTATATATTGTATCTTATATTAATTACATTGTTTTATTTAGTAACCTAGTATGAGTTGTGTTGATTCTTATTTAGTATCAGTGAGTGTTGTATCTTATGATTTATGATGAATGTATTTTATGATTATGATTTATTACTTCTTGCTTGTATGTACACTGATAGCTTATGCTCTGGAGACAAATTCCTTGTGTGTCCAATCACACTTGGCCAATAATTTTTTTTATTCTATTCTGTTCTGTTGTTCTGTTCTGTTCTATTATGCTATGGTACGTTACGCTATGCTATGCTATTCCTAATCCAACTGAAGTCCCACCCCTTTTCTTTGGACAAATCAACCCTTGGAGCCAGACTTATTATTCTCTTTCAGCTCAACTTTCCCAAATTTAAATTAAGAACGGCAGACAGATTCAAGATCACTTCTGGGGTGCACTTATGTTGTCTAAAACAGTGGTCACCAACTGGTGGTCCGTGGACCACTGGTGGTCCACGAGAAAATTTTGGTGGTCCGCAGAAAAATTATTTGCATTTTTTATATTGCACTAAATCAGGGGTCCTCAAACTACGGCCCCTGGGCCGGATACGTGCAATGAACGCTTGTGTTGCTGCAGAGAGTCTCCCCCTTCAGGGTCTTTTTGTGCGCTGGTGGTGAAGAGCCGGAGGGCCTCGTTCCAGTGGGACAGCATCATGGCCTGGAACTGGCTGACCATCTCAGCCCGCTGAGCCTCCAGGCGCCGGTACCTGGCCTTGCACTCCCGCAGGTCTTCCCTCTGCGCCAGATCCAATTTGAACTGAGCCAGCTGTTTTGCCAACTCTTTCTCATGGTGGCTGCTTAGCTCCAACAACTGCTTCCTGTTGGAGCCCTAAGGAACCCAGGCGGGCAGGCAAGGAGGGGTGGGGAGGGGAGGGGTGAGTAGAGGCCGGCGAGGCGCCCCTCGATGTGAGTGACATTGAGTTGGCCACGCCCACCCAGTCACATGACCACTACTCACGCCCACCCAGCCGGTCATTAGGCAGATCATATTAGTGGTCAGCGGGATTTAAAATTATGAATTTAGTGGTCCCTGAGGTCCGAAAGGTTGGGGACCCCTGGTCTAAAGATCCTCTGTGGAGGATCTCTGTGGATGACTATTTCCGAGAGGATAATTTATGTTGATTCCTCAATGTGCTTGAATAGGGATAGAGAACTCACCCAGCTCCAGTCCACTGTTCAAACATTGCTCCAGCACATTTTTTCTTCGGTTGTCCCAGCTTCCTGGCGGCCATAATGGCCACCTGTTGTTCCTTGTTGTTGGATAGGAGAGCGAGCCTCAGATCAAGCTGGAGAGTTGCCACTCTCCACGATCTACAAGGCGTCCCGCCTTTCTTTGTCACCCCTACAAGGTGACTATAGCCCTTTAAGGGCCCCCCAGTGAGGAGAGTTCAGCCTAGGGTCGCGGAGCTCTCTACCTATGACTGTATTGCCACGACGTCAACCGGAAGTTCCGTAACTCTGAACTCTTGTGAAATGTGGACTACCTGTAGCTTGAGTGCTGAAAGATGCTATACCTCACCCTGAGCACAATGAGATTGCTCTGTGGGTTCACTCCTTTTTTGTCTGACTGACAGGCAGGTCGCTGTAGGAAGGGAATTCTTTACTGCTTTCTCTACCACTCTTGAGGCTGTGCTAGTGATAGATCAAGCCCTCTCTACAATGACTTTTCTGTCTGCCCTAGATAGAGGGAAAAGGCCCAATAGACAGGTTACCCTGTGAGACATTCCTTGTGACCAGGTTGCTGCTCAGTGGTCTTTTCTGTTAGAGTCAGAAAAAGTAACTGGAGGAAAGGATGTGAAACATCCTCAGGATATGTCCCTATGAAGTAAGCTGGTTCAGTCGCTCAGCTTGAATGACAGCTTACAGGTCTGAATGACAGGTCCCTCTAACCATCTATGTTAATATTAGCTTCCAGTGATAGCTTCTAATTCAAGGACGGATGACATCTGGGCATTTATCCACAATAAAATATCAATTGTAGCTTCTAAAATAAAAGTGAAATTGATTTTTTAAAAATGTGTTGTTATTGTTAAAAAGGCTGATACCTTTTGAGTTTGCCAACTCTCATGAGATTTCAGTGGTCTCATGTGATCTCACAAGTTTTCAGCTTGCCTGCATGATTATGGCCTTTATTTTTTCCCCATTAATTTGTAGATATTTCAATTATAATGTAATGGTGTAAGAGATGTGATTTTCAGAGGAGGCAGATCTGTACTAGGAAGTGAAAAGGTCCAATAGGCATCTTATTTGGTCTGGGAAACTAGGTTGGCTGAAAAATATTTATTTCTCAAGTATCCTTCCTCCCCTAGAAGATGAATTTAGAGGACAAGTTATAGGGGAAGGAGCAGGGGTGAAATGCTCCCAGTTCGGGCGTGCCTGCCGGTCATCGGAGAGCCGGTAGCGACGGCAGCATGAGGCTTTGCCCACCCGCCCGGATGCCGCCATTTGGGTTCTTTTACCCTCTGCGCATGCGCAGAATGCTTTAGTTTAGTTTAGTTTAGTTTATATTTCTATGCTGCCCAACTCCCGGAGGACTCTGGGCGGCTTACAACAATAAAAACATTATAAAAATATAAAAACTATTAACAAGAAACATTAAAACATTCAACAACAACTAAAAACCCATACACATCGTTTCGTGGCCGCTTTGCGCATGCGCAGAGGGTAAAAGAACCCAAATGGCGGGTGAAGCCTAGCGCTGCCGTCGCTACCGGCTCTCCGACGACCGGCAGGCACGCCCGAACCGGGAGCATTTCACCCCTGGGAAGGAGGATTAGAAACCATAAGGAAACTATCATTTTCCTGATGCTTCCATGCCACACAAATTCAGAAGATTTTTAAATATTGAGGTACAATTAAAACCAGATGCTTTTCTTCAGGATGAGCAGACAGTGAGAAAGAAGTCAGGGAACTTTGTTTTTATATATGACAGTTGCAGGGAGATTATAATATGCTCAAGGTAATCCACAATTGAGGAATGGTTGTGAAAATGATGGAACTTGCAGACAAGGCTAAATTGACATCCTTGATTAGAGAAAAAACTGGACAGACTGGAAACCTCTTAGAAACTTTGCATGAAACAAAAACTAGCATTAGCAACAACATTTAGGCTTATATACCAGCGGTGGGTTGCTCCCGATCGGCCCGGTTCTGTGAACCGGTAGCGGCAGTGGCAGGAGGCTCCGCCTACCCGCCCAGGACGCTTCTGCGCATGCACACAAGTGGCGAGCGCGAACTGGTATCAACGGGTTTTGGAACCCACTACTGTTATATACCACCCTTTAGTGCTTTACAGTATTCTTTGGGTCGTTTACAATGTTGAAGCATTATTTGCATATTGCCCCCAACAATCTGGGTCCTCATTCTACTGACCCCTAAAAGGATGGAAGGCTGAATCAACTTTGAGCCCCACCAAGATCAAACTCCAGACTCTGGATAGAGTTTGCCTGCGATACTGAACTTTAAGCACTGTGCCATCAGAGCTCATAAAATGAATTTGTGACTAGACTTTTTGATAATTAGAAGAAAAATAGATAATAGAAAAAAGTGACCTTTTTTGTAATCATAGAGTAAGAGATAATTTTGAAATTATGTTTATATTTGCTGCACAGAAAATAGGAAGCTTTTCTCTTTTTCTCTTTTCTTTCTGCACTTTTGCCTGTATCTTTCTCTTTGTTTTCTTTACTCTTTATTAGTATTTCTGATACTCAGTTGTTTTCTCCAGTGGAATAATCCAATGTCCTTTATATAAATTAAATATTGATTTTTTTAATATAGCCACATTGTTCATCAATACATTATCTCCCTCTTGTATTTTCAGATTTTTGCAGCTTATAAGATAACCATTTCGCAGCTTATAAGATAACCATTTCCTTGGTTTATTCACAAATTGAAAATGTCTATGTTTTGCATAATTCAATTTAATTTCCAGGTCTCTTATGGTTAGCATGGATAACAGTTACTATAAAATCTTAATTCCTTGACAGATTTATGTTCCCTAGTGAATTCTTTAACTCATATTTTTATTTCATCCAAAATATTTTGGGTTTCCTCTTGCCTTTTCTTAAATTCAGAATTATAGTGTGTCAGCTAACTGGACCTGCCACACTCACAGCTGATTATCATCCCATTGATTGAAACACCTGTCTAATTTCCCCTTGAAATGAATTGCTAGGAATTGAACTAAAGACTGAAAAGCCAATATCATAATATAGAGAAATTATCTTGGCATCTAGAAGAGATAATGGTAAGCAACTTTTATAAAAAGATGAAATCTGGGAATAGCATAGCTCATGGAGGGGGAGGGAAGTCAGAAGTCGTCTCCAGCATTGAACCCCTTCATGGATCACTGCCTTGTTGTGGCGAAGCGGCTTGCGTAGCTCAATGAAGCTGTGAGCTATGCCGTGTAGGGCCACCCAAGACGGACAGGTCATAGCAGAGAGCTCTGACAAAACGCGATCCACTGGAGAAAGAAATGGCAACCCACTCCAGTATCTTTGCCATGAAAACCCCATGGACAGTACCAACAGGCAAAAAGATATGACGCTGGAAGATAAGCCCCTCAGTTCGGAAGGTGTCCAATATGGTACTGGGGAAGAGCAGAGGGCTAGTACTAGTAGCGCCAGAAAAAGTGAAGCGACTGGGCCAAAGCTGAAAGGACGCTCAGCTGTGGATGTATGGTGGTGAAAGGAAAGTCCGATGCTGTAAAGATCTATACTCCATAGGAACCTGGAATGTAAGATCCATGAATCAAGGCAAGCTGGATGTGGTCAAACGAGATGACAAGACTGAACATAGACATCTTAGGAATCAGCAAACCAAAATGAACAGGAATGGATGAATTTAATTCAGATGACCATCAGGTATACTACTGCGGGCAAGAATCCCTCAGAAGAAATGGAGTAGCCTTCATAGTCAATAAAAGAGTAGGAAAAGCAGTACTGGGAATTAGGGGTGAGATTCACATAATTTACCTACCGGTTCGCCCAGCACCGAAAATGTGAGCGCGTAAGGGAATATAGGACAAGGAACGGCAGGGGTGGGGCCAGCCAGAGGTGGTATTTGCCGGTTCTCCGAACTACTAAAAATTACCACTACCAGTTCACCTGAACTGGTCCGAACCAGCTGAATACGACCTCTGACTGGGATACAATCCCCAAAATGACAGAATGATCTCAGTTCGAATCCAAGGCAAACTATTCAACATCACAGTAGTCCAAGTCTATGCCCCAACCACTGGTGCTGAAGAGGATGAAGTTGACCAGTTCTATGAAGCCTAGTGGTGGGATCCTGCCAGTTTAACAACCGGTTCGGTGATCGCATGTTTTGCGCGGATGCAGTTTTAACAAAACTAAACTTCCACGTTACTTCTAGGGACTAACACAGCTGAGGCGCAGCAATCTGCTCTGCCGCGCGAATCAGCTAAGAGGATAAGGGTAAGTAAAGCACGCGCGCGCGGGCAGGCCCATCTGATTGTCGGAGCGAACCGATTCACTCCCAGCTGATCGTCGGAGCTACCAGTACGCCCGAAACGGTCCAAACCGGCTGAATCCCACCCTGAAGCCCTACAACACTGTATAGAAAACACCAAAAAATGATGTCCTTATCATCATGGGGGATTGGAATGCTAAAGTAGAAAGCCAAATGATAACCGGAATAACAGGCAAGTTTGGCCTTGGAGTACAAAATGAAGCAGGGCATAGGCTGGTAGAATTCTGTCAAGAGAATACAATGGTCATAGCAAACACTCTTTTCCAACAACCCAAGAGACGACTCTACACATGGACATCACCAGACGGTCAACACAGAAATCAGATTGACTACTGTATATGCGGGTCAAGAAGCAACAGTGAGAACTGGACACGGAATCACTGATTGGTTCAAAATTGGGAAAGGAGTTTGGCAAAGCTGTATACTGTCACCCTGCCTATTTAACTTATATGTAAAGCACATCATGAGAAAGGTGGGGCTAGATGAATCACAAGTTGGAATTAAGATTGCCAGGAGAAAGATCAAGAACCTCAGATATGCACAAAAGTGCATATAGTCAAGGCTATGATTTTCCCAGTTGCAATGTATAGCTGTGAAAGTTGGACCATAAGAAAGGCTGGGCGCCAAAGAATTGAGGCCTTTGAACTATGGTGCTGGAGAAGACTCCTGCGAGTCCCTTGGACTGCAAGGCAATCAAACTAGTCAGTCATAGAGGAGATCAACCCTGGCTCCTCTTTAGAAGGCCTGATCCTGAAGATGAAACTCAAATACTTTGGCAACCTAATGAGAAGGAAGGACTCAATGGAGAAGAGCCTAATGCTGGGAATGATTGAGGGCAAAAGAAGAAGGGGACGACAGAGACTGAGATGGCTGGATGGAGTCACTGAAGCAGTCGGCGTGAGATTAAATGGACTCTGGGGGATGGTAGAGGATAGGAAGGCCTGGAGGAACGTTGTCCACGGGGTTGCGATGGGTCGGACACGACTTTGCGACTAACAACAAAAATAGCATTGAAGCGACCTGCTCTCCACACCCCCATAGACGTTGGTAGAACAGCCAATACAAAATAGCAATAGGAGGATCAGGACTCTAGAGGGCGCTCTCATGTAAAATGCACACCAAAAGAAGAGTTTTGCCTGTTAAAGCGCTAAAAAGAGCAACCCGAAAGCTACAGGGAGCTCCGGTGGAGGGAAAGGAGAG
This sequence comes from Thermophis baileyi, assembly GCA_003457575.1. NCBI lineage: Eukaryota > Metazoa > Chordata > Lepidosauria > Squamata > Dipsadidae > Thermophis > Thermophis baileyi. Next base: position 1,863,934 of record QLTV01004389.1, read on the forward strand.
GGGGAAAAAAATCTTCCGCTGGACAAGGAAGAGCTCCGGCGGGGAAGGGAGGGGGAATGGGGAGGCTGTAATCGCAATGCGCGTCCTCTTCTTTTTATTTCTGGCGACTCTTGCAAAGATTGGAGAAGTCTCTCCCAGGCGTTGAAAACGAGTCCCCCCCAAGCGCAGGACTTGCGTACTTTGAGAGAGAGAAGCGAAAGAGATGTCGAGGCATGAGTTTGATTTCAGTGATTCGTTTTAGCATGGGAACAACAGGACATTATAAACCTGGAGTGTTTTCCTCTCATCTCTGAACAAGCAGAAGGTTCCTGGCCCCAAACTGTTATTTCTTGCAACAATTAAAGGGGCAAGAAGTTTTTTTTCTGGAGTCCTTGATTAAGCTATGAATAAATCCCTCCTTTTAGTAGTCGGGGAACCCCGCCCTCCACTTGTTCCTGTTATGTTTTCGTTTCCCCTGAGGCTTTCGTGTACTTCGTCTTGAGCGGTTGTCGTGAGTAGTTTCTGGTTACTTTAAAATAATAATAATATGGAATTAATATGTGGACCATCCCGTGCCTGCCGGTTCTCCCCTGCAGCCATCCACCCGCGGTCTTCTCAGACACCGCAGGTCTTCTAGATGGGAGGATTTCAGGGGAGAATTAGCGGACAGGAAAGAGTTTGCAGTCAACCTTGCCGTGATGGAAGTGCCCAATACGCGCAAAGGCGTCATGTAAACTTACAAAAATTCAATATTTGAAGTTCACCGTTCAAAGAGGAGGGTGGATGGGTCGATTTTCGCTTAACGTTGACTTCCCATTAATACAGCTCAAGAAGGAAGTAGCTTCCTCTTAAGGCCCGTACAAATCCTAACTGGTGGGATTAATTCGGGCCCTTTGGTCAGAGTTTTAAAAATCCGGAGCGTTATTAGATGTCGACGGCAGTTGGGATTTTACAGAATCGCTTCACTGCTTTCTGGGATTTTCCGGAGTCTTGTTAGAAAACCCAGGCTGGGGGTCCAGTTGTGTTCTGATAAGAAACCTCACCACATCAATGAATCAAAGGTGGGATACAGATCCCTGCTCTTGTGTCCTTCCCAGTAACTTATGTCCAAATCAGAATGAACTTGCTGGAAGGAGGCAATCGGCATGATCATCCATGCCTGATGCCTTTAGATTCGTCTGCCAGTAATAAAACCTTGCCTGAATGAGAAATACCATTTAGCTGGGTGGATCTGAGGTGGAGCTAAGGTTAGAAAGAGAACTTTTGTTTTGAAAAATGTTCTCCGTATTCTGATTAACCTTTTCTCCCTGATATCTATGGAGATTCTCAATCCTCCAGGTTCATGGTTGTCCTAAAGGTGCTTTTCAAAAGGCAAGTGGAGTTTTTTGGGGGGGGTTTCCTTGAAAACATTTCACTTCTCAAGCAAGAAGCTTCTTTGGTTCTGGCTGAATGGTGGGGAAAAGAAGGATTTCTATCCCTGAGAAAGTTGTATGTTTTTACTACCTGTTCCCTGAACCCTTCTGGCAATCTTCTTCAGTTTTACTGCAGGCAAATATTATCTCATAAAATGAGATTAAGGAGAAGGACCAGAATCTGCCTCCTTGATGTTAAGACATTAACTTTTCCTCACTTGTTTGTTTGCAGGTAATTTAACTGTGGCAACACTTCCAGCAAGAATGGCCAGTGGAACCATATTTGTCATCCCCTCTAATGGAACCAACATAATCCAAACGGCCCCTGGATTGCCCAGTGTTGCTCTTCAAGCATCTGGAGCAACTCCATATCCTCAGTATGGAGCTCAGCAACTTGGAATTTCCACCAATGCTCCTCAGCAAGTCCCACAAAAGGGTCCTTTGGAGAGATTCCTCAAGGCTGAGACCAAAGTGCTTGGGGTACGCATGCGTTGCTATGTGCCTGTTTGAATCCATTAAGGTTTTAGAGCTATGTAGAGACCTGAGAGCCCCATGTTGAAGTCCTGGAACTTGGCTTGGCCGTTGTCTGGTTCTGGAATCTACTCCAGAAACCTCTGTTCTTCCTGGTAGTTTCATTTGTGTTTCTGGAAAACATTCTGACTCAGATATGCATTCTTTTGCTTTGCTCTTTAACTGAGAAAGTGGAGCTTAGCCATTGTTCCATCCAGGTCTCTTTTTTTCCCTTTCCTCTGAGAAGTGCAGTTGTTGGGCATTTCTCCAGAAGAACCTGGTCATGGATTGGCTCCTGCCCAAGCAGGTTGATGTCACTTTGTGCTTATGACCGTGATTAACAGTCATAAGCACAAGGAGAGGAGTCTGTAGTGAGAGGTGACATTTTTCTCTCAAAGGCCCATCATGATATTCTTACAGACCTTCTTCCTGACAAAAGCAGTCCCACTGAGGGTCAAACTAGATCATAATCTGGAGTAAAGGTCCGGTACATAGTGACAACGGTGTCTCAAACTGCCCCTTCTCCCCATTTGGATTTTTCACCATAGGAAACCAGGCCTTGGGTCACCCCCTGCACTGCAAGCTAAGAAGCCACAAGCCCCTTTGAAGGACTTTTCAAAGATGGATAGAAAGTGATGCTTTTCCTGGGGTGCTAACAAATAGGAATGTTTCTCTTGCTCAGATTGAGATAACCAATTTGTTTTATTTTGTGTGTTTTCCTTCCTTAGGCCATCCAGATCATGATTGGGCTGATCCACATTGGCTTTGGAGCTGTCTCACTTTGTCTCTTTCCTTCTTACTATCTTAACTTGTCTGCAATTGGAGGTTACCCCTTTTGGGGAGGGATATTTGTAAGTATGTGCACATTTTTGTTGAGTCATGCACCATGGTAGTAATGGCTAAGGGATACCTATAAAAGTCCTGTTTGCATTGGAGCCAATCTGGCTTCTCATGGGTGTCAGATTTTTCTGATATTTTTTCTGTTGATATTTCCAGTGGACTAAAATAAATCTTTTTCTGTTTCTTTTACCATAGTTTATTTCTTCTGGATCACTTTGTGTAGCAGCTGCGAACCGTCCAAATCGTGCTTTGGTGAGAAAGCTGTGTAGCATTTGAATTTCTTTTATGCTGTTTCTTCATAATCACTCAGCACTCTTTATATTCTCTATTGTCTTCAGATACTGCTCAGTCTTAAATCAACATTTGAGGGGGAAAAAGCAAACTCAAAAGCCCCACCAACTTCCTTCTTTGATCAACATTTGCTTCCAAGCCTTGCTTCCATTGAAAGTTCTACCCCAACAGTAGAGAATGTTCAACTATCCAGAATTTGAGCCTCCCCTTGTCCCTATTTTGTGATGGGCTTTTTCCCCAGTTCCCTTCCTGATGTGCAACCTGCAACACTTCAGGTCCTATCAGTACCATGAAGAAAATGAGAGAAGCCTGAGAGAGTCAATGACCATCATGTGGGTGCTTGTTCTACCAGAGCTTCCTTAATTGCTGATACTAATAGTAATTACTAGTATATAAATAATAGTAATGGTGCTAGTCCTGAGCAAAGAGGTGTCTTCTTAAATTCTTTAGTCTTGAATCAAACCTCCAACAAGCCAACTCCTTCTAAACAATGTGGGATTTCTTTAACCAAAATGTTTTTCCCCCCAATAAGTTTTATTTGTTTTTGGTCTTTCAACATCTCATGTCGTAAGCATTTGCTTTCTGAGTTTCATACATCCATACAATAGTCTTTAACAATATTTTTTGTTTTTAAAATAATTACAATTCATTATCATTTCATTTTCAATACATCTCTCACATTTCTTTTCATCTTAATATCTATCTTTAGTCTTTTCCCCCTCTTTATTTTATCTCTATTTTAATTCTCTTTTCTTTCCCCCCCTTTTTTTGTTCTAACAATCATTCAAAACTAATTTTTATCTCTTATATCCTATACAAGACATATTTCAAAATTACATACTTTCAATCTTCATATTTTCTTATGTTATTTTATAACTTCATTTCTACATGTTATTCATACATATATTTTATACAAATTATTTTTTCCACATTATAACTCTTCTATTATCATGGCTTATATTCAAAGATATTACTTTTTTTTTCTTACCACCACAATAAACAATTTATTCATAATTATTTAATTCTAGTAAACTAATTAAACACACATTTTTATTCTTTTATTCCTTCTCTTTTACCCTGTTCCATAGTTTTAATCCTCTTTTCTTTTTCTTTTTTGGTTGCCTCCCCCATATTTCTTTTAGCTCTCTCATTTCTATCCTTAACTCCATTTTTTTGCTATAGTCTCTATCTTTCTCTCCTCTCTTTTTCCCTCTTTGATGTTTTATTTTGCTTTCATTTTTTCTAGTTTTTTTCTTCTTTTCCCCTTCTAGCTTTCTTTTCCTTCCTTACCTTTCCCATACCAGAGATCTTCCCCTTCTGCTTTAATCCCTTTTTCACCCTCTGTATTTCAATCATCCCTTTGTTGTATTTTCTTTCTTGTTGTTTGTTTCCCGGTTCCTCTATTTCTTTCACTTTTCCAAAGTCCTCCGTATTTTCCTCATTTGTCTCATCTGCACTTGTTATTTTTTCCATTATATTCTCCAGTTTTAGTTCTATGCAATCCATGTCTTGAAGTATTTCTTTCATTCCCATACGCTGCTTGTTTATAATGTCCTTAATATCCTGGTGTATGCATTCCATATCTTTATTTCCACTTGGTATCATTTTTACAATCCAACCAAATTTCAAAGGAAAAACCGGGGGCTTTACCATCTTTTTTCCTTTTGGTTTAGTCCACTTTATTTATCCAACAAAAACGAAAGTTCCGAGAGTTACACACTTTCTTTCTTAAAATGACGCTCCTGCTTCAAGTCAATAATTCCTCTTCGTTATTCTGCGCTCTCAATTCTGTTATTTTATATTTATAAATCCAGTATATATGATAGTCAATTTATGGTAAGGTAGAGACAACTTCCAGTTCAAATATCAATGTTTTTTCTTTAAAATAAAGTATCTTTCCAGAACCACATCTTCTTTTAAAGCTTCCAACAAAACTTTTTATTTTTCTCCTAATTCCCAAATGATTTCTTCACGATTTTAATATGCTTGTCCCGCCGCTAATCTTTAACTTCCTTATTTCTCCGCCTCTTATTTTTGGGTTATTTTTGAAACGCAAACAATCCTTTTTAGCCCAGATCGCAAATCACTCACTTTTCCTCCTGCTCAGTCTTGGTGTTTCTGGTCCTCCTTCAGCTTTGTGGCAGCCATATTTGCTGCCGCAGCTCCATGCCATCGGCTAGGGGCTTTCCAGCTTGGGGAGGGGAGATGCGGCTTCCCTCTACCCTCCTGGCGGTCCCCCTTTTCTTCGCCCCCTCTCCAGGGGGGCTTAGGTCCGAATTCAGACCCTTGGGTGTGGAGTGTTCGGAGCCGGCCACAGAGCTCGTGGTCCTGGCTTCCGATATCGCCGAAGGAGGAACCGGAAGTGCCTTTAACTAAAATGTTAAGGATGAATAATCCTTACCAGTTTTCCTGTCATTGTTAATCACCTGGCCTTCAATGGAGGCTGACATCTAGAAACAGAAAGAAGGAATTTGACAGTGTTAGAAAAGCCCTCAAATGAATTGTGGCATTTGCCTTTCCAATGTGGAAAATCCCATTATTGCTGCTGTTTGATTCCTATGAACTTAGTGGATGTTGTCTGGTTTCACCACTGACTGCTTATGTGTCATTAAACACAGACATAGATTGAATTCTGACACTGTTTTTACCATAGTTGGGTCTAATTGTTTTTATGCTTTGCATAAACCTATGCTGTAACATAGTGACACTGTAACTGTATTTTCTCTCTTTCTGATGTATTGCTGTTTCAGGTGAAATCTAGTGTAGGAATGAACATCACAAGTGCTATAATGGCATTAACTGGTATCATCCTGTACCTGTGCGAGCTGAGCCTCAGTAGTTCTTATTTGAGTTATGGCTATCAATATAAGACCTTCAGTTTAATTGTAAGTAAAACAATCTGGTCTTAAATTTTGGCTTCATGTGCAGAATTCTGAAGAATATTATATATACAGGAGGGATACCCCAAACCCTTTGAGTTTTGTTTGAAATCTTTTCTTCAATAGGTCTAAGTCACAAAAACATGAGTGCTATTTCATTTGAATGCTTTTTTTATATATTTGTTAAATAAGAGGAATCAATCTTCTGGTCATTGAAGTACAAAGGAAGTAGGACATTGTAGAGTTCTTTTCTTCTCCAGTTTGTTTATTTGGTGGAGAGGGGGATAGATATTTTAAAAAATATGTCCAAATTGTGTTTTAGACATACGTTTTGACTATGTCTCTGTAGAGTGTAAACATTTGGTGGTTTTACAGTAGGGCTTAGGTAGTGAAAAACAAAGGAGTGCTTGAGAATTCTATATAGAATAGAAAACAACTGTAAATGTTGAAATCTATACCAGGTTTTCCTGCCACCTCCATATCCTATCCCTTCTTTGCATTTGCCACCCAGTTTTAGAAAACTGAAATTTGGGTAAGTTCTGAAGTGTGGACAGGGCAAGCAAATTACATCTATTTACTTTGACGGTGAGATGGGCAGAATACTTCCCTTTAGAATATTGCAAAACATGCTAATGTTCCTGATGCAGTTTTCTCATATCACACAGGCTGTACAGGCAGTCTTTAATTTACAATTAATTTACAATTATTCAATTTACAATTGTACATTTAGTGACCAATGTGTCAATGGCACTCAAATTATGACCGCTCCTTGCATTTATGACTGTTGCAGCGTCCCCACAGTCACCTGATCAAAATTTGGGGGTTTGGCTACTAGCAATTTATATGGGACAGTTGCAGCATCCCCTTGTGACTTTCCCTGCCAGCTTCTGATCAGCAAAGACAGTGTGGGTGGGGAAGCTGGATTCACTTAGCAACCATATGATTCTCTTAACTGCAGCGATTTGCTTAACAACAGTGGCAGAAAAGATAAAATTACACATGATTCACTTAACAATCACTTTGTCTGGCAGTGGAAATTCTTGTCCCAATTGTGGTTGTAAGTCGAGGGTTACCTGTACAGTGTCTCTGTTTTTCCCAACACAGTTGTTCCTCCCAGTGTTTCCCAAAGAAGCAGCTGGGAGTCCTTTTTCATGGTGTAGCACATTCAATAAAATAAAATACATACCATTACATTAATTTCTCAGCAAATTACAGCTATCTTTCCACATGTCTTCCTAGTCCACAGAGTGTCAGTTATGGCCTCTCCGGTGTGCTGCTCTTTTTTAAAAAAACATTTTGTATTAGGTTATAAAACATCATAAAATGCAAAATACAAAAGTAAATCAAAGGGCAGTGAAAGGGGAGGGGAGGGGGAAGAGAGAAGTGAGGAAAGGTATGGAAAAGAAAAGAAAAAGAAGCATTGTCTTCCGACTCTCTCTGTTGCAGTAGAATAAGGCATTAACATCAAATCACAGCTTTTCGTTTTTCCATAGTAATAAGAACAAGTCATTTCTATAAAGATCTATCAATCCAATTTGTAAAACCCAAAGTTAAAATTACATTCTTTTCCACATCAGGCATGAAATTCAGAAGCGGTTTCCATGTGGAAACAAAAGTAGTTATGTTTTTTTCTTTAATCAGAGTAGTCAGTTTTGCCATTTCAGCCAACTCCATCAACTTCTGCATCCATTCTTCCATGGTAGGTATTGAAGTATCTTTCCATTTTTGCACATACGATAGTCTTGCTGCTGTCAACATGTATAGTAACAAAGTTCCAAATTTTTTCTCCAGTTCTTTTTCCATTAGTTCCAAAAGGAAAAATTCTGGTTTCATTTCTAGAAATACAGAAATACATTAATTTCTCAGCAAATGACAACTATCTTTCCACATGTCTTCCTACTCTACAGAGTGTCGGTTATGGCTTCTCCGGTGTGCTGTTCTTGTTCAGCCTGCTGGAATTTTGCATCGCTGTTTCCCTGGCTCACTTCGGGTGCCAGGCGACTTGCTGTAGTGACGCCCAGGTAAATATTTGATACTTCGATAATAGCTTTAGCAGTTCTCATTGTTAAAGAATGTAAAGAAGATTGTCCATTTTTCTTCTTTATATTTGCACTCCACCTAACCTGACCTTTTGCTTGTTTCTTTGCTATTACCCTGAACAATAGGTGAGATTGGCTACTCAGGTTACCCAGTAAGCTTTATAACTAGGAGAGGTTTGAATTGTGATCCAACACCCTGTGATTTTAAAGGGGTCGCGACCCACAGGTTGAGAACCGCTGTGCTAGAGAGTGAATGTCATGAATACAACACAGTTTGTGTGGTCTCTTTATAATTCAGTGATGCAGAAGTTGATGTCTCCATTTTAGAGGGCTCAGTTCTAACTATTGTCACTTTAGTAGTGTGACTACATTAATTTAAAGTATCTGTCACTTGATCACATTTTCTCTCAATGCTACCATTTATTTAAAAAATAGGTCTTTTTCATTTCTAAAAAAATAACATTATTTTGAATTCTCAGACAAACAGCTGAATACATGACTACCATATGCTACTTAAGGTCTCCAAATATAAATGTAGTAATAAAGGGATTCTAACAGCACTACAAAGACCTTTGAAAAAAATCAGTTGGAAACAATTGAATTACCAACCACGTACCAACATTCTGCATTGGCAAATTTTGTGGTGGGTCAGAAAGCCATGTCTGTCCCTTGTTCAGCAGAAGCAACAATTGCCTTCCTTTTGTACCAATAACAAACATACTCTCAACCTTTCAGAAATGCTTTAGATTAATTTGAGAGGGAGAAAATGGGACAGAAGAAAGACTGAAGAGGGTAAAATGATTGGACCTGACAAAACAGAAGCACTCTAAAAATATTGTAAGCAGCTACGGTAAATCAGCATACAGAGATACCTGTCTTGGGGTCCTTGGTGCTCTCTAGCTTGGTTGGTTTCTTGCAGATTTTTCATTACTCAAATTAGGTAACATCATCAGTGCAGGTTTATTATTTGGGCAATAAAACATCTGAAAAAAACAACCAAGCTCAGAGAGAATCAAGGTCCCCTTATTTCAACCCTGAATATTTATCTTTATTGGTACCTGTATCAGTTCATAGCACTGCCACTAAAAGCCATTTCAGAAACCAAAAAAATAACTTCCCTTGGAGGGAAATGCATCTTCTTCAGGCCTTTAAATTGTTAAAATAAGTTAATAATCTGATAGCTTTTGTGAATAAATCACGAGAATATTATTTATTTATATAGTCCTCAATTAAGCTGGAACCTAGGAGGTTTACAACAACACAGTAACCATATGAATACAGTAACATAAAATATAAGCAATATATAACTGCAACGAAAACTAAAGCACAAAATAAAATCAGTCCCCAAAGGTCCTCAGGAGAAGCCAGTTCACTTCTCTTACCACTTTCCAGAGGACCATCCCAGTTGGTACCATCTTTATTTCAGAAGGTCATCTATTCCATACAGAGAACACTCAATGGGGCGGGGGGGTTGTCTTCCTGTCACACCTGTTGATAGGTAGGTGGGAGATCCTGAGCAGACATTCTCTGTATATCTGGATAAGGCTGGCAGATTTGATCAGGAAAAGTTACTTAAATGCTCATCATTTGCCTGTTAATTTATAGTTTTAAAGAATTCTCTATCAGGACTTTGAGATATAAAGGATTTCAGCCTGTTGGTGAGACTGCCAGCATCGCAGTTAAAACACACACAACTGGAGAATCTATTCCTCCTACCTAGAGCAGGGGTGTCAAACTCAAGGCCTGGGGCCGGATCCAGCCCGCAGGGTGCTTAGATCTGGCCCACGGGGCTGCCCTGGAAACAGCAAAGGACTGGCCCACGGTGCCTCTGCCAGTGAAAATGAAGCTCGGGAGGGCCGCGGAGGCCATCACAGCTGAAAATGGAGCTCAGGAGCCCGTTTTCGCTGGCAGAGTGCTCAGGCTACCACAGGCGCCCCCGAGTGACGTTGAGCTGGCCATACCCACCCTGGCCATGCCTACCCTGGCCCCCCGAGGTCAACTACAACCCTGATGTGGCCCTCAATGAAATCGAGTTTGACACCCCCGACCTAGATGCGTCTCTGAGTATTTTTTGTATTGACTGTTCTTTTCTGTTACAGCCAACCTTGGTTTTTGTGCCTTACCAAGTCATCGGAAGTGGAGAAGTTGCAGCTGAATCAAATCCTCCTCCACCGACTTACGATAACATGGTTACGAAATCTCAGTAAAACAAGAACACCAGGAAGGAAATATGAGAAGGGTTGCAACAGAGGTTTCAGGAACAGCAGTGCATTTCATATTACTTTATTTTGTCTTCCAGCTTGCTTGTTTATTTCTCAATTACAGCCTTTAAACACAAAATTAAATGGTGGCAAATTTAAAAGTTGTTCGATTTTACTTAATAGTTATAACACTTCCCTAGAAACAAGAATTCATCGGCATATTTATGAGTTAGTGCACTCCCAACAGTGGATGATGGAGGCTGTTTATTACTCTCTTGTTTATACTCTGGATGATGTTTGTTTTTTATGACAAATATGGAAATAAGTAGGAAATCTGATGCTTCAGAAAAGAAAAACAGCTACTAAAATTAAAACATGTAATTGATACAATACAGATAATTCTTGACTTTCGACTGCAATTTGGACCAGAATATCCATTGCTAAGCGAGGCATTTAAGGGAATTGTGTCTGATTTATGACCTTTTTTGGCATTGTTGTTAATTGAATTATTCTGGTTGTTCAGTGACTCATGTGATCCTTAAGTGAATCTGGTTTCCCACATTGACTTTTTAAAAGCCAGCTGGGAAGATCACAAATAATAATCCCCCACCCTGGCATGCTGTCATACATACATGCTGGTTGCCAAGCATCTTGAGTTTTGATCCCATGATTATGGGGAGGCTGCTACGTGTGAGGACTGGACATAAGTCACTTTTTTTCAAGTCTGTTGTAACTTTGAATGGTCACTAAATGACCAGTTGTAAATTGACAACTACCTGTAATAGTGGTTGCATAATCACTGTGAACCCAAAACAGAAGAAGTTGCATCTAACTACAGTATTCCATATTGTTAGAGCACTTAAGCTGATCAAAAACACAGATTCCATGCAAATTGCCATTTTTTACTTATTTTTTACTATTATCCCATCTCCAACAGGGGAAGCTGTAAACACATTCATTAGTTGTATCCTTGAAGAGTTTACAGTTGTGTAAACATCCAATTTCAAAATCAAAACCATTCATACTTTTAGGGAGGGTATATTTAGGGGGTGGGCAACTATGATCCCTTTGCAACCTGTGGACTTCAATTCCTGAGCCTGCAGGGCTGATTCAGGTATTCTTGGAGTTGGTCTACAGGTCCTAAAGGTGCCTGAGTTGCCCATCCCTGGTATATGCCTCAAGAGACTCAATTAGAATGTATAGAACATTCGTTGCTTCCTTGTCCATAATTACATGGTGAAAAGTTTGACTCCTGCAGTGATTTTACAGGCGTACAAAATGTACATTTGCAGAGTTTTTGAGGTTTAAGTTGATAGGCAGTATCCTGAATATAATCCAGCTCAGTTGAACTGATGTCACTCTTCCTTCCTTTCTTTGATGAACCTGCATACAGATGGGAAGTTGAACAACTAGCCTTGTGGTGCGGCTGGAACAATCTTGAACTGAACACACTCAAAATTGTAGAAATGATAGTAGATTTTGGGAGAAGCCCTCCTATTCTACCACCTCTTGCAATACTAGACAACATGGTATCAACAGTAGAAACCTTCAATTTTCTAGGTTCTATAGTATCTCAAGAAAATGGACACGTAACATCAAAAATGTCATCAAAAAAGCAAAACAAGGAATGTTCTTGTGCCAACTCAGAAAGCTCAGACTGCCCAAGGAGCTGCTAATACAATTCTACAGAGGAATTATTGAGTCTGTCATCTGCACCTCTATAACTGTCTGGTTTGGCACTGCAACCAAAAAGATAGACTTCAACGGATAGTTGGAACTGCAGTAAAAACAATTGCTACCAGCCTGCCTTCCATTAAGGACCTGTATATCAGGGGTCCCCAACCTTTTGGACCTCGGGGACCACCAAGGTCATAATTTTAAATCCCACAGACCAGTGGTGGGCATGGTTTGGTGGGGGGGGTCATGTGACTGGGTGGGCGTGGCCAACTTTTTTTTCTTTTTAAAACATTTTTGACTAGTAATAAATGGCCTTCTGAAAACCAGGAACACGCCCCCCCCAGGGCAGATTGGAGCTTGGAATCCCTGAGCTTTCACCCTTTGCCAGTGACAGGACATGCATCTCACCCAAAGGGGCTTTTGCAAGAGGCAACTGGACTTTCTTGATTTTTCCTTGAAGACCTTTCGCTTCTGATCCAAGAAGCTTCTTCAATTCTTCTTGGATGAGAAGCAAAACATCTTCAAGGAAAAACCAAGAAAGTCCAGTTGCCTCTTGGAAAAGCCCTTTTCGGACAGCCCTGACCCGGAGAACGGCAAAGCGGAGGCAGTCGGACACCGAAGACTTCCCCTCGTCCCCCGCCTGTATTTGGGGGGCATTCCCTTCTGAGGGTGGAACAGCCCGCTTCGCCCCACGGCTGCCAGGACACACGCCTCCACACACACCTCCCTGCCGCCCGCCTACTCTTCCTCACTACGCAGAGCTGTCAGGGCGCGCATCGCTCCGGTGCTGCGAAGGCGGGGGGTGGCCGCCCCAACTGCACAACTGGACCCCCGCCGCCCCAATGCCACGGGGGCTGCAGCTGGGCCGGGACTGCCCCGCCCGGCCGTTCCAAGGCCTCCCGCGGCTGGCTAAGTGCTCGGCTGGCCTCCCTGGCAGGTGCGCTCCAGCAGTGGCTCTGTCCCACCCAGCGCCGTGCCCGCCGGGGCTCCTGCTTGGCACCACCGCACTGCCTGCCACGCAGGCTTTGGAAGGGGATCCGGGGTCCCCGCGCGGGTGCTTGGGGGGCGCAGGAGGCCGGACCTCGCGGACTCCCTGGCGGCTTTGCACTTTCAAAAGCCCACCGGCCGCAGGGACACCGCCCCCCCAGTTTCCTCCACCTGCGGGAAACTGATGGGGCCATCGGGCATGGCTGTCCCCCCGCCCCCTCCGCCTGCCCGAAGCAACCCCAAGGTTGTTCTGCTCCGCCGTCAGTAGTGGCCACAGTTCCTTCTGAAAAACAGGCAGGTGGCCTGCGGCCAGCAGGTTGGTGGTGCGCAGGAAAGCAGGCACGGCTTGGCTCGGCTCACTGGTGGAGTGCAGCTCATTGGCCAGCTCCAGCCACAGCCCTGCCGCCAGCACCTGCTGCCCCAAGTCCACGTGGAGAGGCGTGGGAAACTTCGTCCGGGCTGGAGAATTTGCATTGGGCCGAGCAAACACTCATCTCTCGAGGAGCCCGGCTGAAGTTTCCCCCACCGCTTCAAATGCTGGTGCCACACTACAGCTGAGAGAAGCACTTGGACGGGCTCCTCGAGAGACGAGTGTTTGCTCGGCCCCATGGAAATTTTCGAGCCTGGACAAAGTTCCCCCCTCCCCCCCTTCAAACACAAATTCTCCAGCCCGGACAAAGGCCCCCCCCCCGCTTCAAATGCAAATTCTCCAGCCCGGACAAAGCCCCCCGCTTCAAACGCAAATTCCCCAGCCCGGCCAAAGTTTCCCCCACCACTTCAAACGCTGGTGCCGCACTACAGCTGAGAAAAGCAGCCAGTTTTTGCTGTCCATTGCAGACGCTAGCTCGGCCCCTGCAAACTCATCTCTCGTGGAGCGCTCACTGAAGCGGCGTGGGAAACTTCAGCCGGGCTCCTAGAGATGGGAATTTGTAGGGGGCCGATCTAGCAGGCTCAGGCGTCTCACCAGGAGGCCTAGCAGAAGGAGAGATGTAGGCGGCTGAACCTCCCCCCCTCCGCAGCCGTTCGGCTGGGCGTGGCGAGTTCTTGGTCTTACCTTCCTGTTGCAGCTTGTGTGGCTCGCACTGCTATACTCAAGGTGAGGTTTGCGCTCGGCCTTAAGAGTGTGGGCAGGGGGATGTTGGGTGGTGCAGCCTTGTGTTCCCATGCAG
>QLTV01004389.1:1878281-1900974 GCA_003457575.1 Thermophis baileyi
AGAGGAGAATTTGTAGGGGGCCGATCTAGCAGGCTCAGGCGTCTCCCCAGGAGGCCTAGCAGAAGGAGAGATGTAGGCGGCTGAACCTTCCCCCCCCCCCCGCAGCCGTTCGGCTGGGCGCAGCAAGTTCTTGGTCTTACCTTCCTGTTGCAGCTTGCGGGGTGATGTTGGGCGGTGCACCCTTGTGTTCCCACACAGTAATTGGTCTCGGTCATATCCAGCCCGGGGGCCAAGATTTCTCCACGGACCACCAAAATTTTCTCATGAACCACCAGTGGTCCATGGACCACCAGTTGGTGACCTGTGCTATATACTACATGAGCCAGAAAGAGGACTGTGAAAATATCTACAGACTTCTCACATGCTGGACATAAACTCTTTCAACTTCTTCCCTCAAGATGACGCTATAGTGCTGTGATGGCGAACCTATGGCATGTGTGCCACTGGTGGCACTCAGAGCCCTCTCTGTGGGTACGCGAGCCGTCGCCCCAGCTCAGCTCCACAGAGCATGCATGCTCGCCTCCCACCAGCCAGCTGATTTTTGGGTCTCTGCCGTGCATGCGCGGGGGCGGGGCACATGCACAGGGGTTGCGTGTGTATGCACAGGGGTGGGGTGCACGTGGGGTGGTCGCATGCGCATGTGTGGGGGTGTTGGGTGCACTGGGGGGGTCCGTCCATGCATTGCATTATGGGTACGCACGCGCGCTTTCGGCACACAGCAATGAAAAGATTAGCCATCACTGCTGTAGGGCATTGCATGCCAAAACAACTAGACAAGGACATTTTCCCCCCATGCAATTACTCTGCTAAATAACTAATTCCCACAACACCTAGTAGGGCTGTATTACTATTACCCTTCTCATCTTTCCTGTTACCTACTGTGTTTCCCCAAAAATAAGACCCAGCCTTATATATTGCTGGGCTCCAAAATAAGCATAGGACTTATTTTCAGGGAAACACAATTTCAGGGTGATCAGCCTGGCTGGGCACCCCACCTCCGGCGTGCGCACAAAAGGTGGCAAGTGTGTGGGGACCGACGATATCTGGCAGCAGTTGCAGCCTGCCGATCCCTTGATCTGCGCACTTTGTGGCTGCACAGTTCGCGCAGCGCAGATGAGTTGACTCCCTGTTTAAGCAGCAGACAGAGGCAGAGGCACAGGGGGAGGAGGCAGGTGATCCGGACGTGCCACTCGGGCTGCGGGAAAGCCAAGAGTCGGGCCAGAGCAGGCAGCTGGCCATGGGAGAGTAGTCTTTGCACAGCGGGACCGGCAGCAGACCCAGGCAGAGGCGCGGGATGTAAGGCAGGCGATCCCGATACGCCTCGTGGGCCGCAGGCAAGCCAAGAGAGACACGAAAATGAGCCTCCCACAGCCACCCGCTGATCCAGCCCACTGATTCGGCTTTCCTGCAGATCGTGCGGCACGTCCAGATCGCGTGCCTCCCCCCCCCCGCCTCTGCCTGCTGCTTGGACAGGTAATTATTCTATCCTATTCCTAATCCAACTGGAGTCCCTCCCCCTTTTCTTTGGACAAATCAACCCTTGGAGCCAGACTTATTATTCTCTTTCAGCTCAGCTTTCCCAGATTTAAATTAAGAAAGGTGTCAGGGTTCCAAGTAATAAATCCATTGCAAGCAAGAACTCCAAGGAAGGTGAATTCCTCAAAGTATAGTTTATTGGAAATATCATATTGGCACATATCTGGTGAAAATCAACTCTGAGGGGCCTCTTGGTTTTCCCCTAATTAAAAGTAGAAGTTTTTCCCTCAACCCCAAACAATCAGTCACATGGCCCAATCACTGTAGCATCCGCTTTGTCTGGTGACATCACTCCTTCCTCCGGCCAGGTATGAGAATGTCCTTGGTTCCCAAGAGAAAGTATTTTATTTTGA
Source organism: Thermophis baileyi (assembly GCA_003457575.1). Classification (NCBI taxonomy): domain Eukaryota; kingdom Metazoa; phylum Chordata; class Lepidosauria; order Squamata; family Dipsadidae; genus Thermophis; species Thermophis baileyi. The sequence goes on from QLTV01004389.1 coordinate 1,880,171, forward strand.
CTACACAACCCCAGCTATCTCTAATCCCCCCCTCCCTATCCCTCGCTCCAGTGTGGCAACACTGACGCTCCAAGATGGCTTCACGCAGGTCAACTTCAGGGTTGACAAAAGGCAGAAAGATTCAAGACCACTTCTGGGGCATTTATGTTGTCTAAAAGATCCTCTGTGGAGGATCTCTGTGGATGACAATTTCCGAGAGGATGATTTATGTTGATTCCTCAATGTGCTTGAATAGGGATAGAGGTAATAACATATCTTAACCAGTGCCACCCAATCCCATAGTACAATAAAGCAGATGGCTTCAGATGGAAGAAGACTGGGGATTGGAAGAAGACAAGAACTGATACTCAAGGCTTCCAGCAAGATTTTCTAAAGCTTTGGTTCTAGAATATGAGGCTTGTATCACAGATACAACTTGGTGCTTTGCTTGGGTGCCAAAATATTTGGATAGTTTTTTCTCCTTGTAGTATAAGAGTGCAGGGTCAATCTTCTGAGCAGGAGAGAGAATCTTGAATATGTTGCTTGATGAGTTTAACTCTGTAGACTCTATAGACAGCAACATAAAGAGCAGCCACTAAAACTATAATTAATGGCGATAGACTCAGAGGTTTAAGAGCAATGTAGTTATACCGAGAGTCTTTGTTTGGCAACCACACACAGGTAGGCCGCTCTAGGAAGGGAATTCTTTACTGCTTTTTCTACCACTCTTGATGCTGTTCTAGATGGTCTCTAAAATGACCTTTCCATCATCCCCGGATAGGGGGGGAAAGGCACAATAGGCAGGGCCTTGGATAGCTCCAAGTAGAGAGCAGCTATGCAGAGGGAGCAAATCCTATCACCACACTTTTGAACCATCTCCTTAACTGGAGGAAAGGATGTGAAACATGCGCAGGATATGTCCCTATGAAGTAAGCTGGTTCAGTCGCTCAGCTTGAATGATAGCTTAGTGAAAACTATGACCCTCTGACCATCTATGTTAATATTAGCTTCCATTGATGCTTCTAATGCAGGGACAGATCACATCTGGGCATTTATCCACACTAAAATGCCAATTGCAGCTTCTAAAATAAAAATGAAATTAATTTTTTTAAAAATGTGTTATTGTTAAAAAGGCTGATACCTTTTGAGTTTGCCAACTCTCATCAGATTTCAGTGGTCTCATGTGACCTCACAAGTTTTCAGCTTCCTGCATGATTATGGCCTTTATTTTTTTCATTAATTTATAGATATTTCAATTATAATTTAATGGTGTAAGTTTGTGATTTTCGGAGGAGGCAGATTTGGACTAGGAAGTGAAAAGGTCCAATATAGGCATCTTAATTTGGTCTGGGAAACTAGGTTGGCTGAAAAATATTTATTTCTCAAGTATCCTTCGTCCCCTGGAAGATGAATTTAGAAAACAATTTTTGGAGAAGGAGGATCAGAAACCATAAGGAAACTTTTATCATCTTCCTGATGCTTCCATGCCACACAAATTCAGAGGATTTTTAAATATTGAGGTACAATTAAAACCAGATGCTTTTCTTCAGGTTGAGTGGACAGGCAGGGAGAAAGAAGTCAGGGAACTTTGTTTTTTATATATGACAGTTGCAGGGAGATTAGAAAATGCTCAAAAGTGGGAAGGTTTAACATAACCCACAATTGAGGAATGGTTGGTGAAAAGGATAGAACTTGCAGACAAGGCTAAATTGACTTCTTGAATAGAATAGAATAGAATAGAATAGAATAGAATAGAATAGAATAGAATAGAATAGAATAGAATAGAATAGAATAGAATAGAATAGAATAGAATAGAATAGAATAGAATAGAATTCTTTATTGGCCAAGTGTGATTGGACACACAAGGAATTTGTCTTTGGTGCATATGCTCTCAGTGTACATAAAAGAAAAGATAAGTTCGTCAAGTTCGTCAAGAATTAGAGAAAAGACTGGACTGACTGGAAACCCCTTAGAGACTTTTTGCATGAAACAGAAAAAAATGTATTTGTAACTAGAGTTTTTGATTAGAAAAAAATTAGATAATAGAAAAATGACCATTTTTGTAATCAGATAATTTTGCAATTATATTTGTATTCGATGCTAAGGACGTAGGAAGCTTTTGTTTTCTATTTTCGTCTTTTTTTTCTGCACTTTTGCCTTTATCTTTTTCTCTCTTTGTTTTCTTTACTCTGTAGTACTTAGTACTACAGAGTACTTCTGATATTCAGTTGCTTTTTCCAATAGAATAACATGTCCTTTATATAAATTAAATATTGATATTTTTATATAGCCAAATTGTCCATCAATACATTATCTCTCTCGTTGTTTTTTCAAAATTTTCTTTTTCTTTACACCTTATAAAATAACCATTTCCCTGCTTTATTCACAAATTGAAAATGTCTGTTTTTTGCATAATTCAATTTTATTTCCAGTTCTCTTATGGTTAACGTGGATAAGTGTTGCTATAAATCTTAATTTCTTGACAGATTTATGTTCCCTAGGAAATTCTTTAACTCATATTTTTATTTCATCCAAAATATTTTGGGTTTCCTTTCACCTTTTCTTAAATTCAGAATTATATTGTGTCAGGCAGGGGTGGGTTCTGGCTTACCTCGCTGCCGGTTCGCTTCCTCCTGCGCCATGCAGGCGTGCACGCCTTGCGCGTGCCTGCACAGTGCTAAAAACCCAGCTTCTGTACGTGTGCAGAAGCAAAAAACAAGATGGTGGCACCTATGGCACCACCGAGAGAGCTGGTTTGGGGGCGTGTCCAGCCGGCCATCGCTCACGGTTCGGCGAGCAGGAGGGAATTCCCGCTACCGGTTCTAAAGAACCGGTCTGAACTGGCAGGAACCCACCTCTGGTGTCAGGTAACTGGACCTGCCACCCTCACAGCTGATTATCATCCCATTGATTGAAACATGACCTTGTTGATGATCCTCACTCAGCAAAGGACCTTGGAGTACTCATCTCTAAGGATCTAAGTGCCAGAGCCCACTGCAACAGCATTGCCAAGAAGGCATTAAGAGTGGTAAACCTAATCTTGCGTAGCTTCTTCTCCGGAAATATTGTACTTTTAACCAGAGCATACAAAACATTTGCTAGACCAATTCTCGAATACAGCTCATCTGTCTGGAACCCACACTACATATCAGACATTAACACAATTGAGAATGTCCAGAGATATTTCACTAGAAGAGTATTACATTCTTCTGTTCACAACAGAATACCTTATGCAACCAGACTTGAAATGGTGAACTAGATTGCAAAAAATTCGACTTCAGCAACAGAGTGGTCAATGCCTGGAATACATTACCCGACTCTGTAGTTTCTTCCCCAAACCCCCACAACTTTAACCTTAGACTGTCCACCGTCGACCTCACCCCATTCCTAAGAGGTCTGTAAGGGGCGTGCATAAGCGCACCAGCGTGCCTACCGTCCCTGTCCTAATGTACCCATATACTCGTTAAATTTCTTGTACTCATAACCATGCTTGTACTTATATATTCACAAACATGTTTATACTCTGTTTATACTTTGTTTGTAATCATATATACGCTTGACAAATAAATAAATAAAATAAAATAAATAAATTTCCCCTTGAAATGAACTGCTAGGAATTGAACTAAAGACTGAAAAGCCAATCACAATATAGGGAAATTATCTTGGGATCTAGAAGAGATAACTGCAAGCTGCTTTTTAAAAAGATGAAATCGGGGAATAGCATAGCTCATGGAGGGGGGGGAGGTCACAAGCCGTCACCCCTTCCAAAACACTATTATAGCATTGAAGCGACCTGCTCTCCACACCCCTATAGACGTTCGTAGAACAGGCCAATACAAAATACCAACACGAGGATCAGGACTCTAGAGGGCGCTCCCGTGTAACATGCACACCAAAAGAAGGGGGGACTCTCCAATAGAGCAGAAATGTATAGTAGGGAGGAGTCGACCAAAAAGCAAATATTCAGTTTAAGTAAGTGCAAAAGGAAACATAATAGATTTACCCATCCTAACTTTGCCAATACACGGAGAGGATTTGCCTTTGGCATCTGCTTATTGGCTAAACGATACGGTCCAGATGTTTCAGCGGCCTCTGAGGTTTCCAGGGAGAGTTTCGCAAGGAGCGCAATCAGAGGCTGGGATTCAGTCCCTCCAGCCTCCCCTTCACGCTGTTGCGGCTTTGCCTGTTCAAGCACTAAAAAGAGCAACCCGAAAGCTACAGAGAGCGCCGGTGGAGGGAAGACAGAGCTAAAGAATCCTCCGCTGGACAAGGGCTACCTAAAGAGCTCCGGGGGCGGGGGGGGGATGGAGGCTGTGATCGCATGCGCGTCCTCTTCTTTTTATTTCTGGCGACTCTTGCAAAGATTGGGGAAGTCTCTCCGAGGCGTTGAAAACGAGTCCCTCCAAGCGTGGGACTTGCGTACTTTGAGAGAGAGTTGCGAAAGAGATGTCGAGAGATGATTTGATTTCAGTGATTCGTTTTAGCCTGGGAATAACAGGACATTATAATCTTGGAGAGTTTTCCTCTCCTCTCTGAACAAGCAGAAGGTTCCTGGCCCCAAACTGCAACAGTTAAAGGGGCAAGAAAGAAGGTTTTTTTCTGGAGTCCTTGATTAAGGTATGAGTAAATCCCTCCTTTTAGTAGTCGGGGGAACCCCGCCCTCCACTTGTTCCTGTTATGTTTTAGTTTTTCCTGAGGCTTCCGTGTACTTCGTCTTGAGAGGTTGTCGTGAGTAGTTTCTGGTTACTTTAAAAAAATAATATGAAATTAATATGTGGACCATCCCGTGCCTGCCGGTTCTCCCCTGCAGCCATCCACCCGCGGTCTTCTCAGCCACGCAGCCACCGCAGGTCTTCTAGATGGGAGGATTTTAGGGGAGAATTAGCCGACAGGAAAGAGTTTGCAGTCAATCTTTCCGTGGTGGAAGTGCCTAATACGCGCAAAGGCGCCGTGTAAACTTACAAAAATTCAGTATTTCAGGTTCACCGTTCAAAGGAGAGTGAATGGGTCGATTTTCGCTTAACTTTGACTTCCCATTAATACAGCTCAAGAAGGAAGTAGCTTCCTCTTAAGGCCCATACAAATCCTAACTGGTGGGATTAATTCGGGCCATTGGGTCAGAGTTTTAAAAATCCGGAGCGTTATTAGATGTCGAAGGCAGTTGGGATTTTACTGAATCGCTTCACTGCTTTCTGGGATTTTCCGGAGTTTTATCAGAAAACTCAGGCTGGTGGTCCAGTTGTGTTCTGAGAAGAAACCTCACCACATCAATGAAGCAAAGGTTACAGATCCCTGCTCTTCTGTCCTTCACAGTTACTTGTTCTGTCCCAATCAGTAAGACCTTCCTGGAAGATGGCAATCAACATGATCATCCATGCTTGATGCCTTTAGATCAGTGGTTCTCAACCTTCCTAATGCCGCAACCCCCGCCCCGCCGCCACGACCCCCGCCCTGCCCCCACCCCGCGCGTGCGCGTTGCCAGGCGAGAAGCGATGAGGTGACAAAGGGGGCGTGGCACCAAGATGGCAGGCTAGCACGCGCTTAGGCGACCCCTGTGAAAGGGTTGTTCAACCCCCAAAGGGGTCGCGACCCACAGGTTGAGAACCGCTGCTTTAGATCCATCTGCCAGTAACAGGACAGGAGTGCAAGTACAATAAAATCTTGCCCAAATGAGAAATGCCATTTAGCTGGGTGGATCTGAGGTGGAGCTAAGGTTAGAAAGAGACCTTTTGCATTGAAAAATGTTATGTTCTCTGTGTTCTGATTAACTTTTTCTCAACTGATGTCTATGGAGATTCTCAATCCTCCAGGTTCATGGTTGTCCCAAAGATGCTTTTGAAAAGGCAACTGGACTTCCTTGGTTTTTTCCTTGAAAACATTTCGCTTCTCAAGCAAGAAGCTTCTTTGGTTCTGGCTGAATGGTGGGAAAAAGAAGGATTTCTATCCCTGAGAAAGTTGCATGTTTTTACTACCTGTTCCCTGAACCCTTCTGGCAATCTTCTTCACTTTTACTGCAGGCAAATATTATCTCATAAAGTGAGATTAAGGAGAAGAACCAGAATTTACCTCCTCCATGTTAAGACATTAACTTTTCCTCACTTGTTTGTTTGCAGGTAATTTAACTGTGGCAACACTTCCAGCAAGAATGGCCAGTGGAACCACAGTTGTCATCCCCTCTAATGGAGCAAACATAATCCAAATGGCCCCTGTTGCTCTTCAAGCATCTGGAGCAATTCCATATCCTATGTATGGAGCTCAGCAACTTGGGATTTCCACCAATGCTCCTCAACAAGTCCCACAAAAGGGTCCTTTGGAGAGATTCCTCAAGGCTGAGACCAAAGTGCTTGGGGTACGCATGCGTTGCTATGTGCCTGTTTGAATCCATTAAGGTTTTAGAGCTATGTAGAGACCTGAGAGCCCCATGTTGAAGTCCTGGAACTTGGCTTGGCCGTTGTCTGGTTCTGGAATCTACTCCAGAAACTTCTGTTCTTCCTGGTAGTTTCATTTGTGTTTCTGGAAAATGTTCTGACTCAGATATGCATTCTTTTGCTTTGCTCTTTAACTGAGAAAGAGCTTAGCCATTGTTCCATCCAGGTCTCTTTTTCTCCCTTCCCTCTGAGAAGTGCAGTTGTTGGGCATTTCTCCAGAAGAACCTGGTCATGGATTGGCTCCAGCCCAAGCCGGTTGATGTCACTTTGTGCTTATGACAGTGATCAACTTCCTCCTGCAGAGGAGTCTGTAGTGAGAAGTGTCATTTTTCTCTTGAAGGCCCATCATGATATTCTTACAGACCTTCTTCCTGACAAAAGCAGTCCCACTGAGGGTCAAACTGGATCATAATCTGGAGTAAATGTCCGGTACATAGTGACAACGGTGTCTCAAACTGCCCCTTCTCCCCATTTAGATTTTTCACCATAGTCAACCAGGCCTTGGGTCACCCCCTGCACTGCAAGCTAAGAAGCCCCAATCCCTTTGAAGGACCTTTCAAAGATGGATAGAAAGTGATGCTTTTCCTGGGGTGCTAACAAATAAGAATGTTTCTCTTGCTCAGATTAAGATAACCAATTTGTCTTATTTTTTGTGTTTTCCTTCCTTAGGCCATCCAGATCATGATTGGGCTGATCCACATTGGCTTTGGAGCTGTCTCACTTTGTCTCTTTCCTTCTTACTATCTTAACTTGTCTGCAATTGGAGGTTACCCCTTTTGGGGAGGGATATTTGTAAGTATGTGCACATTTTTGTTGAGTCATGCACCATGGTAGTAATGGCTAAGGGATACCTATAAAAGTCCTGTTTGCATTGGAGCCTATCTGGCTTCTCATGGGTGTCAGATTTTTCTGATATTTTTTCTGTTGATATTTCCAGTGGACTAAAATAAATCTTTTTCTGTTTCTTTTACCATAGTTTATTTCTTCTGGATCACTTTGTGTAGCAGCTGCGAACCGTCCAAATCGTGCTTTGGTGAGAAACCTGTGTGGCATTTGAATTTCTTTTATGCTGTTTCTTTGTAAGCACCCAGGACCTTTTATTGGAGTGGTGCAGTGGAGCTCTCGCCTCACAATCAGAAGGCTGTGAGTTCGATCCTAGGTAGAGGCAGATATTTTTCTCTCTAGGCAAACTTAGAATATATCTGCTGAACAAAACTCTGCATTGGCGACAGGAAGGGCATCTGGCCATTAAAACACTCTGCTAGCTCCATTCAGTTGCCCAGACTCCACCCCGCAAGGGATTATTGGGTTGTTAAATGATGATGATGACTCAGGACCTTTCATTGTGTCAATTCTCTTCAGACACTTCTCAGTCTTAAACCAACATTTAGGAAAGAAAAGCAAACTCAAAAGCCCCTCCTCCTTTCTTCTTTGATCAACCTTTTCTTCCAATGCTTGCTTCCATTGAAAGTTCTATGTCAACAGTAGACAATGTTCAACCATCCAGAATTTGAGCCTCCCCTGGTCCCCATTTTGCGATGGGCTTTTCGCCAAGTTCCCTTCCTGATGTGCAACCTGCAACACTTCAGGTCCTATCAGTACCATGACGAAAATGAGAGAAGCCTGAAGAGAGTCAGTGACCATCATGTGGATGCTTGTTCTGCCAGAGCTTCCTTAGTTGCTACTAGTAATAGTAATTACTAGTATATAAATAATAGTAATGGTGCTAGTCCTGAGGAAAGAGGTGTCTTCTTGAGTTCTCTAGTCTTGAAGCAGACCTTCAACATGCCTCCTCCTTCTCCTCCTCCTTTTCCTCCTCCTCCTCCTTCTTCATCTTGATAGAGGTTCAGAAATGTTCATACATGAAAGCAACATTAGAAAGAAGCCAGTGTATTAGGAGTAAAAATTTGGAACAAATAGGGGAATCCCCCTGGGAATCAAAGGGAGGAGAGAGCTGATGGTAGCCCTCCTGCAAAGAGCTTGCTTCCCCCACCCACCCCCCCGCCTTGATTTAAAGTGTGTTCATGGCAACATAGAAATGTTTTTGTCTTGTAAAGGAACACAGTGTGGATTCCAGAGAAGAAAAATGACCATCTTGATAGAAAAATACTACATTCCTGACGGGATAACTAAAAACAGCAATTTTTAAATGTTCAGAATTCTCACTATTGGCTCCAAGGGTTTCTCCATTCCCATCTCTCTAGTTGCCTCTCTGTAGTGTTGTATAGCTAAAAGAGCATTTAATATTAACATTTAATCCTTAGAGTGCATTGTGTCCTAGAATAAACAGTGTGTGATTTCTGTAACTGAAATGTTAAGGGTGAATAATCCTTACCAATTTTCCTGTCACTGTTAACCACCTAGCCTTCAATGGAGGCTGATATCCAGAAACAGAAAGAAGGAATTTGACAGTGGAAAGTCTTCAAATGAATTGTGGCATTTGCCTTTCCACTGTTGAAAACTCTGTTGTTGCTGCTGTTTGACACCTATGATTTTAGTGGATGTTGTCTGGTTTCACCACCACTGTGGTTATGTGTCATTAAACACACATAGATTGAATTCTGTCACTGTTTTTATCATATTTGGGGCTAATTAGTTTTAAGGTTTGTATTTAATAAGAGTTATGCTGACACTGTAATTGTAATTTCTCTCCTCCTGGTGTATTGCTGTTTCAGGTGAAATCCAGTGTAGGAATGAACATCACAAGTGCTGTAATGGCATTAACTGGTATCATGCTCTATATATGCGAGATGATCATCAGCACTACTCCACTATATAACACTATAGTTATAATCGTAAGTAAACCAATCTCCTTAAATTTTAGCTTCACGTGCAGAATCCAGAAGGAGATTATGTATGCAGTTGGGATATCCCAAACCCTTTGACTTTTTTTTGAAATCTTTCCTTGAATACGTCTCAGTCCCAAAGACATGTGTTCTATTTCATTTGACTTTTTAAAATATATATATATTTGTTAAATAAGGGCAAGCAATTTTCTGGTCATTGAGGTAAAAAGTGTGTAGGGCTTCTTTCTTCTCCAGTTTTTGTTTTTTCTTATTGTTTTTTTGGTGGGGAGGGGGATAGATTTTTTTAAAAAAAAATGGTAAATATGTTTTAGACATACCTTTTAACTATGTACAGTGTAAAAAATTGGTTGTTTTACAGTAGGGCTTGGGTGCTAACGCAAAACAAAAGAGTGCGTAAGAATTCTATATAGCATAGAATACAGCTGTACATGTTGAAATCTATTCATTTCCTGCCATCCCCACATCCTCATCCCTTCTTTGCATTTGACATCCAGTTTTAGAAAACAGAAATTTAGGTAAGTTCTGAAGTGTGGACAGTTTAGAACCACACCAATACCTGGGATCAATGGCTTGAATTTTTAGTATTTTGTAAAGTGCTGTCCTTTGCTTTCTTCTAAGAGTTAAATCATAATAGTATCACATCCAGGGCTTTTCTCCTTTCCAGCCTGACAGATGATTGGAAAGAAGTTGGGTAAAGAAAATAGATCTAGATGCATCCTTATTGAGGAGGGGAAACAATATATCTTAGACTGGCTGAATCTAAATCACATTGCTGCCCTTAACCATACTCTGTTGATGCCAATTTTCCCATGAGATTACCTTTACCTTATCTCCAGACCATAAGTAAGATTTACACCTGATGTGAGTAAGTCATCATTAGCTGTACTGTTATAAAACTAGTATTTTCCTCTCTTATTCTGAGCCCATCCAACAACAGCCTCAAGGTGTATAAAATCTATTTCCTTTCACCCATTATCATGGAGATAAAGTCAGGTGACCAAGAATGGATATGTTAGGAGAGTGGGGAGGCCTGTCCCTTTTCCTCTTTGGACTAGCCAGCCTCTATCTTAACCATTTATTTCGCCTTCTCCCTTAGTACTTTGTTTCTTGAAGGTTTCCTATCCATTCCCTCTCTCCTCCATCATCCAAAAGGTGCTTTTTCAAGTGGCAACTGGATTTTTGTTTTTCTGTGAAGACGTTTTGCTTCTCATCCAAGAAGCTTCTTCAGCTCTGACTAGATGGTGGCCTCAACAACTCTCTAAAAGGATGCAAATGACCAGCTGTCTGCAAGGAATATAAATCCTTCCATTCCCCACCATCCAGTCAGAGCTGAAGAAGCTTCTTGGATGTGAAGTGAAATATGTCCATAGGAAAACAAGAAAGTCCAGTTGCCTCTTGAAAATGCACCTTTGGGACAACCATGACCTGGATGGCTGAGAATCTCACTCTTACTTCTCTCCAAGCAACAGGAAAACAGACCCTCTATATTTCCTTTTGGGAAATGGAGGGCAAGCCATTTACTTCTATTTACTTTGACAGTGAGATAGGCAGTATCTACATTTGATAAATAAGCAAAATAAATCTCTTTACAATATTGTTTACAATATTGTTTAATCTCTCTGCCCCTCCCTAGCAGAGGAGATGGCTTCTGCTAGTCTCTTTCAGGTCTTCTGCCTTGCAGGATACATCTAATTGTGGCATGAGTTGTTTTCCTCTTCAGAAGATTAGTAGTGCTTGTGCTATCAGTACCCAATGTCTTTTCATATGTATCTTTATTTTACCTTAAATTTAACTTGAGAGATGCCCAAATTAAGGGTGGAAGGAAGGCACAGCAGACACCCCATTTCTGTTGTAGTACCCTGAGTGATGGATGTTTTCCTTATTGACTGTTGATATGCTGAAAATGGATGGCAGCAAAGTCAGAGGAGAAAACCAGTCTGTAACAGGTGGGATTTTTAAAAGCCAGGGAAGGGCAATAGCATTCAAGAGCAAATCAGAACAGGTGCAACAAAGGGCAGGAAAGGGACTGGCAATAGGGACCAATATTTGATGCCTTCATTATTTATGGTGTTGATTCAAGGATAAGTTACACACATACCGGTAGTACTTTGACTCAGTTTATTAGATTCAGGAGATTCCACACATTGAAACAGGGCTCTTCCAAAGCAACAGCTGCAAATCAGAATCTACCTGAATGATTGTAAGTGGTTCTGGGGGACAGGAACAGAGATGGCACATTTTTCAAAATAAGGAAAATCTGCAGGTGCAGAATGAATTAGTTTGTTTTCACTGCTGTGGGTTCTGTCCCTTGTGACTCTTGGGGTAATTCAGGAGAACATACATCCAAAATGTTCTAATGTGTTTCATTCATCATAACCTGAACACCTTGTTGTGGGAAACATGTCCCTTTAAATAAGGAAGCAGAGAGATTGGAGGTAAGAAAAAGAAAGCATCTTTCACTGACATGCAAAGCTAGAGGGATCACTGGAAGCAGCTGGGGATCCCTTTTAATGGTGAAGCACAAAGTAAAATGAAATACATACCACTACATTAAGTTCTCAGCAAATTACAACTACCTTTCCACATGTCTACAGGATGCTGTACAGAAAATCAGTTATGGCTTCTCCAGTGTGTTGCTCTTGTTCAGCCTGCTGGAATTTTGCATTGCTGTTTCCCTGGCTCATTTTGCGTGCCAGGCAACTTGCTGTAGTGATGGCCAGGTAACTATTTGATACTTCGATAATAGCTTTAGCAGTTGTTAATTGTTAAAGAATGTAAAGAAGATTGTCCATTTTTTTTCCTTTATATCTGCATTCCACCTAACCTGACCTTTTGCTTGTTTCTTTGCTATTACCCTGAACAATAGGTGAGACTGGCTACTGGGGTACCTAATAAGCTTTATAACTAGCAGCTTGAATTTTGATCCAACACCCTGTGATTTACTTGCTTCTGCATATGAATAATTAGATGACGTGAATTTTTCCCAGCTTCTGTTTTGCTGGAGAGTGAATGTCATGAATACAACACAGTTTGTGTGGTCTCTTTATAATTCAGTGATGCAGAATTTGATGTCTCCATTTTAGAGGGCTCAGTTCTAAATATAGTTACTTTAGTAGTATGACTACATTACTGTATTTTTGGGAGTATAAGACGCACCTCCCCCCCCCAAAAGATGGTGAAAATGTTGGTGCATCTTATATACCGAATACAGCCATTTTTGGCCTCCCAAAGCCCCGCCCCCGCATCCCATTTTTGCGAAAAATAGGCCCGTTTTTCACAAAAACGGAGTGCACAGAGGGTTTGGGAGGCCTGCAGAGTGCTTCTGGGGGCTGGGGGAAGGCAAAAATGCCCCCATTTTTGCGAAAAACGGGCNTTGTTGTGAAAAACGGGCAAAAAACCGCCCGTTTTTCACAAAAACAGGGTGCGCAGAGGGTTTGGGAGATCTGCAGAGTGCTCCTGGGGGCTGGGGGAAGGCAAAAACTTTTTTTTTTTTATTTACCTTTTCAAAATCTTGGTGCGTCTTATACACCAGTGCGCCTTATAGTCCGAAAAATACGGTAATTTAAAGTATTTGTCACTTGCTCACATTTTCTCACAATGCTATCATGTTTTTAAAAATAACATTATTTTTAAATCTCAGACAAACAACTGAATACATGACTACCATATGCTACCTAAGATGTCCAAATATAGATGTAGTAATAAAGGGGTTCCGTCAGCACTACAAAGACCTTTGAAAAAAATCAGTTGGAAACAATTGAATAACCAACCACGTACCAACATTCTGCATTGGCAAGTTGTATGGTGGATGAGAAAGCCATGTCTGTCCCCTGTTCTGCAGAAACGACAATTGGCTTCCTTTTGTACCAATAACAAACATACTTTCAACCTTTCTGAAATGCTTTAGATTAATTTGAGAGGGAGAAAATGGGACAGAACAAAGACTGAAGGGGATAAATATGATTGGATCTGACAAAACAGAAGAACTCTAAAAATATTGTAAGCAGCTACGGTAAATCAGCATACAGAGAGAGATACCTGTCTTGGGGTCCTTGGTGCTCTCTAGCTTGGTTGGTTTCTTGCAGATTTTTCATTACTCAAATTAGGTAACATCATCAGTGCAGGTTTATTATTTGGGCAATAAAACATCTGAAAAAAAACAACCAAGCTCAGAGAGAATCAAGGTCCCCTTATTTCAAACCTTAGCTACATATATTCTCCTTTATCGGCACTTATGTCCGTTCACAACAACTGCCAGTTGAAGCCATTTCAGAAACCCAAATAATAACCTCCCCTGGAGGGAAATGCATCTTCTTTGGGCCTTTAAACTGTTAAAATAAGTTAATAATCTGATAGCTTTTGTGAATAAATCACAAGGATATTGCTTGTTTGTTTATTTATTTATCTATCCAGCTCCTCAATTAAGCTGGATCTTAGGAGTAACCATACAGAAACATAAAATATAAGCAATATAAAACTCCAATAAAAACTAAAGCACAAAATAAAATCAGTCCCCAAAGGTCCTCAGGAGAAGCCAGTTCACTTCTCTTATCATTTACCACTTTCCAGAGGACCATCCCAATTGGTACCATCTTTATTTCAGAAGGTCATCTATTCCATACAGAGAACACTTGCAGGGGCGGGGTGGGGGGGTGGTTGTCTTCCTGTCACACTTGTTGATAGGTAGATGGGAGATCCTGAGCAGACATTCTCTGAATGTGTAGATAAGGCTGGCAGTTTTGATCAGGAAAAGTTACTTAAATGCCCAGTCCCTAAATCATTTGCATATTAATTTATGGTTTTAAAGAATTCTCTATCAGGACTGTGAGCTATGAAGGATTTCAGCCTGTTGGTGAGACTGCCAGCATCACAGTTAAAACACACACAACTGGAGAATCTATTCCTCTTACCTAGAGTAAGTGATGCTTTCCTGAGTATTTTTGTATTCTGTTACAGCCAACCAATCTTTTTGTGCCTTACCAAGTCATGGAAGATGAAGCAGTCACAACTGAACGAAATCATCCTCCTCCTCCTCCATCAATTTACAATAACATAGTTACCACATCTCAGTAAAACAAGAAGGAAATGTGAGAAGTGTTGCAACAGAGGTTTCAGGAAAAGCAATGCATTTCATATTACTTTAGTTTGTCCTCCGGCTTCCTAGTTTATTTTTCAATTGCAGCCTTTAAACACCAAACTAAGCGATGGTAAATCTTCTATTTTACTTAATAGCTATAACGCTTCCCAAGAAGGAAGAATTTGTTCTGCAAATATCAGCATATTCATGAGGAAGTGTACTCCCTACAGTGGATGATGGAGGCTATTTATTACTCTCTTGTTTATACTCTGGATGACGTTTGTTTTTTATGATAAATATAGAATTAAGTAGGAGATCTGATGCTACAAAAAAGAAAAAACAGCTACTAAAATTAAAACAAAATTATTAATAAAACATGTCATTGACACAATACAGATAGTTCTCGACTTACGACTGCAATTTGGACCAGAACATCCATTGCTAAGTGAGGCAGTTAAGTGAGTTGTGTCCAATTTATGACCTTTTTTGCCACTGTTGTTAAGTGAATTATTCTGGTTGTTAAGTAACTCACATGATCATTAAGTGAATCTGGTTTCCCACACTGACTTTTTAAAAGCCAGCTGGGAAGGTCAGAAATAGTAATCACCCACCCTGGCATGATGTCATACATACATGCTGGTTGCCAAGCATCTTGAGTTTTGATCCCATGACCATGGGGAGCCTGCTATGTGTGAGGACTGGTCATGGGTCCATGCATGCAAATTGCAAATTCCATGCAAATTGCCATTTTTTGTTCTTTTGACTATCATCTCCAACAGGGGAAGCTGTAAACACATTCATTAGCTGGCCTTGAAGAGTTTACCATTGTGTAAACATGCAATTCCAAAATCAAAGCCATTCATACTTTTAGGGAGGGTATATGTGGTGGTGGTGGGTGTTATATGACCTCTTTACAATCTGTGGACTTCAATTCCTGAGCCAGCATGGCTGATTTAGGTATTCTGGGAGTTGAAGTTCATAAAGGTTCCAGAGTTGCCCATCCCTGGTGTATGCTTAAAGAGACTAAATTGAAATGTATAGAAAATTTGTTGCTTGTCCTTAATTACAGGGTGAAAAACTTGATTCCTGCAGTGATCTTTGCAGATGTACAAAATGTACATTTGCACAGTTTTTTTAGGTTTAAGTTGATAGGCAGTATCCTGAATATAATCTAGCTCAGTTGAACTGATGTCACTCTTTACTTCGTTTCTTCAACGAATCTCCATACAGATGGGAAGTTGATCAACTAGCCTTGTGGTGCAGCCAGAACAATCTTGAACTGAATACACTCAAAACTAGAAATGATAGTAGATTTTAGGAGAAACCCTGCTATTCTACCATCTCCTACAATATTAAACAATATTAAACAGTATTAACCATAGAGACTTTCAAGTTTCTAGGTTCTACAATACCTCAAGACTTAAAATGGGCACCTAACATCAAAAACGTCATCAAAAAAGCACAACAAAGAATGTTCTTCCTGTGCCAACTCAGAAAGCTCAGACTGCCCATGGAGATGCTGATAGAGTTCTACAGAGGAGTCTGTCATTTGCACCTCTATAACTGTCTGGTTTGGCACTGCAACCAAACAAGACAAACACAGACTTCAATGGATAGTTAGAACTGCAGAAAAATTGCTACCAACCTGCCTTCCATTGAGGACCTGTATATGCACGAGCGAGAAAGGACTGTGAAAATATCTGCAGAACCCTCACATGTTGGACATAAATTGTTTCAATTTCTTCCCTCAAGACAACACTAGGGCATTGCATGCCAAAACAAGCTACCTAGTAGAGTTGTATTACTATTATCCTTATCTTTCCTATTACCTATTTTTTTTATCTTTTATGACTATAACTTTGTTGTAACTTACTATTTTTATTGTTTTATTAAGTATCCTAGTATGATATATGTTGATTGCTTATTTAGTATCCTATGACTATCACTGAGTGTTGTACGATTTATGATGAATGTATTTTATTATTATGGTCATGGTTTATCACTTCTTGCTTGTATGTACACTGAGAGCTTATGCACTGGAGACAAATTCCTTGTGTGTCGAATCACACTTGGCCAATAAAAAATTCTATTCTGTTCTGTTCTGTTCTATTCTATTACTCTATTCTATTCTATTCTATTCTATTCTATTCTATTCTATTCTATTCTATTCTATTCTATTCTATTCTATTCTATTCTATTCCTAATCCAATTGGAGTCCCGCCCCTTTTCTTTGGACAAATCAACCCTTGGAGCCAGACTTATTATTCTCTTTCAGCTCAGATTTCCCAGATTTAAATTAAGAAAGGCAGAAAGATTTAAGATGACTTCTGAGGGCATTTATGTTGTCTAAAAGAGAGGATCTCTGTGGATTAGAATTTCCGAGAGGATGATTTATGTTGATTCCTCAATGTGCTTGAATAGGGATAGAGGTAATAACATATCTTAACCAGTGCCACCCAATCCCATAGTACAATAAAGCAGATGGCTTCAGATGGAAGAAGACTGGGGATTGGAAGAAGACAAGAACTGATACTCAAGGCTTCCAGCAAGATTTTCTAAAGCTTTGGTTCTAGAATATGAGGCTTGTATCACAGATACAACTTGGTGCTTTGCTTGGGTGCCAAAATATTTGGATAGTTTTTTCTCCTTGTAGTATAAGAGTGCAGGGTCAATCTTCTGAGCAGGAGAGAGAATCTTGAATATGTTGCTTGATGAGTTTAACTCTGTAGACTCTATAGACAGCAACATAAAGAGCAGCCACTAAAACTATAATTAATGGCGATAGACTCAGAGGTTTAAGAGCAATGTAGTTATACCGAGAGTCTTTGTTTGGCAATCACACTTGGAATTGTCAATCATTAAACAAAATGGTTTCTATGTGAAACCACAACTCTGCTTATGTTCTTATTTCAGCTTTCCTTTGCTTTATAAACCCTTGAAGGCCCTAAATGTGAGGCTTGGTCTTAAAATTGCTTTTTCATCACTGGTGTAACTGAACTCTTGTTAAATGCAGCCTACCTGAAGCTTGAGTGCTGAAAGATACTCTACCTAAGCCTGAGCACAATGAGATTGTTCTGTGGATTTGCTCCGTTTCTGTCTGACTGACAGGCAGGTCGTTCTAGGAAGGGAATTCTTTACTGCTTTCTCTACCACTCTTGAGGCTGTGCTAGTGATAGATCAAGCCCTCTCTAAAACGACCTTTCTGTCAGCCTTGGATAGGGGGGGGGAAAGCCCAATAGGCAGGTTAGCCTATGAGGCATTCCTTGTGACCAGATTGCTGCTCAGTGGTCTTTCTGTTAGGGTCAGAAAAAGTAGAGCAGGACCTCTGGAGACACAGCACTCCATGAAGGGATCTGCCTGTTGGGCCATTAGTTTTTGCAATGGACTGATAGGCTGGTTAGATAGTTTACTTTATTGTCATTGCACCTCCTACAACTAAATTAAATGCCATCTTCAGTGTACATTATGACTATAAAAATAAAACAAACACACATCCTTCACATTCTATACAATTATGAATTGAAAACCCGATACTGCGTTAAAATTGCACTATACAGTAGAATTCAATAGAGTTACTGCTCTGGGATAGAAGCTGTTTTTCAGCCTATTTGTCCTTGTTTTTATTATTCTGTACCGTCTGCCAGATGGTACCGTAATAGTTAAAAAAAAAAATGGTGCCTGAGATGGAGCTTTAAGAATGTTTTGAACTTTCTTAAGGCAGCGGGAGCTATAAAGCTCTTCCAAAGAGGGGAGAGGGCAACCAATGATCCTCTGGGCAATGACGTTAACCCTCTGGAGTGCTGTACTATCTGCCACTGTGCAATTGGCAAACCATACACAGGTGCAGTAAGTTAAAATACTCTCTATGGTGCAGTGGTAGAAGGTCACCAGCAGTTTTTCATTCAGTTGTTGTTTCCTGAGAAGTCTCAGGTAGTATAATCTCTGCTGGGCCCTTTTGACCAGTGCTGCAATGTGAGTGGTCCAGGTCAGGTCCTCTTTTATGATAACACCCAGAAACTTAAAACTGGCCACTTGCTCCATTTGGTATCCATTATTATTTTTTATTCCGAGATCACTGAGTTATTCCGAGATCACTGAGGTTGAATGATAGCTAAATCACTCCAGCCCTCTTTCAAAATTCTCCTCCTTCTCCAAGCACTCAGGTTAGAGGGAACAATTGGGAGGTTTTCCTGCAATGCAGTGTTAGGGCAGTTTAAAGTAGAGAGCAGCTATGCAGAGGGAGCAAATCCTATCAGCATACTTTTGAATCATCTCCCTAACTGGAGGAAAGTACATGAAACATGCTCAGGATATGTCCCTATGAAGTAATCTGGTTCAGTCAATCAACTTGAATGAGAGCTTAGTGAAAATTATGACCCTCTGACCATCTATGTTAATGTTAACTTCCTTTGATAGCTTCTAATGCAGGGACGGGGACAGGGACACTGCCATTCAAGATGGCTGCGCACATGGATGCTGTGGCTGGGCACTCCTTTTTTCAGTGTATAGTGTGGATTGGATTTTTTTTTCCTTGATTGAACCTTGTGGGGCAAGGGGTATCTATAGTCGGCAAGCCTTGTTACAAATTGGACTGAAATGTGAGAAGGCTATTATAGACAATTGTATACATTCTCATAACATACCGGAGGAGGCAGCTAGGCCCCTGGGGGAGCCATGGATTATTATCCCTGCAGGAAGGAGGAGGAGACGGAGAAAACAGAGGGACAGGAAGAGAAAGAGAGGATGTCGTGCAGGCGTTATTTTTAAGCTGAGTAAGTTTCCACACAAGCCTTCAGTTCCAAATATATTTCTTACCAATGCAAGATCTCTTACTAACAAAATGGATGAATTAAGGCTACAGATTGCAAAGACTAAAATTCATCAACAACTGCTGTGTATTGCTAATCACAGAAACTTGGCTTCATTCACTCATTCCTGATGCAGCTGTTGAGCTGGAAGGCTACATAGCTCACCGGCAGGACAGGAGTAGAGAATCCAGCAAGAGCAAAGGGGGGAGGTTTAAACCTTTATGTGAACAAAAGCTGGTGTAGCAATATGAAGACAGTAGACAGCCACTGCTCCATGGATCTGGAGTATATGACTCTTAAATGTAGACCCATATATCTTTCACGGGAGTTCAGCGTGGTTTTGATTACTGCAGTCTATATCCCACCTGATGCCAATACTACCATAGCTTTGGGATTCTTGTACAACATTGTTAGTAATCAGCAGAATATGTATCCTGATGCTGTGCATATTATAGTGGGGGACTTTAATCAGGCTGATTTAAAAGCAGTGCTCCCTAAATTCTATCAGCATGTTAAGTGTGCTACTAGAGGAGCAAACATATTGGACAAAGTATATACCAACATTAAACATGGCTATAAGGTTATACAATTACCACGTTTGGGACAATTAGACCATATGTCACTGCTTTTAGCACCAGCATACATCTCTCTTAGGAGACAGGCTCTGCCTATAATAAAGACAGTGAAATCTTGGCCAGAAGATGCTTCCCAACAACTTCAGGATTGTTTTGAGAACACAAATTGGGACATCTTTTACCACCCTGACCTAGAGGAGCACACTGCTCAAACACTGCACAGACACTATCACTGTGGATAAACATATTAGAATCTAAACTGTTCTGTGCTATATCAAACACTGCACAGACACTATCACTGTGGATAAATGTATTAGAATCTATCCAGGGGTGGGTTCTGGATCCTTTTGCTGCCGGTTTGCTCAGGGTTGTGCCGTGCGCACGTGCATGCAGCAATCAAAAATTAGCTTCTGCGCATGCGCAGAAGCAAAATCCAAGATGGTGGCGTCCACGGAACCCCCGACGGAACCGGCTCCATGACATCACCGAGCTACTAACGGTTCTAAAGAATCGGTTAGAACCCGTAGGAACCCACCTCTGAATCTATCCCAATCAGAAGCCCTGGATGACCAAGGAAGTCCAGCGCCTCTTGCGTGACAGGACCAAGGCCTTTAGGTCTGGTGATAGGGCAAGATACAGTGTTGCCAGAGCTAGTCTGAAGAAAGGTATTCAGAAGGCCAAGACTGATTATAAGAGGAAGATTGAGGATAGTCTTTATAGCAATAACATGAGGCAGGTGTGGCGAGGAATTCAACAAATTACCAACCATCAATCGACCAATGTCATACTTGCTGAGGGAGATGCTTCATTGGCAGAAGAGCTGAATCATTTCTTTGCTCGCTTTGAAGTGGAGACATCAGAGACAGCTAAAATACAGCCACCAGCCCATTGTAGCCCCCACCTCATTGTGGAGGAACAGGAGGTGAGGAGCATTCTGAAGGCTGTGGACCCTAGAAAGGGTGCCGGTCCTGCCGGTATCTCTGGCCGAGTGCTTAAAGACTGTGCTGATCAGTTGTCTGGAGTCTTTACCAGAATCTTCAATCTGTCTTTATCCCACTCCACTATTCCATCTTGTTTGAAGACTTCCACCATTATTCCACCGCTGCCAAAGATCTTTACTATCAATAACC